>VWZD01013295.1:0-184896 GCA_013396695.1 Sakesphorus luctuosus | reverse complement strand
GGAACTTGGGAGCTTCAGCTCCTTGTGTACAAAACCAGTCCTACAATAGGTCTGCGGTGATGAAGTAGGCACTAACCTACATTTGTCACCCAATAGGTGGTGCTGCTTCTGAAACCATGGTAGCTCTATAAACAAAGATCGGGGTTAGGTTACTCGGAGTGAAAACAATTTTGTACCAAGTTCTGCTAGTTAGAGAAAACTACTTTCTAAAATTTTATAATATGAAAAATGTCTCCATTTAGAAAATACTGTGGAATGGTTCAACTATAAACAGGATGAATGTAACTGACCTTCAGTTAAAATGTATGATCTTTGTAAGGGCTTTTATAGCATTTTAATGTCACTTTTAAACTAACCTCTTTCTGCAAACAGGGTACTTAGTCCCATATAAATCTCTTACACTAGTTTGGCAAAGAATGGTCTGTCATAAAACTTCTGATAAGTTTTCATAATGTCTTTCTTATAGTGCAAACCCATTTCCTAAAATCCAGGGTACTCCCAGGAATATTTAAAGATAAAAATTAGCAGGTGGTTTTATATGTGTTTGAGAACAGATCAAGTATACCATAATATGATCCATAATGTAATACAAGTCAGTTCAATTTTGCAAAGAACTTCCCTGTTCAGATGATTCTATCACATTGGAAACAATGCAAGACTTAAACAAAACTTTTGTAATGAAACTTTTTTTTTTAAATTTTATCCAGTGACTTACTAGAAATAAGGTGGTTTTATATAATATGATATTCAAGTGCATGGTGTGCATCTGTAGGTTATATTCATGAATTTAGAAGATCTGACAGGATAGAAAAAGGTTTTTTACTTATAGCTGAGGTATATATGCAGCTACTTTTTGTTTCTCTAGACTGATAGACTATTGTTTTCAATCCTGACCTGAAAAAGACCCCCATTCTAGATGTGATAGATGATTTGGTCACAGTGGTGCATCAGTCTGAAGAATCATAAGCTAGACTGCTCAGTTTGTTCAACAGCATGATTCTTCCGAAAAATGAATACCCTGTACAGGTTATTAGATCAATTCGATCAGATTTCATTTGAATATGTTCCTCCTTGAGTATCTCTTCATAACTGAATATGCTATAATGTGATAGCATTACTTCATAGAAACAAATATTTTGTTAGAATTCTGATATTATATCCTTTTGTGGATTTTTTTCCATGAGAAAATAAATTATTGCATACTGCCAGTGTATGGTTCTAAGGGCTTGGTGAGAGAGAACTGGGTTGGACTGTCTGGCTCTTACCATTAAGTATTTCTGGTACAGAAGAAACCAGACGCAGGGCTGTGTGAATGGATTGTTACTGAAGAGCATGGCAATCTGCTTTTGCATTATGCCTCATTTGCTTGTAGTTTCCAGAAATGTTATTGAGTCCTCAGCTGGTCACATACAGAGCTCTATAGGTGGTCCTTTCTAATGAATCTGTTTGGGAGATTTGCTGCTGCCTTTGGAAGATTCATCAGGAAAATCTTTCTCATATGTGTTTGGAAAAGACAAGGCAGTCTAGTCAGCTTTATTGAAGAACATGCTATTAGAGCAGATGGAGGCAAAAAGCTCTTGTGGGAATGACAAGATGGTGACAGTTCATTCTCTGTTTTACTGAAGAAATGCTTAGGAGCTTGATTATAATATTCCTGCTGAGATACTAACAGCGCCTTCGTTCACAGTGTTACTGAAGCCAAGTAACTCGATTACATCAAGTACTGACGTAATTATTTATGGAACAGGTTATTACCTGAGTATTCCAGTGAATGCCATTCAGTGAAGTTCAGTGGAGCTATTTGTGGAGTGAGGTGCTATTCGTCACGAGTAAGGGCTTATGAGAAATCATATGCAATTGTTTGTGGATGCTACTATGGAGTTAGAGATTTCCTATTAAGTTCTTTCTGCTACTAAGATTAAAGAAAAAATTAACCTATGTGGACAATTGACTTGGGTTTTTTACATTGTTATTTTAAATGAACAAATGAAGTTGTAATCGCCAGCCTGCATATGTCTCAGGCTAAAGATATTCTCTGAAATTCTGCCCTGGCTTACTGATGTGCTCCATATAACCTGAAAGTCAATGGGATGTGCCCTTTTTTTGCCTTTTGTCTCACTGTGCATATGGAAAAAGTATCTGGAGTATTTTCAGTAAGTAGACTGAATCTGTGTAGGCAAGAAAATGTTAATAGAAAAAAGAATGTTTTAATAACTTACACTCTAATTGTGGCTAAATCTGAGTCAAAGAGGTGTAAATATTTAGGCAAGAGTTAAAAATATTCCCTGCTCTCACCAGTAAAACATATGGACAGTTTCCCCAAATAACATAAAAATTGTCACCAAAACCAGCTCCTCTGCATCTCACTGCTGTGACTGTCTGACCTGAACCAGAGTTTTGCCTTTCAAAATACCACTAATTAATGCATGAATTGCTTAATTAGTTATGTCTCAATTTAATTCCTCACTATCTAGAAAAGATCTCTCTCATTTTTAGTTTCTTTCTGGCATCCCTGTACCATGATACTATTTGCACAGAAGTAGTAATGTTTTCCTAAATATTTTAATTTTTATACAGCTGACATCAGGACTGTATTCCCAAGCTAGCCAACAGCATGCATCTCACTGTCAACATGAAAGCAACTTCTCTGTGCTCTTTACTAGACGATCAGAACTAATAATAATGAGAATCTAAAAGACATCACCGCTTTAGCTTCCTAGATCCATTCATGCTTTCTATTCTTTCTCATGTCCATGTGTTTAGATTCAGTAAGCCCTTAGACTGTTAAGGAAGTATGGAATCAGATCCTTCCTTTTTTTCACTAATCTCTTATTTTAACATTATTTTTGTAGACCAGTTACTTGGCACACTTCAAATGAATTACATCACACTAGTATTACTGTATATTATTTCTAATGCTTTAGCACACTTTATGCTTCAGTTTATATGTTCCTGTGGGTGATGATACATAGCTCCCAAGGAGAGATTTAGTCCTCCCATATCTAAAACATAAGAGCTAAAGCAAAAAAGAAGAATTTTAGGACCATTTAATTTTCTGTTCTAACCATCTATATTATGACCATATATATATTATGCATTTTTTGTACCACAAAGATTTATATATACCAAATCTAAAGTATGGATATATTTTAGATTCAAGTACTGGCAGGTATGAAACGTTGTGCAGAAATGAATGACATTTTAAAATTAATGTCAGTGTAACCAAATACTTACTCAGCATGCTAGTCTCTAGGACATCTCTAAAATAGTTAAAGCTGTAGTTTCCAATGTTGAATCAATACAATTTATGTGGAGAGTTTTGTAAGTTGTCTTTGGCCTTACTTCCTCTCTGAATATACCCTGCTATCTGAATTCCTGGAGAGAAACTAAATAATATTTCAAAAAATAAGATGGTAATTTGAAACTATTATCATTATAATCTGTATTCTAAATGATGATGTTAAATTATGAATGTAGGCACTTGCCCATTTCTTAAGTAAGGCTATTGATTTTCAGTGTTTGTCACTTAAGTGGCCACTTGCCACTATGAGTTCTCTAATTAGGAATTTAAGAGTGAACAGATTCTGTTCTCTCGCTGACAATTTCAATTCCTCTTCAAATGTGCTGTGCTTCTCAGTATTCCCTGTAGGGTCTGGAAGTCTGTGGTAGTTCCGGAGCCCCCTGCTCCCATTTAACAGCTCGATTCCCACAGCTTCGCGCCCCATTTATGTGGCTTTCCTGTACAGGACATCCTTTGGCTATTCAATAAACTGCTTTTCCCATAAAGACAAAAGTTATCTTTTTGAATACATGTCAAGCCTTCTGTATTAGAAAGATGAATTTACAGGAAGAAAAGCACTTACAGTAGTAAATAAACAAAATCCAGTAATGAAAGATAGCGCATATTTCAAAGAGTCTGAGACTATAAATGAAACTTGGCTCCAGCAGATTGTTGAGGAACTATTTGCAGCAGAGTACTTTTGTAGGAAGGTATCGTGCAGGTTGCTTGTTGAGTACAAATTACTAGTGTTGGTCAAATGAGTCTTGAGGCTCAGATGGAAATAACTGAACAGTTTATTTTACTTACTTTACATCACTGGCTGATATTGTGGCATTATCTGATAGAGGTGAAATAATAGACTTTTTAAGTAAAACAGGCACTGTGTGAAAGTGTCATGAAATATTCTAGATGAGGCATGCCTCTCAAAAGCTCCTAATGCCATCTACTTCTAGCCCATACTTGACTTTGATTTTCTTTGATCCACCAGAAGTGGCTGTATTTCACCCTATAAGTCCATATTTTTCATTACTAACTGAAGACACCAGGAGCTACTGTTTCAGTTAGCTAATTTCAGTAATTTTTACTACAATTTTTATTGTGGTAAAAGTCCTGTAGATGACAAAAGTACTGTCCTACATCTCAGCAGTGAAAGTAGGATCCCAATGGAACTTAGGTGTCCAAACCCTAAATTTTAATCAAAAGGTGCCCTGACTCAGCCAAAACCTTTCATGGCTTCCAGAGAAGCTTTCAGGCAGCTCTAGTTCATCTTCTGCATGTGCCTTACCTGATCTTATGATGTGCTTCTCAGTGCCTCTTTACCTTAAAAGTTTCATTGATTTTCAAACCCAAATGTCCTTGCAGATGACTTTCCTGATCTTTAAGTCAGTGAAGCTCCTCTGAATAGATGCTGGCAGAATCAGGTGTCTTAATCTGACTGCTTCTGCTACTTCTGTTCAGGACAAAGGACAAGGTGATGGCTGTGCCACCTTCTCATGTTGTAGCACAGTGACTGAAGCATAAGACAGTCTAGAGAGAAGGCCTGTTTTGGGTTAAAAGGATTTGAATCTACATCTCCTATCTCCAAACATTAGGCTTTGTCAAATGAGAAGACTTTTCATACTTCTTGTTTATTATGAAGCATTTTAGCTTTTTTTTTTAAAAAAATTGTGAAAAGTATTTTGAGAGGGTACTGGACAAGATCTTGAAAGAGAAACCTATTGAGGGCTGCTAGGCAGTTAGAAATCACCTCTGTTTTAGGAATTTTTGGAGCTGGAAATGGAACATGGGAGAGTTTGCAAGAAAATTTCCCAGCATATAAGTTTGCCTTTTTCTCACTGTTCCTTAAGCACCTACTTCAGGCTTTTGAAGGCAGGACTTTGAATTGGTGGGATATTACAGCAGGAGAGGAAATAGGAGTTCTTATGCCTGTGCCTACTCAGTATTTCCTTATCTACTTGCTATTCATTATCTATATCTACCAATTTCATTATCCACTGTCTTTTCTCTGGTTGTGGTCTAGAAAGAGCAGGCTTTGCTCGTTCCTTTAAAAGTCCGATATGTATTTTTGAAAGGGAGTTCTAGGCTGCACTTCTGAAGAACCAGCCTCCCAAAGGTGGGCAAAGCTCAAATGTGTTTCCAGCAACTCAGCATTTTACATCAACTGCCCTGGTCAGCTGAGTGCCATTTGGGCAAGCCAGATGCTTGTTACTGCACTCAGCTGCCTTGATCACCTAAAGGCAGTGGAACAGCCTGAACTTCGGGGCTCTGGAGCCTAGTGCCTAACAGGTGGATGATTCAGCTAAATGCCATCTTATACCTGTGCTTTTGTCTAGGTCAGAGCTATTGATTACATCACTTGCCCCACACCTTCAGATTCAGAAGCTAAAAGCCAGATTAGATGTGGTTTGGCTACTTGCCATGTAAAAACACTATTTCGTTTTCTAGATTTTTGCAACATCCAGCTAGACATACTAGGTAGGGTTTTTTTGCTACTGCCCTTTATACTTCCCTAAACTTAGAGACTGTAGTTAGCTTGGAATTTGTCTCTGTGATATTGAAATACTAAAGATCATACTGTGAAGATAGAATTCAGCAATTTATGATATGAAGATATCAGCACTGCTCACCTGACTAGTGAGAGATTTCATTAAGAGTTTTCAGGAGTAGTATATCTATTAGTAATTTGTCTCTGAATTGTCATCCTCATTGCCAAAAGATTTCTGCTAAGTATTTGATTACCTGAAAACTGAAGTATAAAGTGGGTAGCATTTTAAAAGGTGTCTGTCTTCACTGCCTTATGTATCTCTTTGCTGAGACAGGATAACAGTAAAGCAGTGGAGAGTTGGTTAAACAGTGACATCAAAGGGGTGAAATAAGAGACATTATGAGTACTTTTACTACATTGAAATAGTATTATGAAATTTGTCTTTAAAATTAAGGCTATTGCATAAAAATAAAACAAATAAAATGTGTCTTAGTGAATCAAGATATATGTTTCTCTAAATTCCCTAACAGAATGTGACAAAGAATTCCTGATTCATTTAAAATTTGCTTGGGAATCATGAGTTCTTTAATCAGGACAGATTTTTTTTTTAAATAAACTATCCATACCAAATTAAATTTTCTCCTAAAGAAAATGGAAGATTTTATTGAATTAATTCATATTTAGATTAGTTTCTGTCATAATTCTGCAGAATACATTTTTCTGCAAATAATGCTATTTTTCAAAGCTGTCAAGTCCTTGGAAAAGATCATGGCTAGGCTTTGTGAACGAAGATTTTGGGAAGGGCTCTACCCACGTAGGTGTGTCCTTCCAGCCTGCGCAGTGGATCTTTTAGGTGAGGCACAGCGTGTGCAGAACTGGCCCCACCCTTTAACTCCTCAGGTTCATCTGCCACGGCTGAGCGAGCTTGGATGGTGACAGTGAAGTCCTCGGGACTAGAACCTACAGCCCCCAGTATTCCCAGGAGGTCTCCCATCCAAGTACTAACCAGGGCTTATCTTTGGAGATCAGATGAGATCAGGCATCAGGGTGGAAGTGTAGATGGAAAAGATAAATTTGTAATGTTCTTCAGGGGCAACTTATATTGAAGAAACGGAAAGCTTTTTGGAAGCTAAAGCAAACATTCTGAAGAAAAATTAAGCCTTTAAAATCAGTGTTTTAAAAAAGACTTGATTCTTTGGTTGCCTTAGATGCTGAACTCCATAATTTCAGCAGAAGTTCCCAAAAACAAAAACATCTGCTTGCTTAGACTAAATAGCTAATGATCAGAACAACATGGCTGTATAAAAGTGACCTAGTATTACTCCAGGCAGTTTGTCTTCTAACTCCATCCCCAGACTGACCAAGCACATTTCATCTATTTCTAGCCATTTGGAAAAGTCATTTTGTTCCAAGTGTATACCAGTTATTTTTGTCATTTCCCTTTGTAACTCTTACTCTGATAGTCATGCCTAAGTAGGATAACTAGCAAATTTGTCAGACTGGGACTTTCTGGGAGGCTTAAGAGTCTTCTGCCAGCTTCTTGGAGTTAGGTGTCTGAGAAGTTTCATGATAGACAGTGCACTTGCCACACAGCCCATCCACCCATCTTCTGCACAGAGTTTGGGATGAATCTTCTCTGATCTGTGCCTACCTCTTTCTTTGTAATCCTTCAGCTTTACTCACTAGCTTTGCATTTCATGTATACAGCAATGTTGCAGAAAAACTTGGATTTTGTTGTTTGTTTTTGGGTTTTTTGGCACGCCTTAGGTTTATGTTAAAAACCCTTGTCTATCAATGTAGATCCACAGATCTCACTTCTGCCTCATATAGATGAAACTGTGTACAAATAAATCCTGGATGAGCATCAAGGAGAAAAAGTTTCAGAAGATCTATTTAAGTTTTAGGATAGCACGGACAAAAACCTGAATGACTATAAACTGGCAGTGTACAAATTTAAGCAGAAAATTCAAAGAAGGTTCCTAACCATTACAGCAGTGGGATTTTGAAAAGTCTTTCCAATGGTGGTAGTAGGAGCAAAAAGCCAACCTGATTGTTTGTTGTTTGGGGTTTTTTTTGTAATCATGAAGTACTGTGTTTTTTTCTGAGATCCTGTGGCACATGCAACAGGAGAGAACCCCATCAATGATCTAGTGGTCCCTGTCAGTAAGTAACCATGTCACAGTTTCAACTGTGCTAAATAGGAAAAGTGAGCAGTGTGCACCTGGCTGTGCCAGCCAGCTGCCTGATAAAACAACATAAAACACTCATTCCTCATGATGATGCATTTGTAAGCTGAGGTGCATGCTTAGCATCTCAACTACCACTCAGCCTTTCAAAATGCACCACATCGTAAAACTTCATAAACCTATACAGAAAAAGAAATTATATAAATAGGAGAATATCTATCATATATACAATATAAAGTTGGGACACTTAAAAATGTACATTTTGTGTTATATTATGGTATTTTGAGGCGTTTGGCCATTCGCTATTTTAAGTAAGATTGCTTGTACAAGTACAAGGTAAGAAACGTCCCTTAAAGACAATTATTACAATCTCTCGTGTGATTGTATGCCTTCAGAAGCTGGGGATATAGTTCAAATACTATATTGGCAGTGCTCCCACTCTCTCACCTGAGTGAGCGAAATTTCAATTCACTGTACCCCTGTGTCAAATTTTGCACTGGCTGAATTCGGAGAGTATTCTCAGGTTTATCTGCCCATCTCATTAATCCTCTCCATGTGTACCTTTCACATTTTCATATAAATGGTTTGGCCTCTCCAACAGCCCCGTGAACTCTTTTCTCACCACAAGCACCTTTCTCCAAAGACACAGATAGTAACATGTTAGTCTACTCATGTAAAATTTCTCCTGCAACTTTGTAAGGGTTCTTGTGGTTTCTGCACTTTTTTAATATATAATTCTTACATATCTGATACAATTCCTCTTCACTGTTTCTTCTTCCTTTTCTGTTTGTGATTCAGAAAAAGATTTGTATTTTACTTACTGCTCTATCTATATGGTATATCTATATGGTAAAGTAAACCCCAAACACATAAAACAATTTAATATATATTAGAATTAAGCAAGCAGGAGGTAAAAAATATAAATATTTTGTTTCTCTGTGAGTTTTATTTTCTGTACCATTGTCTAAACACTTCCAAAGGTTTAGTTTTTGGTGTCTCTTGATGAGAGACAGAGAAGACATTTCTGTATTTACAAGATATATATATATGTTTGAGCAGAGGTCAAGTCAGTATTGCATCCAATAAAATACATTCAAGAATACTTGGACTAGAAATTATTCTTTTAATCCATTGGTAAAAAATGAATCCATGAAAAATTTCCAATGATTATGCAAAGCTATCCTTTAATCTGAATCTTTCTCATTTTTTTGTGGTTTGTGCTATCCACTGTGAGATTTGTAATATGTGAATCAGCAGACAAAACACATTTCCATGTGTCAGTAGCCATCACTGTCTGTATGGGAAGATCAACCTTTTTGTGTGAGGTGATAAGACTGTGACACAAAATCTTCTAAAGACTTGCCTGAGCAGTGGATGTGTTCATGAAAAAGAAGGTTTAGATTAGATATTAGGAAAAATTTCTTCGCTGAAATGATGGTCAGGCATGGGAACAGGCTGCCCAAGGAAGTGGTGGAATCACCATCCCTGGAAGTGTTCAAAAAAACGTGTATGTGGCACCTGGGGACACGATAAAGTGGTGGACTTAGTTGTTGGACTCGATTAGCTTAGAGGTCTATGAGAAATGATAACAGGAGCAGATATGCCCTGTTCATTAAGAATATGTGTGCATCTTAAATGATCTGATTAGCTTTTGCAATTATTAAGGTATTTAATGTAGGAAAGGAGATTTATTATATTGAAACAAACTGCAGCTGCAGTTTAGAGCAGATTAAAAATACCCTTATTGTCCTGCTGAATGGAAGAAGATTGTTTCAGCTAAATCAGGTGAAGCTAATAAAGTGGTGAGGCATAACAGGTAGTTTCAGGCTATATACAGTCAAGTGAAATACAGGAAAATGTATGTGGAACGACCAGAAAATGTAGTCCTGATTTTGGTGAATAAGGTAATATGACTTAATCAGCTTTTTCTAATATGATCTACACAGCCTATCTCAATTTTAAACAGTGAGTTTGAATAAAACTGTAATCCAGGTTTTCGTGGTTTGGTTCCTTGGATTTACAAGAGCTTTTCTAAACATATGTAACCCTTAGATCTGCTGTTCACTTGAAAGTGACAGGAAATTCAACCAACTCAGTGTATCTTTATAATTCAATCAAAGAAGAGGTTTTGTCACCTTGCAGTGGAACTCAAAATACTGAGTTAGATACCCAGGCTGGGATTCATAGCAGCTAGTGCTGCACGTGCAAGCCTGCCTGGTAAAATACAGATCAGTGTAGATAACAAAGTGGAAAAAAATAACTAATTGGAATATGCATCTCAGGGCCAGGCCATATATTGGGAATGACTATGCTGAAACACCTTGTTTAGATGGCTAGATCTGACAAAAAATGTTGTGGATTTCAGAATTGTTGATCTTAATACCCCTAAACCAGCTAGAAGGTGTTGATACTGCAGACTTCTCGTCATCCTCTGATAATATAACATTTGCCAAAGAAACAGGAGATGTCAATCCTAAACCTTTCCCATGTGTGGGGGTTTGAACCACAGCAGTGGAGAGCAGTATGATCCAAAGTATGACAGGGCACAGGCGTTCAGGATGGGCAACACTGCTGATCTGTACCCAGGCTGAAGATGGGAATGGCAGAAAAGTGTGAAAGAGAAAATCTAACTATCCAGTCTAGTGGATGAGATAATGTGGTCCAGCACAGCAATTCCAGGTGCCAGACTAGATTTTTGCCCTCCTTTCTTCACTGTGCCCCTGCTATCCTGCTCTAGAGCAACAGCTGCTACTGTGTGCAAGCAGCAAATCCCTGATCTGCTTCTGCTGTGGCTTCCCACCATCTTCCCCTACCAGGCCCTCCCACCCCACTGTGACTCCTTGGTGGCAAGAGGGCATCTCTCTTGTGGGACATTTGACATTTGACTCCAGAGACAGCCTTTGCTGCTGGAAGGGCCACTCTCTCTGCAGTGGGTGATAGGAGACAGGCCAGAAAAATACATTCTGTAAGTTGGTTTAAAAAGCCTTGGGTCAGCAGGACCATGGTGGAGTGAGACGTGGGATTCCAGTGCCTGTCAGTTTGATTATTTCTGTCTTTTGTCTAGCTGCTATCCAATGTGAAAAATAGCAGGATTTCTGTTGTCTCCTGTAGTTTTGAAACATGCTGAAGGACGCTGCTGTATCTCCTGGACAGGTCAGTCTGGTGCTTATGTAGGTCTTCTGGGCATCTCTGAGTAGTCATCTGCTTACTTGGCATCCATAAACTCTGTGCATCTTTTAGTCTTGGACTGGTTGCTGATTTTTTTGTGTTGCAGAAAGTGAACTAGTCAGGCACAGAAGTGCATTGAATCTCTCCCAGAAAAGAAAACTGTGTAGCTGTATCATTAGTCTATGTGAAAATGCATGCATTTGCACCACCCCTTTTGGAATAGCAGGAGGTTTTCTGCCACAGGCAGGTATGGGAACCAAGTGAACAAGAGCTGCAGTGTCCTGTAAGAAAATACAGCATGTGCTCCTTTTTGTAGCAAATCAGCTGCTTTGGATGGCATAAGAGACAATGGATGCATTTCCCTGGTGAGTCACTAAGCTTCTCCAAAGCCCTGTATCTCCAAGGCTTTCAGCTGAGGTGGAGTATATTATGCTGCTCCCAATACAGCCAAAACTTTAAAGGCTTAGTCAAACCTATAATTAATTAGTGCTTGTGTAAGACTTAGAAGATACAGCTCACTAGATGAGCGCTAAGTCTGTTGTTAATAATATTAAAGCTATGAAACAACTTCCTAAACCCCATTGAAATTGGCAATTATAATGTTCTGTCTTACATGGGCAAGCTTTGATCACTTCAGAGCAGGAAATAAATGTGGGAAATACACTGGCATGGCAGAGGGCCAGAAGATTTGCTGTTGCTCCTTCTAAAACTTGATTTGCAGTAATTTCAGTATTTCTGTGTTGCCTAAATGGCTGTGAAATTCCTAGGAAGTAGTTGCGTGTGCTTATGGTTTGAAGATAAGACTTAATTGATGAATTTTACTTTGATGCCTTCTTAATTTTTAATTTTTTTTTTAGTTCCTATGCAATTACAAGGCTACGTTCTGACAGAGCACTAGAAATTAACTGAATGAAAATACTCTGACTTGTTCTGTCACAGATACTTAAATATGATTTAAACAAAAAGAAAAAAATGCTAGATTAAAAGTTATTTAAATGTGTTTGAAAGCCTATTGTTTTCTGCTCCTGGGTAGGAATATTTTGTGTAGAAACTAACCAACTACAGTCTGGAAGACTGATTTTAGTCATGGTGTTTTCTGAGTGCAAAATGTATGAAAATGTCTTCTGTCTTTGTCGAGTGCTTGTTGTGGCTTCAGCAATGACATCCACCAAACTGTTTCCCTAACTTAGTCAATCTTTCATGAGGTCATTAAAATTTAAGAGATTCTTTGGTATAAAGCAGTGTGGTGTTTGCTTGTAAACTTCCTATGCCTCCTCAAATAACTTCCAGTTATTAATGTGTAGAAGAAGGAAAATAACATTTTAGGAAAATAAAAAGACGTTATAGAAAACCTCTGCTTTTAAGCATGTGTGGATACTTTTAAGCAAGTGTAATGCTCCCGCATTCAAGTAATGCTGAAGGCATCTCCAGAGAATTTTATTTACTTTGATTATTTGCCTAATAAACTCTCTAGTGGATGTTTGATTAAGCAAAAAATACTTCAAGTTGATTCTTGAAAGATCAAATATTGTTGTAATGGCTTTATATCATGATGACAAAATAAAGTTACATTGAAGTAAAATGAGGGGGGAAAAGTGTATCTTACTACTTGTCCATCAGCTTTCCACTGAGTGATTAAATGTTAGCACTGTGCCCATTGGTGCAATACTGATACACTTCAGAAATTTTACAGGCATTTGGGAAATTTATAGCTAGTTTATGGGCAGCTATTTCAATGACACAGTATACTTATTTCATTGCATAGATAGATTAATCCTCTAACTGGGCTTTTACACATCAGATATTTAAATAAAAATGAAATCTGTGGTTAAAGTGACATATGAAGTTGCTGTATAATCAGGAAATTGCTATAATTTATTATTTATGTGTCAACATCTAAGTACATCTGTCAGGGGCCAGGGTTTCATTGCACAAGGTACTGTATGAACACAGAGCAGGGACACCTGCTCAAAGAAATTTAGAAATAAAAAAAACTAGAGAAAATGCTGATAGGACAGAGAAAATGGGTGTTGCAGCTAAGAAAAATTCATATATCCATCAGTATAAAAAGCAGTTGAGTTGGTGAAGCAGCAATTTTTCACATCTTTTCTGGCTCTTCCTGTGAGTGCCACTTTTCAAAGAGGTATTCAGTGGATCTGTCTCAGTTCCTCATCTGTAAGCTAGAGGTAGTAATACTTTACTCAAAGGCATTTTATATGAACAAGAGCTTGTTCACTGTTCTAATGCTCTTTCAAGAGTAAAAAGGTTAGCTCCAAGTCATATGTTACATGGTAGAGTCCCAATGTGACTTGATAGGACCCAAAGTGTGCGTGCAGGCAGCATCATTTGCAGTGACCTGGAGTCCCTGGTGCAACCCCTTGCATGCCATGTAAGACCTAGGCAAAACTTAGAGGTGAGGAGAAGCATTCACCTGAAAACCTAATGTGTCCTGATGATTCAATAGGAAACTGAAAATCATGAGACTTTGGAACTGAACCTGGCAGTCAACTCAAGCACGTCATTTGACTTTCTTTGCTTCAGTTTGCTGTCTACAAAGCTGAGACAATAAACCCATACTTTCTGATATCAATTCTGGAACAAAAGGGCTATGTAAATACTGCTATGTAAATACAGTGTGAGCACTGGCATGTGAGGAGCTGAGATGCGCTGCTTTGGATGACAAGACAGCCCTGTCAGCATAAGTATAGCCTTTCTAATGGTGTATGACTTCAATTAACGGAGACTGTGTGTAAATTTGCACCTGAAAACATGAGTTAAAACAGCTGATCTGAGCATTTGTTCTATGAGGGATACTCTGACCATAATCCTAAATGGAGGTTCTTACCCTGTGTGTCCACTGGTATCAAAAACCATGGGCTGCAACAAACTGATTCCTCATAGTCCCAGCCTGAATGTCAGCATGGAGAAATGTAGCAAAATCAGGTAGGCATTTGCTTTATGAAACCAAGCTCTAACATCTTACAAAAGGAACAATTATATGGAATGGGGGTACTGCTGATGTTATTTTATCCAGTTGATGAAATTTAGTGTTCATGTGCTGTGCATAGCTAAAAGTGTGGTAGGACAGTCATAACATGCTGAAAAATTAGGCTTTCCTCATGTGTAGCAGTCATTAAAGCTTGAGTCCACATGCCATGTTTGATGACAATAATAATAATAATAATAATATCCTATGTCATTCTTTCTCATGCTGCAAGGGTGAGCATACGAGCACAGGTACAGGGTTTGTGGCTATTGGCCACTGTTTTCCATTAGTTGTCATCTCAGTTCCACAAGGTCTTGCCACACACGCTGCCCAGGTGGTCCCTGGTGCTGAATCAGTGGGTTCAGCTTTTCTCTCTCGTGCCATCCATAGTTCCAGGTAAAAAGGCCCCGCTTCAGTGTTTGCTGCCAGTTACCACATTGCAATGTCCTAGCAAATTCTTGCTGTGTTCAATTCTGACTTCAGATAGGTGATGCTCTGTACCAGCTCTATAGAATTCACATGTAAGTGTTGACTTCTAAGTTGTGACCACAAGGGCAGGCAAGTACTGACATGGACAAAAGCTTTAAATTGCACAAGTGAGCAGTGGATAACAACCTATGTTTATTTTTACTCTCTTCTTAAAAAAAATAGCCTATGTTAAAAATTACTTGAAAGACCAGTTCAGATATCTGTTGTCTTCCAGAAGATGATGATTTATGAGGGACAAAACAGTAAAAAAGTGGCAGGTCTTTCTGCCAAAAGAAAAAGACTTAATGGTAGTTTCCAGAATCCTTACTCTAGAGTTTGTAGCAATCAGAGAGAGATTAAAAGAGAGAGAGGAAGAGAGAAAATGGAAGAAAAAATGGGAAAAAAAAGGGAAAGGGAGAAAGAGGAAGAAAGGAGGGGGTGAGGAAGGAAGGGGAAAGTTTACAAGCCCAACACATTTGGCACTTGTTCAGCTTCGGTTTATCTGTCCTTTTTTGATTCTGGTGCTGCTGCATTCTGCAACTCTTCTCCATTTGCAACTACTAGAAAAGGAGACCGGAGGAGTCAAATTACTTCTGCTGTGACTTTTATAGACATCGTGTCATCAAACCCAGAGTGAAATGAAGTAACTGACCCCCAAGCTTTCAATATCAGGTTTTTTTGATAACTCTTTTCCACATAGTGAGGAAAATGAAGAGGATAATGCTACCAATTTCTTCTTGTTGTTTAATAAGTGCTGTCAAGTGGAGTTTATTGCAGATCAGTTTATGAGATGCTCATTCATCACAACAGGGAAAAAAGTAGTTCAGAGCAAGAGTTGAGGAGTCTTCATATATTTGCTTTTAACAGGAATTGTTTATTTAACTTCCTTGGCTTCATCACCAGTGATCTCTAAAGGCATGTAGGTATGTAATACTTCTACCCAATACATGATGAATCAATTACAGAAAGACACTTGTTGACACTTGCAAGGAGAAACTAAGTGATGCAACAAGAAGAGCAGTGGTGGGTTTAGGGAAGGAAGAGACATAACCCCCCTGCCCACTTACCCACACCTGTACACTGCCCTGGCCTTTGAGGGTGACCCTCAACCCCTTCTCTCTTCTCCTGCTCATAGGGAACCTTATGCACTCCTCTTCCCCTCCTTCTCTTCCTCAGCCCCATGTCTGGACATGACCCAGATTTCTCTTCACAAAATCCTGCTCTTCTAGAGGCATGGAGAATTCTTGTTTGACAGGGTACAAGGGAGTACTGCAAGGCATATTCTGGGTAATTGTCACTCACTGCCCGTGGCAAGTATCCATAGCTGAGATTATCATATAAATTCTCTTTGTACAATGTACAGTCTCAATGCAGCTCAAGTCCTTGGAATTTTCTGGCAATATGACAAATACATCATTATAGTAGTTGTTAAAAAGTGAGCACTGACAGTGATATTCAGGCTGTAATGGCCACTGTAACCTAAAAAAACCCAAGGAGCTTTATTGTTTTCAAAAGAGAAATATGTGTTCTTAGGATGAAAGGTAATTTGGTTGGAATAGTACATTTCGTTTGTAATGAGTGCATCTGCACCGAATGCTGCCTCCTTGCACAATATGCAGACCCAGGATTTGATTGTAAATCTGATTGCTCCTGAGCACGGCACACTGCTGCCTCTATGGACAAGATACAGTTGTGCATTATAGATCATACAGGGACTGCTGGTTTTCACAAAAATGTATAGACCTTTGGGAATAACTGTCTTTGTGAGGGAACAGCTGAAAGGAAATTAAAAGCCGTGGACTTGTAAGGACCATGGTTGGGAAGAGTTTAATGTGCAACAGGGAACAGACAGGCTTGCTTGGCATCTAAATTCTGTAACTTAAGTTTTTTTTAGAGAGAGAATATTTAGAAATAAGTTTCAGCTAAAATTCACAAATATTTTAATTGGAGAAAACAACTCTTAAATTCTTTTTGATGCAATAACTTTAATGGGTGCTATTTTAAGAAGCCACCCTAGGCTCTAGTCATGAAGGAACATGTGTTTGACTGGGTTGCATTCACTCTAGAAACTAAAACTGCTGTTGTACTTGCAGCTTTAAAGAGTAGCTCTCTCTTCTTTTTCCTCCATGCCAGAATTCCGTGATGGCTGTGATGAGTATCCTAGTTTTCTGTGGGAAAAAAAACTGAAAGGGAAACAACCTGTAATTTCCTGGGGGGCTTGGGAGGGGGGAAGTAAAATAACTGGCAAAAAGAAAGGCATACTAGTGCAAATTCTGATCAAAACAAATTCTTCTGCACAGTTCTAAAGTGCATCCATGGAACTTTTGATGTACATCTACTAGACATTACAATTTTCTGACATATATTATGTGACAAATAAGTTTCTGAGAGCAAGGTAATATTAGAGTGTTGTGGTTTAACCTCAGCCAGAAACTAAGCATGATGCAGCCACTCACTCACTCCCCCAACAGCAGAATTGAGGAGAGAATTGGAAAAGTGAGAAAAACTCATGAGTTGAGATAAAAAGTTTAATAGGGAAAGCAAAAGCTACACATCCAATACTATATATTACCAACACTGTGTTCAGCAAAAATCCAAAACACAGCCCCATACCAGTCACTGTGAAGAAAATTAACTCTAACCTAGTCAAAGCCAGCAGATATCCAAGAGGTACTCTTGAATTTAAGTGACTCAGGTGCTGAGAAAGAAATAAGAAAAAAGGTTAACTGCTAATGCAAATGACTGTATAGCAAATTTGAAGGAGAAGATTGATTCCATTTAGACATAATCATCTTTCTTTGATGTAGTACAATATCCAACATATGGCCAAAAATGTGGAGTATTCAGTGTCTGCATGAGAACCACCTATTATTCTATTATTCAACATACACTGGTGTAGCCTTGCAAACACCATAAACATAAAAGTAGGCATTAAGTTACCAGTAAGACAAACAGAACCTCTTTTCTTATTGGTGCATACTTTGTCTTTCCTTCTAGCACAGGAGCTAGGAGGGCTTGATCACAGAGCTTTAAACTAGCTTGGAAGGGGACAAAAAAGGCTGACCAGTGATGAGCAATGTGGATGATGTCAGAACTTGAGAAAACCAGTGCTCACAGGATACTCAATCTGCTTCACAGGGTATTGGCTACAATGTACCACACCTGAAATGTCTCTATACCGATGAGGAACAAACAAGAAGAGCTTGAAGCTTTGGCCCAGTCCCAGAGATTTGATATTATTGGCATAAGTCCTGTGACTGGACTGCCCTGTTGGGTGATTACAGGCTCTTCAGGACTGATAGGCAGGGTAGAAGAGGCAGAGGGGTGGCACTGAATGTAATAGAAGGGTTAGAATATATGGAGCTCACAGTTGGCAGTGGCACAGTTGGGAGCCTCTGGGTAAGAATCAAGTGGCAAACAAATAATGCAGATGTCATTGCGGGAGTCTGCTATAGACCTCCCAGCCAGGATGATGATCCTGACAAATTATTCTTTAGGGAACTAAGGGACACTTCCAAATCAATTGCCCTTGTCCTTATGGGGAATTTCAGTCTGCTGGAAATTAACTGGGAGTATCACACAGCTGGTACAATCTGGGCCAGAAAATTCCTAAAAACCTGGATGACAACTTCATGGAACAGGTCCTAAGGGAGCCAACTCAGACAGATGCCCTGCTCTATCTGCTGCTTGTCAACAGAATGGGTCTTGTGAGCAAAATGTAGAGTGGTGGCTGTCTTGGCCACAGTGACTGCAAAGTGATCAAGTTTAAAATCTCTGTTGACAGGAGAAAAAGTGCCAGCAAAACCTCAGCTGTGGACATGAGGAGAACAGACTTCAGGCTGCTCAGGGAATTAGTAAGTAAGGTCTCCTAGGAAAATGTTTTTGCAGGTTCTGGAGTCCATCAGTGTTGGTCACTTTTCAAACATCACCTTCTGAGTGCACAGGAGCAGGAAATTCCCACATGTCGGAAGACAAGCAGATGAGGCAGAAGGCTGGCTTGGCTGAGCAGGGATCTTTTCTTGAAGATAGGGCAAAAAAAGGAAGGTGTATGGCCAGTGGAAGCAAGATCAAGTGACATGGGAAAAATTCGGACATGCTGCTTGCTGCTGTAGGGAGAAACTTCATGCAGCCAAAGCTCAGCTGGAGTTGAAGCTGCCAGAAATGTGGGAGACGATCAAAAGAGTTTCTTCAGATATATTAATGGCAATAGGCAGTACAGAAATATCATCAGCCCATTATAGGATGAGGATAGTCACCTCACAAATAGGGACAGAGGCAAGGCAGAGATGTTTAATTCTTTGCCTTTGTCTTCAACACAGATGATGGACCAAGTGGGTCTCAGTGCCCTGAGCTGGAGGAGCATGATTGCAAGAATGATCAACTCCCATTTAACCCTTTAATTGTGTGGGATCTGTTGCTTCAGCTGCATCCCTACAAACCTATGGGATCTGATGGTATTCATCCCAGAATCCTCCAAAAGCTGGCTGATGTCATTGCAAAATGTCTCTTGATGATTTTTTAGCAGTTTTGGGAATCTGGAGAGATCCCAACTGACTGGAAGCTGGCAAATGTTGTCCTGATCTTCAAGAAGGGCAAGAACAGGACCCAGGAAACTACTGGCCTCTTAGTCTCACTTCAGTGCCTGGTAAAGTTGTGATTATTCTGAGATGTATTGGAAAATACCCAAAGGACAACACAGTCATTGGTCACAGCCAGCACAGCTTCATTAAAGGAAAGTGCCCCTTATCAAACCTGATTTCCTTCTTTGACAAGGTAACCCACCTAGCTGATCAAGGGACACCAGCTGATGTAATCTTTTTGGATTTCAGTAAAATCTCTCACAANGATGATTTTTTAGCAGTTTTGGGAATCTGGAGAGATCCCAACTGACTGGAAGCTGGCAAATGTTGTCCTGATCTTCAAGAAGGGCAAGAACAGGACCCAGGAAACTACTGGCCTCTTAGTCTCACTTCAGTGCCTGGTAAAGTTGTGATTATTCTGAGATGTATTGGAAAATACCCAAAGGACAACACAGTCATTGGTCACAGCCAGCACAGCTTCATTAAAGGAAAGTGCCCCTTATCAAACCTGATTTCCTTCTTTGACAAGGTAACCCACCTAGCTGATCAAGGGACACCAGCTGATGTAATCTTTTTGGATTTCAGTAAAATCTCTCACAAGGTCCTTCTGGACAAAATGTCCAGCACACAGCTGGATAAACATGTCGTGATGGGTGAGCAATTGGCTCACAGGTGGAGCACAGACGGTAATAGTGAGTGGGGGAACATTAGAATAGTGACCTGTGACTAGTCGCTTCTTCTCTAGGCCCTGTGCTCTTTCAGCATCTTCATAAATGATTTGGATGCAGGACTGGAAGGGACACTAAGCAAGTTTGCACATGACACAAAACTTGGAGGAGCTGTTGACTCCCTTAGAGGCAGGGGGGCCCTACAGAGAGACCTCAACAAATCAGAGAGCTGGGCAATCACCAACCAGATGAAGTTCAACAAGGGAAAGTGCTGGATTCTGCACGTGGGATGGGGCAGCCTTGGATGTGTAGGACAGACTGGGGAATGAGATGCCGAAAAGCAGTGTCTTGGAAAGGGACGTGGGGGCCCTGGCTGACAGCAAGTTGAATATGAATCAGCAGTGCCCTGGCAGCCAGGAGGGCTGATAGGGAGAATTAATACTGATAGGATTTTTGTTATTTATTAGAGAAAAACCTCAGTCATTTTAAAGTATTCGTTTGCAGTTACCTGGCATTCAGCATGGTTAAGATCTTCCTTCACCCTTAATCTAATTATGACAAAATGAATAATGACTAGCCTTGAGAAAAAAGTGCGTGACAATTACTAAAAAAGTAGGTTAGAGATGAAGGAATTTGCTTTGCTGATCATGACAGGGCTCAGCCTATGAATCAGCAGTATAGGAAGAGTATGCTGAGAAAAAACAACCATACAGATAAAGGTAAATTATGAAATCTAAATGTGACCCTAGGGACTAGGAAGATAATGATGTAAATCAAATATGAGATGTGGGCTGAGACACAAATGCATAGGTGAAAAGTGGAGCTTCAGTTTGGTAAAATATAAAGGAAATGTTTGAGAAATGGTCTGTGTGTTATGTGTGGCCTCAGTGAACAATTCATCCATCCTTGGGCCCATTGCTGACAGCTTGTTTTCCCTGTCAAGGTAATTTGATGGCAACAGCCTGCCCTTAGCTGTCATTTTTACAGGGCTTGAGAAGCTTATTCCTTTTGCAATTAGGCTTATTGTGCTCACCTGACAATCAGCATGCACACAAATAGGTGTCTGCTTCCTCTGGGAGAGAGATAGCCACTAGGAGTAGGTCACAGCAATTAATGTGGCCATTAAAAAGCTCTTGTTCTGCTCACAAGATGGTCCTAGGAAAAGGGTCTGAATGCTTTGACAACTGCAACCATCCCTCAGCCATTGCCAGTGTTGATTCTCCAGTGACACAGGAGCCTGCCCTGGCAGCAGATGAAGTCGTGAGCCGTTTGCACAGGGTTGGCCTTTGTGTGGTAAGGTGTATGAGAACAGTTTATACAGAGCAATTAAAACATTAGAAATCTAGGGAGAAGTGCATATGGAAGGATAGTTGGCAGTAAGGTTAAAGGACAGCTTTAAGTTAGCAAAAACTAGATGAAAAGCCACGATCCCTTCATAATGCTACACTCTCTTATGAAAGCCAAGATACACTTGCATAAAATTTGGAAATTACAGTAGAAGGCTAGGCCCTTCTTAGGTTTGTTTTTGCTTTCTAACCTCAGCTGTAAGATATGTTTGATTGATGCTGCCATGGGTCCTTTCTCTCAGAATACAAGAAAGGGGAGAGTTAATGCTGATCCATATATTCTAACCATTCAAGGACAAAATACCTTACCCCTTTGGGATGAAGATTAGAATTTCTTTTCTCATGTAGACTTTGATAGGGTTATCTGTGTCTCACTGAATTCAAGTAACTATAATAATGTCTCCTGAGAACGTTTAAAAGGCACCATTGCCATAGGTTGTATGTAGGCAGCATACCACTGAGATGTGTCTTGCTTTTCCAAAGAGAGAATTTACTTCCTGCTACTTTTATATGCCAGTCTCTTAAGGTGAAAAAAACCATTAAAAAAAAGGTTACTTTCTCATTTTATTCTCTTATTTTACTTTAGTATACTTGTGCAGAAACCTGTGCTTTGGAAAGAGGCAATAGTCTTCATCATAGATTATATATAACTTCAAATAATCAACATTTGGAGCTTGGAAAATTTGCATTTCCCATAAATGAGACCATATATAATTTATATATTGGTTTTTCAAAGAAAGACTGTTTTCTTTTTATGAAGGGACCTACTTTGATCTAAGTCCCATGAAGCTGATGGTAAAGCTGAAGTAACAAGTTAATGATACGGAATATGAGAGAATATTGCATGAATTGCAGAAAGCTATGTGGATATATGAAATATGGTTGCTTTTAGTGATAGATATTTATGGACTGAAGAAAGATTTTTCCCAGTTTCTTCTCCCAACCATCATCTAATCTATGCATGTCCTTGGGCAAATATAACTTAGAAATGCAGGATTCATGTCTTTTTCAGATGGAGGTTAAGATGCTCAATTTCTTTCCAGATTCCTTTTAAGAGCAGAACTTAAGGTACAGCCTCAAGATTAGATTTGAAGTCCCAGAGAGAGAGGTTACTGCATATACGCATGCATGGTTATTGATGTCAGTTTAAGAATTTTTACTTGCTAGAATTCTCTCACACGCAGAATAAAAGATTGAATAATTTACTCAGAATGAGCAGTGCTGCTTACTAAACTCCCTATTTTCCTTTACTAAGAAATGTATGTTATTGTTTGGAGATAATTCTTAAACCCTGTATTGGAATGAGCGGAAAACTTAGGGCGTAAGGACTACTTTTCTTTAAAGGAGAAAAGGGTAAGTGAAAACTTTCTTCCAGTGTATTTGTGGAAAATGTGTTCAAGCTAATTGAATTGAGGACATTTTAGATAATGATTTTTTTTTGTACTCTGAGATCCTACCTGAATTTAATGATCTCAGCAAAATCAGTGGCAAAACTTCTGAATGTCTAATGGAGCTCCATTTTTTGCTGAGAGGCTTGGGTGGTTAAGGGAGACAAGGAGGAGCTTTGTTATTAGAATTGTTAAATGATAGTCTGACTTAAAAGAAATTCAGGGCTTGTCAAAGAAACTAGCAATTAACTCTGAACTCTGTAAAATTTCTATCCTTAAAAAAATCAGTTCAATTTGTATTTATGGGCTATATAAAAATAGGCTGCAAATAAAGAAAAGTATTTCCTTTCATTAAACCCCATGAGCACTGTTAGATGGGAAAGGGCTTTACTATGAATATATCGGTCAACATAAAACCTCAGTGTGCTAGGAAAAAAAAAAACCTACAAATATATATTTCATTGTTGCAAATTCTTTCACTTGTATACAGCAGAGTGACAGGAGGGGTTTCATAGGAGCAGAAGCTGTGGAAAAAATGTGGAAGTCAACAGAGGGAGGGTTTTGTGGAGGGAGGACACGATGTCGAATAGTCCTCAATGAGCTGAGAGGAGTGGAAGACTAAATAAGCTCACAGTAAGCTCAGAAATATAAACTGAAGCATTTGGGGCAGACTGTGTCTCCCTCGGTGCCTTTGGAGTAAGTCAAGCAAGCGTAAGACACTGATCTTCATGATGTAACAGCCTTCCCTGGAAGGTTAGCTTAACAGGACCAATCCAGATTCCTCAGAAAGATCTGTTTTTCTCCTCATGAGGCATTTTGTAACAGCAGGTGGATTGCTTTTCAGGGAAACATTTTGAAAAGATTTCATGTCATTTAGGTGTACAATATCCTATGGTAGAAGCATTTGAATTTGGAAGACTGAAATCTCCTGAGGTCTTTTTTAAAAATTAATTCCTAGTAATGATATATAAACATAGTTACTGTAAATCCAGTATCTGGGAGACCCCATCCTGGCCTCTTCTCTTTCAGAGTCCTTGAATGCAAAATTACAGTGATGTCTTATGCACCAAAACTGATTTCAATGGCACTTTTTAAACAAAAACATGGGTCTGAGTATAATAGATGTACCCTCCTTATGTTTGTAGGAGTCTAGTTATGGCAAAGTCAGACTGCGTTGAGGACACCTTATTGGTCAAGTGAAGGTGTTATATCTTTGTTTTGGTTTATGTGACAGATGCACTGATGTGACTGGCAGAGTAATTTTTTTAAATAAAAAGTTCACTATTATGGCATAGCAGAGTACATTTTTATTATACATAGGATATTTCCAAATGGTTTTAATTTTGCAGCTAATTAGCCTAAGGTAGTTAGGTAGTGATTATTTACTTTAAAAGACCATTTTAAACAGTTACGTAAAATATTTTTTCTTCCTGTTTAACTAATTTGCAGTTTTTTTACTATAAACTGTATTTTAAGAGACAAGAGAATGTATTGTTTTAAAGTTTTATTACAATATTCATGTCAGTGAAAGCTTGTCTGCCTGTTTTCTCTGCAGATTTATGTAAATTTTCAGGGACCCTGTGTGAATGGAAGGAGTCTGAATTTGTGTCCATGGTAATCTGTTCAATGTGTAGAGGAAGTTACAATGGCCTTAACCCATGAAAAGGATCAGTTGTTTTCAGGGAAAGCAGTCAAGACATGCTTTGAATTCAGATAGTCAACTTAATCAGAGCTGGGCTTTGTTTTTTAAGGGTTTCTCTTTGAAAGAGCTGAATGCTGGTCACCTGCTACAATCAAAATACATCATTCATCTGTAAAGGGGCATAAAAATTTAAAAGTTAGCTGAAGAATGGATACATCCCTGAAACAAAGGGGAAAAAAATCCTTCAGTTATTTACAATCTCGACTTGGACATGTAGAAGCATGAAAATGTCATAGTCATCTGGGCTCATTACCTGCCTACAGCCACTGGGAGCTGGCTGAATTCATACTGTGCTGCTTTAGGACTGGGAATTCAGCAGCATCAATCCTCACTGTACCTCCACCACACCTTCCTGGGTGTAGTGGGACACCTGCCTGAGTAGGAATGGCCAGCATACCTGAAAGGCAAGACACAGAGGGGCTTGAGCAAACACGATAATTCAGAGTTGTATGTCAGCCATCACTGGACATAAGATGAATTCAAGTCTAGTCCTTCAGCTCATCTTACTTTTCCTCAGACAAAATGGTTCTGCTAGTACAGCTCACAGCCCTGGTAAGAATAAAGATATTGAAACAATATTCCTCGTTTACCAAAATAAATCATACACGGCATCTTCATTGGGCTTTTTTCCCTGAATTTAAATGAAATTACAGTACAAACATTAGGAGGAGTAGTAATAGGCAACCTGTGTTCATTTGGCTATTCAGCAGAAATTTAATTTGCAGAATTGAATAATACCTGTCTCAGCTTTGTCTATTCAGCTAGTGAAAGTAAAAGATCTTTCTGCTCCATATCTTAATTAATTTGCTGCAGGATATTCCCACTGTGTACTGGTAGATTTGTGTTAGGGATGGCTTGCTTTTGATGATGATGATGAGGATGACAAGGTAAAAAATAATAATTACAATTATGTAAGGAACAGTTCAATGTCTCTAAGTGAAGCATGTTTGTGGGGGTTTTTGCAGTAGCTATCTAGTGCTACTTGAACATTTTATACCACTGCTAGCTGAATGAATTTGCTGAATTGCCGAATGAAGCTGCATTTAGAGAGCATTATAACTACATTTCCTGGCCTTCCTTGAAAATGGCATAACCCAACACCTTTCCAGTAGGAAAAGGCAGATCTTTCAATGCATAGCTCTCAATTAACACAGAAAAAACAGCTGGTGCTTGCCCCAATCAAATTTAAGAGCTGTAAGTTCCCAGAATTATTTTTACAAGAGCTGCTGTGCCCTGTGCATATTCACTAGTGGAGATGTTTGGACGTTAAAACTATAATGGGAAGCAAGGTAACTGCTCAAGGCATAAGGGAGAAGATCGTTGACAGATGATCACAGTGTAAGCAGTAACATAATCTCATCCAGGTAGAGGAAAAACAGTTAAGTACTGTAATGGCTGGGATTTTTACTGAACATTTAAGTTATCTTTCTCCATGGGAGCAGACAACAGCAGCAAGGATTTCCTTGCACGTTGCAACAAAAGATGAGAGCATAGGCAGAGGTGTACTGGTAAGGAATATCTCAGGTGTCTTTACAGGAGGCATAAGGATCCATGGCCAGATCAGGATATTCTCCTGATTCTCCAGGTCAAAGACAGTTGGAGAAAGCAGAATGTCTAGAAACTGTCTGAAGGAAAAAACAATATTAATTATGGCAGTAGTCACCTAAAGAAGCCTTTGTAGACTAGTTGGATTTTGAGAATGGACTGTACAGTGAGTAATCACAGAATTGGGCCATTTGAAAAAAACATTGCCCACAACATAAAGTGTACTCTGCAGCATTGGTTAGGCCAAGGTCTGCTCTATCCTATTCTCTTACAAAGGCAGTGAAATGCAGTAGTGTCTAAACCCAGCATTTGATCTTTGAACAAGTTGGATAATGCAACACAAAAGTAGGAGTCATATAATCCCCAGATTTATAAGGTAGCTGCACCTGGTGGATCTGAAATTTTTCCATTTAATAGATAAATCAGTCATGTTTTGCTTCCCTGATGGAATTTCAGAGTCTTAGGAAGACATTGCTAAAAAGGATCTAAAGACACATTTCCATGAATTGAAGCAAGGTAAGAGTCAGTCATATCACCTAGTCCAGCCAGCTTCTGAAAGTTAACTTTGTTGTTTCCCTAGATGCAAGTAGAATGTAATAGCAGTTGCTTTTCATATAGGGCAAGTACTGCCACTGTTTCAAACACTATGGATCATTCATGTATGGTATGCAAATAGCAGAAATGTTGAGTCATCCCTGAATTCAGTATTGTCTGACAGGCCAGTGCAGATGTTTCAGAACAGGCATGAAATCCCACAGTAGGTAGAAATGAAATACTCCCTAATCTTTCCTCATTACCTATGCCAGTTACCTTTCTAAATGTGTTTTGATAACTCCAAATATTCTTGATGTCTTTATAGCTATTTCAATCTTCATTAAGCTGTTATCCTGAACAGTTTCTTGCAGTGATAATTGCCTAGGCAGGTGTGAAAAAGTATGTCCTCTCACTGATTTTCTTCCTTTCAGCTTTCTTGTTAATGCCCCCAAGTGCTCTTGTTCTTCCAAAGAGAGGGGAACAAAAGTTCCCACTCTCTATCTTAGCAACATTAATTATTCTTTATGTTTGTTTTCTTTTCAAAATAAGCATTCTTAGTGTTTTCTATTTCCCTTTATTTGGAACTTTTTCATGGTCACTTTCATCAGTGTTCTCTTTCACCCATGTTATAGTGCTTTTTTTTTTTTCAAGAAGGCATGGTCAGCACGAAATGAAGTTTTCTAGATGAAGCCACACTAATGATTTGTTTAAAGGGGCAATAATATTTTTTCCTCACTATTTCTCACACATTCCCAAATTTTTGCTTGGACTCCAGCTGTACACTGAATTAAGAACTTGATTTAGACGGGGATGCCCCAGTCTCTTCTATCAGCTGTTAAAGTTAATTGACAACCGAACAAAGTAAAAATGCCTTTTCTTTCAAATATTTTTTGCTGCCACATTTGTCAAAGCTAAACATCATTTGGTGGTGTTACACATTTGCCTTCCTTGTTACAACTCTTCAAACTGCATTGAAACCAGAGTCTACCCAATCTAAGCAACTGAAACATCATTGCATCACAACATTTTGCCATATTCTTTTGGATTTTTTAACCAACTCTTTCCCTTTCTGGAAAATTAGTAGACATTTTTAAGACTTTTGAAATGTGGCATTGCTATCTAAACTAGAAATAGTTTTATTTTGGGAAACTTTTAAAATAACTTGTGCATTTTAATTGCTGAAGGTTGTTTTCAGTGTACTAACCAATTTGCCACCTTGAATGTCAATTTGAATTGTGGTGCAATCATCAGTCTTTACTCATCTATCGTTCACTGGGTGACCTGTCTGCTGTGCATGTTGTAAGAAAGGCTTTGACTTGTTTGTGTTCAAGAAGTACTTTTCAGATTTTCACCTGCAGCGTTCTGTAAGCTTTGTCCTGGTTGATGGCAAGTTGGATATGAGTCAGCAGTGCCCTGGCAGCCAGGAGGGCCAGCCATGTCCTGGGGGGCATCAGGCAAAGCATTGAGGGAGGGGATTGTCCCGCTCTGCTCTGCACTGGGGTGGCCTCACCTCGAATACTGAGTGCAGTTTTGGGCACCACAATATGCGAAATATATTAAGCTATTGGAGAGTGTCAAAGGAGGGCAGTGAAGATGGTGAAGGGACTTGAGACGAAGCCATATGAGGAGCAGCTGAGGTCATCCTGGAGAAGAGGAGACTGAGGGGAGACTTCATTGCAGTTAGAACTTCTTCACGAGGGAAGGAGGAGGGGCAGGCACCGATCTCTTCTCTGTGGGGACCAGTGACAGAACATGAGGAAATGGCCTGAAGTTGTCTCAAGGCAGGTTTAGGTTGGATATTAGAAAGAGGTTCTTTACCCAGAGAGTGGTTGGGCACTGGAACAGGCTCCCCGGGGAAGTGGTCACAGCACCAAGCCTGACAGAGTTCAAGAAGTTCTTGGACAATACTTGCAGGCACATGGTGTGAGTTGGGGGGTGATCCTGTGCAGGGCCATGAGTTAAACTGAACGATCCTTGTGGGTCCCTTCCAACTCAGCATGTTCTGTGATTCTGTGCTTTACATTATTAGGGCTCACACTTTGTTCTTGTATAGTCAACTGTATGTTTCTGTCCTCTGAACAGCTTTTTTTCCACAAGGCAGTCTCCAGTGCCTTTAATTTTAAACCCTCCTTGCTCACTTAAGAAAGGGAGTTTTAGTACTCTGTTCTTTTTTCTCTTTGGGCCTGCACCCTTAATTGGAAGCATTCAAAAGAAAACAAGCAGTGCAAGAGCTTCTTCTCTGTCTATATGGAAACTTTCAGGCTGTGCCCTATTCATAACTCTGCAATACTAGGTGTGATATGTGTCAGGCTTCCTCCCTCGCACAATGACAGAAGTGTCTAAATGGCCTTAGGACAAAGGGCCCTAATTATGTGCCCAGAGGGTATTCACAGAAGATACTCTGGATCCAACCTATTGAGGTTTTCCCCCATACTATAAAACCTTTGTATAAATATTCATAAGAGAGAGGGAGACAGGCAGACAAGCTACTAATTAGTGCCTTTACCCAGGGTTTTATTACTCTCCTTCCAACTTGAGGAGAGGATGTGTTTATCAAGGGCTTTGAGGAATTTTGGAGCCTGAAGTGGGAGTTTGGTGTTAAAAGCCCTTTATGGAAGTAATTCTTCATCACTGAAAAGCCCAAACCTCTTAGTTTTGCTGGGAGTTAAGATCTGATTCAGCAAAGAGTTTAGGCAGGTGAATTCCCAGTCTAGGAAGACTTTGTCAGTCCTAGTATAAATTCACAAGCCACTTGAGGTACATTGAAACCTAATTACACGATTCAAGCATGCTCATGTCATTAACTCACTGTATGTTTTTAGGTAGTGTTTTTCTGATTCTGATTGCTGTTAATTGATGGAAAAATTCGTTACTCTATTAAGTGGCTATAAAAACAATTCAATCTTGTACATGAGTCATTGCAAATAAATGGAAACAAATGTAATAGTTAGGTACATTGTAATTAGTTTGTTCAGTGTTTAGTTTCTAGTACAAATTTGCCTATGAATCACAGTGACATTCTCAAGCTCCCAGATTCTCATTTCAAAGATTTAATTTCTTACTATTAGAAAGTCACACGCAATTTGCAGTTGGTTATTGAGTGTTGACAGCTGACTGTCACAATGTATGAACTTTCAGTTGTATTGAACTAATCTGAGCCTAGGAGGATTCATGCAGTAAGATTCTCAGTTCAAACTGTGTTATACATTCAGTGTAGGATTGCAAGTAACAAGAGGTCAGAACCTCCATTTTGTGGTTCAGTGCACAAATTAAGGCTTTTCATGGAGTGCCACCACCATCTGAGACCTGGGAAAAGGCTTTTTACTGCCTTAGAGAAAGGTTGGATTAAATGGGGAAATAGTTATTGCAGTAAGGTGAAATTTTATGTTTACAGTGATTGATTAAACCATGTATCCATCATGTTATGGGGTAATTATTTCCACATTTTGAGTCAAACCTTGTTCAACTCAGTTTATGTCTGCTTACAGAATTCAACAGAGGTTAGAACTGAAAGAATATAAACTAACAAAACAATGCTGTTAGGTTGTTTTTTTCTGAATTTAGAAATCTGTATTTTGTCTGCTATTACTGTTATGCAAAATGTACATAAAGTAAGCATTAGGAGGATGGGTAGGTGAGGTTTTTATGCCTATATGGTGGTTTTGTGTTCTGTCTGCCTTCACGTGGGCCTTATATATCTTCCTAGTCAGATTTACCTTCCCCCTCCAAGATGAAGAGCATACTCATTAAACACAAAGGAGCAAGATACATGATTATATAGATCATGCAAAATATTGCATCAAAAAGTCTCAGTCTCTATTTCCAAATATTATTAGTATCTGAATTCCAAAATTTTCTGTGAAGTTTCAGTTTTATGGGTGATTGGCACAGGACTAGGGTGAGTTTCCTATTTCCCTCATGCTACTCTCATAAACCTTGAGACAGAATTTGAAATTAAAACTGTATCAAATGGTAGATATGGTATAGATAACAAGCTACTGAAAAGCGAAAAATAAAGTCAAGAAAGACAATGTGAAGAAAACGGATTTTAAATTGTCATGACCATATTTTCTTTGATATCCTTTTTTTATGAAATCTGCATAAGAGAAAAAAACAAGTGTTGATGTTGATGTATTTAGGTACAATAATCACCTCCAAGAGCAATAATACAACAAGCTTTCAGTAGTCTGTGAAGTAACAATATTTTTCTATAAAATGATACACAGTATTTGTGTCTGTTGGTGAAGCAGAGGACCAGAGACTGAGCATTTGATCTTCAAAACAAGAGTAAAATGTGCTGGTCAGCAAGTGTCTAGTGTGAGCACTCAGTGCCTGGATTGTATGCAAATACAACTGTGGTGTGGCATTCTACTTATGTGGTGCAGCAGTTGACAAAACATGGAGGAAAACCCAGACCATCCACTGGAACTTCAAGCCATCCCCTTTTTTTTTGTTACTTTTTTATGTGACTTCTTTTCCCAAAGTAATAACAGGAAGTTAAAACAATGTAATTCAATCTATTCATACTCACAATTTTTTTAAATCAACTTCAAAATAGCTAGAGTGAAGTGATGAAATTATATCCCACCAAAAGCGGAAGCCTTACTAATTAAACTTGGGACTGTGTTTCTTTGGTAGCTGTAAGATCTGTATGAGGATTATGGGAACCTCGGCTCCATCTGACAGCACCAGACCTCCAGCAAACAGTCAGTCCCTCCCACTGCCACCACCTCTGAGCAAAGCTCAAAGATCTGCGAAAAACTCTAGCTGAGTTCACAAGATTTTTTTCCTGAACCTATGTGACACATACTTCTTTTTCCAATCATTTCTAGTTTTAGGTTATGCCATAAAGGTTAAATTCAATGCATTCCAAATATGTCATGGTGAAATCTCTGTTAGTATTTAACTGTGCTTAGAGTCAACAGGTATGGGTTAGCCTATGGAACAGTAAGTCTCCAAAGGCTTTTGTAATTTTATACAGCAGGAGTCAGACTGAAAAGTGACACTTAGGCAGAAGACAGATACCCAAGTCTAAAGTTACCCAAATATTGAAAATGCTGAGAAACAGTTGCCTGACTTTACAGATACCTCAGTTCTTCTCCTGAAAGTCTACTGAATTATTGAAATTCTGCTTTAGAGTTTGCTGAGAATTTCTTACCCTGCCTATCATGAAGCAGCCTGGAGCCTATATCATATCTAAGAAAAAATAATGCTCTTTCAGGCACCCTTTAAAAATTACATGTTGTCAGGTTTAAACACATGCTTTCAGCGTTAGCTCCATGTAAGATATTACTGACTGATTCTCCTTTTCACTACATCCTGCTGGCTTTAGAACTTCATGAGCATTAGGAGACAGAGGTGCTCCTCCTGTTCCTGGGGAGATGTGTATCTATGGGGAAATTGCTCTACTAGAGCACTCAAAAGGCAAATGTAATCCGTCTGCAAGGACAGGATTGAAAGTACTGCCCTGTGCTCCTGGTGAAGGGAACCTGAGTGCAGTGGGAGGAAATATAAGTGTCCATGTGACTAGTCAGAGGACCTTAGGGTAGAAGGTAGTATAGATTTTGGCTCCTCACCTCAGTGTGTTGTGAAATAGAGTATCATGAATTAACTTTAAAGTAATTGCATTATTCTGATTATTTTCTCTGTGATCTCCCTTATGCCTCTATCTTAATAATTCTGCTGTATTCTAGTAAAAAAGAAAATTATTTTAAAACCCCCTAAAACCAACAGAAACCCATAAATTGTGTTTGTTTTGTCTGTGGTTTGTGTTTCTAATGTGCCAGTGTTTGCCACATTTTTCTCTGTTGTCTCTACCAATCATGAGACATTGTTTTCTTTTCCAAATGATATGCGATGAGTTGCAATGAGGAAATGGCTAAAGTAAAATAGTAAACATGACATTTAAAACATGATGTAATTGTAAGAAATTGCAGTATGTGTGTATATATAGTTATAAACCCCTTTTTGACAAATCCTTATAGGTGAACATTTATGCAGACATACTGATGCATACATATAATAGAATTGTTAGGATTTGTCAAAAAAAGCCAGGTTCTATGCTGGTTTTTAGTTGTATTGTTTGCCTTATGAACATATCTTTTGTATGAAACAGAGACAGATATTTTTATAAATGTGCAGTTTTTACTGAGTGTTCATGATGAGCTTTGGAACTTTTCAGTCTTGATGTTGTGTGTGTAGTTTCTTCAGTGGAGTAGATTGATGTTGTTATGGTTCTATAAAAGTTTTATGGAATAATCTGTAGATTTATTTGAATACTTATAGGAAAAACATCCAGGGCAACCTCTCTCTTCCCCTTTGTTATTGAAAAATAGTTTCACTGAGACATTTCAAGTAAATACCTCCCTGAAGCAAAAGAATATATTGTTACCTAAAGAGCCACCTTTGAGGAAACTTGCTGTGACATGACTGGAGGAGTAATCATTTTTGAAGAATTTGCAATTCCAGCATCAAATAAATAGGAAAGGAAAATATTTAATAATTAAAGACTTCCTCCTTTAAAGAAGGTATTTCTCTCAATACCCTCTCCATCAGCACCTTCATAGGATCCATTTTAAGGTTGTTCGTTGGAGTCCACAAGATGATTTTAACTATTGAAGTATTTTGCAAAAGAGAAAGTTTCTAATGGCTTGACTTACTGTGCTAAAAAATCATTTATTTCAATAAATGCTTCTCTGAGATGACTTGCCTAAGGTCTGCTCTCAAGAGTTTTAGATAGATATTACCAAAGCTGTAGAGCTTTACTGGTTTGTAGCTTTTAATAGTAACAGGAAGAGAGGCATTGAAGCATCATATTTAAGTTTTTTTAAAAACTTTCCAAAAGGCAGTTAAATGTGAACTCAGGGATTTTGGATATAGGAGTTAAATTTGTTTTATTTTTCATTGCACTTTTATCACAATTTTTCTGGTTTGTTGGAAAGGAGATTGTGAATGCTCTTAGCCTTAGGTGCAAACTATAAGAAGTAAAGCACATATTCTTCATTCCTATTATATTTATGACAGTAGTTGACACATTTTTTCTAGAAATCAGAGTCGTTTGTCTGTGGAATACATACATATTGAAGAAGATCATTCAAATAAAGTTACCTTTACAACTTCTGTTTAAACAAAGTTCATTTGTGTTTATGTCTTTCCTACTTCTCTGGTAGTGCTATCAGAGAAGTAAATTAATTTTGAAACAAAATGCCTATAGTTTCACTGACTTGATTCATTTTTTTTTTTTGTTCATGTCTGTTCTGGATTTATTTTTTATTTATATGACTCCATGAATTTGCATGTGTTGCATTAAAGGACTATCTGGATATGGGAAAAGGAATCTGGGTAGCATCAGAGTTACAGAAAAGTATGTCTGAGGGATCACTGCTTGGTATTTCTATCATAAACACCAGCTTGCCTCAGTTCATACATTGGACAACAGTGTAATATTTTGGAGAATTTACAGTTCTCTTAAGTCCCTTCTGATTGTGGTTTTGAACACCTTTTTCGGTGCTTAAGCAGCAATCCAATCATGTAGTTTCTCTGGATTATCTCATTCTGTAGTTTCTTAAATTATTGATATATCTTTATGTTTAGCCCAAGAGCTTCACAGGCATTTAATTTTACTTACCTGTGCCTGTTCAGAAATAACCACTAGTAAGTACCGCTCTCCCACCTAAAACCTGTCCTGTTAGCTTGGTTTCAGTGAGCAGACATTCACACACTACATCAGTGACCAGAGAAGCCTTAAAACTTGCTATGGCTAATGCTTCAATTAACAGATGATGGCTGTGTAGGAAGCTGAAGTCCATCAGACCATTTGGATGCACATGATCACAAGGGAAAGGGGACATCTAACATTTCCTGCTACTTTGCCTGCAGTCAGAGTGAAAGTGGCAGTAGGTAACTTAAGCACGTACTCCACAGTATCCTTCCCAGTTTCCACTGCCTGCTTAGGAAGTACAGGGCCCTTCTAAACCTCAGGCATGTAAAATTTCAGAGGGGAAGAACCTAAATTGGTCAAACTGCAGTCCTTGTTAAATTTGAATATACAAATGCACTAGAAAATTGTGATTACATGTGATTTATAAATCTTAGCTGATGCTACAGGGATTATACTTGTAATTCGTGCCACTGTTCACTGTAAAGTTGTGACAGTTGAAGTAAGCAGAGTGCCTATTAATACTCTGGTGCTTAGTAATAAATACTATTAAATTAAAAACAATCAATCTTTATTTGTTTTTTAAGATTTCAACACAGTTTGTGTTCATAAATACACACAACAACGGCCAAATTTCATGAAGGGAGGGTTTTGTCTTTATATTTAGTGCAGGAAAATCTCACTTGTCAATCTGTATTGAAATGAGCAGCCTACACTCAAACATAATGAAAGGAACTGACTCTCTTTATATACACCCGAACGTGTACTGATGTCTGAAATAAGGCTACACAGAAGAAACTGCGGGGAAAAAAAGAAAAAAAGGATTTTAAATTTCCCGAAAGGTGTGAGAGTTCTCAGACACATCTGGACAAAAGATTTAGACTTTCAGGGAGGACGAATATATGAAATTGTAGAGGTGGGTTATTAAAGTATTTTTGTGCCTTTAAGAATTTTACAGATGGCATTACAAAATTAAATAAATTCATAAGAGTGAAACCTTACTCAGGCAAATGTAAATGATTCTTTTAAAGGGATTTATAGATAGCTTCTGCCATTACCATACCATTTCAGTTTGTTCTGCAATTCCTAGTTCTTCTCCAGTGAAGAGGTGTGTACTTAAACTACAAATAAACCTGTCTCTGACAATAAAAGCTGCCTAGGCAAGTGCATTAAAATACGGCAAATATGTAATGAGAATTTCCTAGTGTAATCCTCCCAATTTCATCAATGGACTTAGTGAGCCAAAAGTAGTGTCACTGTGTTTAAGAGGTATTTGTGGATTTCTCCTTCACAGATTTTTAAATAATTTCCCAGCCTGTGTAAGCTTTTGATATTCCTGGCTTCCCCTTTCTGCAGTCAGTAATCTCAGTGTACGTAGCAGAGATCTCATGAGATGCAATCTGTTTAAAACAAGAGTTTCTGTATTTCTCAAAGAGAAAATTGCCACATTTTTCAGTGACTGCTCACATCCTTGCTGGTATCCCGAGAGTTCTGTGCACTTTCTTGGCCTAAGAACCATGAGTTGAATCTTGCACATGTAAATTGGAATTCCCATTTGTTTTAATAGCAACACAGCCTTTATCTCCATGACTGTAATACATTGCCATTATTCACTTATGGCTTTAGAATCTACTCTTTGTTCCCAATTTAGATTTTAAGACAGGAGGAAAACATTGAATGGCACCTGACTTCCCGGGATCAAATCCTGTTTGTCATCTCAGTGTGTAGTTGATAGTGCCTACCTGTACCTGTAGTGTACATGCAGATCATCAGTGCCCTGTTTGTAGATCTCACAAATGCTGACATTAATTATCGTGTCCCATTTCCCATAAGTAAGTCATTCTGATGTCAGAATCTCATACATGCCAGCTCCACTGCAGGCACAATTCAGGTTCAGGCTGAGCAGAGGTAAAACCATAAGGAGGTTGTCTCTTTTTCCTCTTGAGTCTGGCAGCTGGTATATCTTGACACTGCTGGGGCACAGAGAACATAAAGCACAAAACAGAATTCATAGGTTTAAGGTCCAATTTCCAGTTTTCTGAGTCATTTTTCTGTCACAGAGTATCAGATCAAGAAAATCTCCCTCACAGACAATTCTTTCTATTAATCATTAAAGCTATGACTTTTTCACCTTTAGATATGCATAAATACAGACTGAGATTCAGAATGTTTCATCCACAGTGGTAAATCAATCAAAAGCAACTCGACCAAGGTCAGTAAGTGCAAAAGGAATATCAGACTCATGTCAAAAGAAAGAAAACCTAGTTATTTTTAGTTTTTAAATGGGAAAAAGTATCTTCAAGATCTCATTACTCCTAGCATTGTGCTTTGACCAGAGATCATCTTCTGTCTTTGTGACTGACCATGCGACAGAGTCAGTCACAAATCTGTCAGTCCTGCAGGGGAGGGTTTGTCACCATTATTCTTGACTTCGAGGGCCTCACTTGCTGGGGTGCACAGTGTTTGGAGAGAATATAAAAGGAAACAAATCTCAAAGCCTCAGACAGAAAAGTTTGGCTTAGAAGGGGGTACAAAAAGGGACAAGAAAAGCATTTATGATATCTTGCATATCTCTTTAACAGGCATAGAAAGGTAACTGGAAAACTGTATAAAACATGGTACTGAAACCCAGCTGCCCTATCCTATAAATAAACCAGTAATCTATGGAAATAGGTTCAACAGCTTCCTGGAAGCAAGAGAACATTAAGAATTTTTTGCTTCATAAAGCAGCACCTCATCCACTAAAATTCAAACTATTTTGGCCGCTGGCTGGAGATGTCAGTCAGTGTCACAGGAGTCATGCAGACTCTCAAGCTGATCCAGCTTAATCAGTATCATAGATTTACATATAAAACTACAAATTTTACATCAATTTTGCCTTTTTTTTAAGATGTTCTTACTATTACCATATTCACTTAAATGCAAGGAATTTGAATACCTTATTTAAACAGAAGTACCTGCTGTCATATAACATCAGCAAAATTTGTTAGTTTGTCAATTTTTTTAACTTTAAATAAATTAAAATGTGAAATAAAATAATTTTCTTCCAGCTGATGTCAACACTGTTAGATGGTTAACACTGACAGTTTACAGGGCTATAGAATGTAGGTTGTATTTTCCAGGGCAGTTCACACAAGCAGCTCAAAGGAACAATTGCTGCATGAGCTCGTCCTCACACAGAACTTTCGTCTGCTACCTCTACTGCCAGCTTTGTGCTGGGTATGAATCTTCAGTAAGTTCCTGAAAAGATTTGGTTTTCTTCGCCAGTTTTGCCACATATTTATAGTGTAAAGAGGCAAGACCAAAAACACTGACAGATTCATGCTGTGAGTGGACCGTAGCCACACAGCTGGCGAACAACAGAGGAAAGACGGTGTGTGAACTCCTGACACCTCCTGGAATTTTTCATAAGATTTACTGGGTCTATGGGTGTGTAATGCACCAAAAGAGTGAACCTTGCCCTTTTTTTTTCTTGTTCATTGAAACTATCACTCTTTGTCCATCAGAACTCCTTGGGGAATTTTAAAAGTGGTGGGAAGCTCTCACGCCCAACCCCTGCTTAGTTTGCATGTGAATGCTCAGCTGATTGTGGGAATTAACAATTAGGAGGACAATAGATAAAGAAGGAAACTGGAGACATCAACACCTGTGAATCACAACTTACACAGCTTTCTTTTCCATAATTAATTGAAGAAGCAGGCATAATGCACATTGACTGGGAAAAGTGTTCCAAAGACAATGTTGGTGCATGTAAATCCCTTTTCAGCGCCAGTACTTAAGGATGAGGTTTGATCTTAGTCATGAGTGAATGCAGTGAATTGTTGCAAGTGGTATCTTTTTTGGTGGGGAGGGAGAATGAGAAGGGAAAAGCATTTAAGGGCAATCACATGGAGGAGGCCGAGATCTGATGAAGTTAATAAAACATATGGACTTCAGATAGATAGCAGAAAGTCATGGTAAGACACACAAACATGTGTAACCCTGAAAATAGCAATTATGATTTAATGTCCTATAATCAGGACTACATACTTTTCTGCATTAAAAAAGAGAAACTAATGTTATGAAACTGTTTCATTAAATTATTTATTGCAGAATGTGAGCAGAACTCTGGTGCTTTCTCAAGGGAGCAATCCATATGTGCATTCAAGAGTCTCATATGCAAATATTTCTTGAATAGGTTGTATTGTACTTCTCTAGAAGAGCAATGAAGCTACTTAACATTATGACTCTTGAAATTAGAGTATCAAAAAACCTATATCTGCCATTTACATATTAATAACTATTAGGGGGCATAGTTGTCTATTTGCCAAAATCACTGGATATATACCTAGCCATTGCTAGAATTGTCCTGTCATAAAAAGAGTAATGATGAAGGTTATTCAGTAGTCCAAGTAAGTCAATGAGTAGTTATATAGTTTCTTTAGAAAACTATAACGTTGTTTAAAAGTATCTAGTGTCTAAGCATCTCTCTCCATAAAGTTTATGGAGGTAAAAGTAACTTCACATACTTGACCTATAATACTGCTGGTGATAGCACACAATGAAATGATATTTTAGAATATTTTGTTCATTATCTTTAAATGGTATCAGTAGTACAAAGTTAGAGAAAATATGTGATGACCACAGTGAAGCAAAAGTTTAACTTTTATTGACTTCCTAATTATCTAGAATAGTTTCTTCCAGAGGACATCACAAAAAGATGGTTTCTTCATGGGGGAGTTGTATTAATTGTAAAAGGGAAAGAATGGTGGTGATGAGATAGGAAGGGAGGGAGGGAAGGAGAGAGGGAGGTAGGAAGCAAGGAAGGAAGGACAGATGGACGGACTGAAAAGCACTTCTGTTTGCTTTGTTTGTATCCGTAATATGCTACAATGTTGATGGTATTTGTATTCTATTTAACTGGTACTTACTATTTGGGGTCCAAGACAAGGACAAAGTAAATTAGTCATCACTAATAAAAACAGTGCTTATCTTCTTGGAGAGGGGCATGTCATGAACACTTCAAGTTCCAGTTAGACTTCTGGTTTTAATATTTCAAATTCATTGCTTTGCAGATTTGGTCTACGGATACTATAGACAACAGCGGAAATTGATTGAAGAGATTGATTGGTCATATACAGGTGAGCAAATCTGCCTACTGAAGAACTTACTTCACTTTGATATTTTCATGTTCATTGTTATAACTTTAAAAGCCTTATATGTCTGTATGCCACTTACCATTTGCCTAAACAATTGCTGAAGGTAAAATGTAGGAATTGGAATCTAAAAAAATGCAGGAACTTTACAATAGGAGACTATTGTCATGTCTTACATCTATTACTTTTGTAAAGAGAAAGTTCTCATCCCTAAAACCTTAACCTAAGACCTGATTTATCTTATGAAGGCTGGGCCAATAAATTGTTAGGTGGTCATTTATCATCTGAGTATTACTGTTCTAGTAAGTCTGAAAAGCAGACAGAAAGGGTGAGACATTTCACAGCACACTATGTGGGAAAGAACCTGTTCATATACTGCGTATGAATTTCTGCACTTAGATCCTGTGCACTTGAACATCCTTTTCAGGTCCCACCCTGACTCCTAAAAACTCAGTCAGTTTTGCTCTCTCATTTGTGTAAGTAAGAAAGACATACCCTGAAATTCTGCATGACCGTTGCCTCATCAAAGAAGGACTATGAGAAATTCATAATGAGTCTCTTAATTTCTTATATATAAGTCAAGCACTTTCAGTAATACTGAAAAGGTATTTTTTGCCTAAGTGATAGGTATCTTTTGCCCAACATGCAGGAAGTGACTTCTTGAGGATGTGCATAGAGTCTTACATTTTAAATTATTTAAGTTACTGTTTCAAAACTACCAGTCTATGAAAAATAAGGACTGTCAAATTTCAGTTCTTTCATAAATTTCATTCAACATATATTCCTATAGTTAAAGAAAATTAGGCTATTCTTTTTATTTCTCTCACTCTCTCATTTTCAAGACAGTTTTTATCTTCCAGTGTAAAACATACCTAACAAGTTTTAAGCCTAGAGAGAATTGGAACAGGCTAGTCATAAGCCCTTTAATGAAAACTCAGATTGTACAGCAAAATTCCAGCATAATTTAAATCAATACAGTATTTCATGTTCAAAATCGATCCATTTCTTAATATTGCAGTTTGAGGACTGCAGGGATAAACATTCAGGATTCCAGGTGACAGGGCAATCTTTAAAGAATAGCAAAAGTGGATATCAGAAGATAGAGCACCCATATGCTGTGCAGCTGTGGCAGTAGCTGCAGATCACCCTTGATGGATCACAGACACAAAATCATCCGGATTGGAAAAGACATCTGAGATCATCAAATCCAACCTTTGACCTAACACCACCTTGTCAACTAGACCATGGCAGTAATTGCAATTTCCAGTTTCTTCTTAAACACCTCCAGGGACAGTGACTGCCACCTCCCTGGGCAGTCCATTCCAGTGTCCAGGCACTCTCTCTGTGAAGAACTTCTTTCTAATGTCTAACTTACACCTCCCCTGCTGCAACTTAAGACTGTGTCCTCTTGTCCTACTACTGGTTGCCTGGGTGAAGAAACCAATACCCGCTTGGTACAACCTCCTTTCAGGTAGTTGTAGAGAGTGCTGAGGTCTCCCCTGAGCCTCCTCTTCTCCAGGCTGAACAACCCCAGCTGTTTCAGCTGCTTCAAAAAGGACTTGTGCTTCAGTCCCTTCACCAGCCTTGTTAACCTTTCAATAAGCTCCAGCTCATCAACATCCTTCCTAAACTGAGGGGCTCAGAACGGGACATAGTACTTGAGATGCAGCCTCACCATGCCGAGTACAGGGGAAGAATCACTTCCCTGATCCTGGTGGCCCCACTGTTGCTGAAACAGGCCAGGATGCCATTGGCCTTCTTGGCCACCTGGGCACACTGCTGGCTCTTGTTCAACTTTCTGTCAATCAGAAACCCCAGGTCCCTTTCTGGCTGGGTATTTTGTATGGAAAAATAGCACAGACTTGCAAGCCAGAGAATCCAGACCTGTTGTTTCTTTCCCTTAACATGTGAAATCCCTGTGTATCATCATCTCAATTCGTGTTCTTTGCCCTAGTGACTCCACTGTTGACAAAGCCTTTTTCCTCATCCAGACCTGTATAGGAGCCTTGCTCAGCACTGTGAGCCCTGCCTAGCATTCTGCTGCTCCTGCAACTTCTTGCCCAAGATGCATCCTGACTCTGCTCCTGCTGCTTCACAAGGCTCCTTGTGCCCCCAACATTCTTAACAGAGCTGCCTCCTTGCAAGGTCAAAAAAAGGATTTTTCAAAGCTTTTGCAGAAGGCTGCATGTAAATCAGGTACTCAGGAGTCTAGGACTAGCAACTGTATTGTGAGCTGTGTGGTGCTTTCCTGAAATACCAGGTAATTGGTTCATGGCATTCATCATACACAAATTCAGCTTTCATTTATAAAAAGACAGTCTTCCTTAATGTGAAGAAAAATTGCAGATTTTAACACTAAGTTTTGGAGGCACAGAAGACTAGAGACTGAAGAATATTGGTTTTGATCTCATTCATTTATAATAATTTATTTATTTTATTCCTGCAACAAACAATGCCAGATACTGTATGTATGACCACTATAGATAGCTCAGACTTAGGATTTTGTGGCACAGACCCACATGCACATTTCTAAATGGATGAACTATGCTTTGTCAGTACATCTTTTCCTCACACACCGGTTATATTCTTCTGTCTTATAATCTGCTCACTGAAAGACCTGAAAAATTAGACTTGATGTGCCAGTGAAGTGTTACAAGCAGGCCTGGGGATCCTGCAACCACAGAGTTTAATCTGCTGTAGTAAATTAACCTGAGTTGGAACAGATGTTATTTTCTATATCAAATAAGAAATTTTGGATACATTCGCCGCAGAGGGTCAGGTCAATACACTCTTTTACTGGGGTAGTGCTGTGAGACGAAAGTAAAATGGAACTAGACAATCTTACCTGTTAAAATCATCCAATTTCTGAAGGTACAGTTTCATAATAAATCAATTTCATATAGTGGAAATTAATGTGAGTCACCATCAGATTTTTACTTTCGAGTATATACATAATGAAGTCATAAATGTTACTGGAAACATTTTGTAGTACTTCTAAGGGCTCTATTTTAAGCCATGGACAAAGCCTGCATTTGCAAGCATGTATTTGTATAAACATATACAGTGCTAAAGAACTGGAGGGTGTTTGTTACAGGTGCATCCAATTTTTTCTGGAATAAGTGGCTCCTAAAGCTAGTCTGGTTATAAAAATTAACATTTCATTATATTTTTCATTTAAAAAGTCATTCTTTCAGGAGTACGGTATATGGTAAAAGTGAATCCAACCATTTTGTTGTAGAAAAATCAAGTGTACTGTGAAAGTTCGATTTTCTTAAATCAGTTACATACTAATTGATGAGCAAAGATAATTTAGACAGTATTTAACTGCCCCACTAAGTTTAGTCGTTCACATATTACTTCAAAGCTAAAGCAAGTAATAAGAGCTTCAGTTATTTTCTGTCATGGAGTTGAAAGATTAATTTTTATTGATGCTTTGTTTATCTGCATTTTTGACAGAAGGAGTGATATAATGTTATTTTCTATTTTGTTTTCTTTTGGTTTTTTTTTTAATGTGGCTTGTTGATGGTAGTGCATGAAAAGTCCAAGTCTGGAAATTCACATGTAAAACTGGCAAGTGATACCACAAAGAAGATTTTTTTTTCCCAATGAAATTTCTTTCTGTTCAGTTTTACTCTTGGGATTTTTGTTCCCATTCACAACAAACAAGTTATGTGGTTTAGGGGAAAAAACACAGCTGAAATTTGTTAAAAACAAGAGGTTCTAAACAGTCTTCCAGGAATTACAAAAGCTGATGGATTTAAGCATTTTTAAAAGTTGAATGTACTATGTAAATGAATAGAATAGTCAGATTAGTGTTCCTTGTCTTAGCATTTAAGAGCGTTATGTTCAGCCTCTGCTGCCATTTATTACGTGATATGCTGTCACACAATTGCCTTATAAATATTGGCAATTCTGATCTTGAGGAAAGGGTGATTTTAGTATAAACTGTTTGGTCTCTGGGTATTTGATATTAGCTCATTTGGTTGAAATTTGAAGCTAATAATGCCAAGGTTACAGGTTCAATCCCCTGTATGGGTCATTCACTTAGATTTGAACTTGATGATCCTTGTGGGTCCCTTCCAACTCAGAATAGTGTGTGATTCTGATTTTTGTTGTTTACAAGCAGAATGTGAATCATATTTCCTTTTTCTCTGGGGAGAAACACGATGAATCACAGAATCACAGTACACTTTAGGTTTAGAGGAGCCCTTGGAGATTGTGTGGTTCCATCTCAAAGGGTAGTGAACTTCAAAGCTGAAGGAGGTTGCTCAGCCCTTGTGTAGCAGAGTATTGAAAATCTTGAAAGAAGGAGTTGCTGCAGTGTGGACAGTGTGTTCCACTGTTATTTTGAAATCATTTTTTTATCTACCCAATTGTGATATGTCTTACTGCAAGTTGTGGCCATGGCCTCTTGCCCTCTCCTTGTGCAGTGCTCTGTAGATGCCTTTACAGAGCACTAGACTTAAGCTAAGTACCTCCTCTCAACTTCAGCTTCAGCTAACCCAGATGCCTCAGCCTCTCTCATACATGATGTACTCCAGCCCCCAGATCATTTAGTTTGTAAATAAATATCTCATACTGGGTTGAGAAGGCAATCAACACTGAATGTCACCTCACTGGTGACAGTAACTTCCCCTGTTCTGCTGGCTTCACTTTTGCTAAGGTGGCCCAGTACAGTGTGTGTCTTCCTGGCTGCAGAGGCACACTGCTGACTCACACACAACTCATTGTCCATCAGGATTATTAATTATGACATTTCCAGATAATTTTTAATATCTGGTGTATCTCAGTAGTGATGTACACTGATGACACGCTTCTGGCACTTGCATCAGTACTTCCTTCAGTAACAATGGCTAAATGTAATGATTTCTTTGGTTTTCTCCCCTATTGGACATTGAACTAGTTCTGTTGAAATTGAAAATGCTACCTTTTGTGTCTGATTGAACACCCCTCTGAAGATAGTCCCCTAATTTATCATTCCCCATTACTATTGCTACACAGCCAAAACCTCAGTTATCATTTGAAAGACTCAGGTTGCCATCCTGAGTCCTGGAAATTTGCAGAGATTGCTTCAAATTTTCAAAGTACATATCATGCAAGATATGCAGTTTGGCTCAGAAATTAAAATTAAAACTGCCTTGTTTTCAGTGGTAGCGAGAAAATGTAATTCTCTTTCTTGCCCAAACAAGGTCTGATGTTTTAATTTCAAATGTTCTGTAATATTTTAATAGTGTGGAGATTGTATTTCAAAGTCACTGCTCATAAAGTTTTAAATTGTGTTGTTGCTTATATCATAATAATGTATGGATGTATTTTGCTTTTCATTCAGCCTAAAAAGTGAACAAGGTTCTGCACTATCTCAGCTGAGGCTCAAGAGAATGACTTTAGCATCAGTAGCTAACTGTGCTTGTTCTGTTAAGCATCTGTTACTTCTGCTACTCCCAGTTCAATCCAGGTAAACTGGAAAAATTGAGGCTTTCCCCTCAACCTCACTTTGTCTCCTTGTTCAGCAGCCATCTGCTGGGAGGATGGACAAGGTCGGGCATGCAGGTGCTGCTCCCTGCCCTGCAGCTGCTGTGGGGGAGAAGCTGTGCTGAGGAGTGTTTGTGTGAGCGTGGGCATGGTGCACACTCCCTGTGAGACAACTCCAGGAGCAGGGCAAAGGGAGTCAGGAAGTAAAGGCAGGGGTCTAAGTCCTAGCCATCACTGCCCAGGATGCAGTATGATGGATGAGCCATTTTGTGAGCCAAATCCTGAGAGCTAGGCTGTGTAGGAGGCACCAGCAGGAGCCTGCTGGAGGTGGGATCCAGGAGCTGCCTTCTGAACTGACTGCTTTATTGGACAGTTCTACCAGACCAGACTTAAGTGTCTCCAAAAAAGCCCTGGCCAAAAGCTGATGAAACATCCTTCCTTCTCCAGCTCAATAAAACGGTGTTCTGGGGAGATGATGCATCGCAAATTAAGTTCAGTTTTTTTCCTTACTAAGTAACTGCCATGGCAGTATCAGCAAAACTTTGAGAGATCTGGTCTTTTTATCAACTCCAGTGAAATAAATCACTTTGTGTTTTATATTCACCAAGTATAATCATGTCTGATGTGCTGTGTCACTTGTGGGTAATAAAAAAAAGCCTGTACTCATGGGCTCTGTGTTCTTTCTGTAAAAGGTACAGCATAAGAAATGAAAATAACATACATTCTTTTATTAACTCATAAAATAGCTCTGCAGAGGGTCTTCTTGTTTAGTAGACCTTGTGCTTCAGAGATTGTTGTACCTTTTCTTGCGTGATAGCTCATTACATGTATTTACATCCCCCAGATCACACAGTCACTTATGGTTCCAGTGTTTGTCACTAAATTCATGGGCTAATTAAAAAGCCAATTATTACATTATTATTGTTTTTTGGAAGGCTGATGAGTCAGCAGCAGAAATTATATTGTTATGCATCTGTTCACATCAGAGAGACAAGGTATCCTCAAGCGAGAAGCTACATGCTGGCATTTCTGGCCATAGAGAAATTCCTTTTAATGTGTGTGTCGGTGTACTGAATCAAAAACGCAAAGCAGGTTATTCAATACAAATAAGATATCTATTCAATATATTTGTGGATTTGGAATTCACATACAGTGATACGGTTCAGGAGAGTCAGTTTCAAACAAGATTTCTTTTCAATGAGGAAAGCTGATCTTTGAGCAGTAGAAAGGAGATAGCAGCAAAGTGAAATATGTTTAATTTTTATTCAGTCAATATTTGCAGGATAAGATGACTGAAAAACTGTTTCAGAGGGTTTGGAGGAGGGATATAAGAGAATTGGACCCCAAATTCATGGAATTTTCAAAGTTGGGTGCTTGTAGGACAGGTGTGAAGAACCAGATGTTGATATTCATAATCACTGCTGAATTAGAGCATTTTTCTTTTAATTAATATTTAAGCAATTTGTTTGCCAAAGTTTTCTGACAAGTAACTCAGATAAGACCTGTTCCTTCTCCTGTTTCATTCCTTTAATGCTATAAAAAAAGGAAACCGCTGGGTCATTTTCAGTAAGTGCACAGGATCTCTTTCTAAGCATAATCTAGATTATTCAAATGCAGGAGGGTTGGCTTCTGAAACGCAGAAGTCAAAATGTGAGGTATTTGCATAGTATGGCGCTGCTGTTATGATAAGGTGTGTCCAGGGCTCAGAAAGATGTAGAAAGCATAAAATAAATGCATTTGGAAATTAAAAGCTTTTTTAGGAGTGCTGTCTTTGGGACTACACCAAAGTAAAATGAAAAAAGCAGCTTGTGAATATCTCACAGTAGACTGTAGCCTCTGGTTAAGCCTCTTTGCCCTTCAAAACAATCGTAAAAATGTCCTCATGTACATGTCACTGAATGATTTCTCATTTACAAGTGCATTCAATCTGTGCTGCAGTAGGGAGGTTATGCTCTTGAGAACTACTGCTTACCAAATGCACAGATGATTACTTTGACATTATCATTACCTCCTTATCAAAATGATTTATGGATTTTTGAGATTTAGAGCCCAACAAATAATTATCCCATTCCTTATGTTTACAGAAGGCCTTGTTTAATCACCAGCTACATTCTATTTGTTTAGGACTTTCTTACCAGCATTTTTACTCAAAGGCTATTCTACTGTATTTATAACAGATTTTGGTGTTTTTCCTAATGAATTAAACCCCTACTCATTTCATTATGCATAGTTTGATAATACCTAATAACTAATACTCTGCAATGTACTCACAAATTTTAAGCCATTTCTCACCTTGCTGTATCTCATTAATTCAACAGAAATCAAACCCTTCTAGACAGATTTTCCATGTCATGTCTTTAACCCAGTAAGCATTAAAGCATTCCTCCAAAGGGCAGAGTTGGACAAGTCTGTGAGAGGAGGAGAACGAAGGGTACAAGGAAGGATGCTGAGGAGGAGGGGACAGAAGAGTGTGGTCTCTCTGCTGACAGCATAAAGCTCTCATACAGGCTCAGGTGCCCTGAGCACTGAACAGGCTTCCCAGGGAAGTGGGCACAGCACCAAGCCGGCTTGAGTTCAGGGAGCATTTGGATAACACTCTCAGGCACACAGTGTGATTCTTGAGGTGTCCTACACAGGGCCAGGAGTTTGACTCAGTGATCCTGATGTGTCCCTTCCAACGCAGCACATTCCATGACTGTGAAGCCACAGCCTCCACAGGCTCAGTGAGCGCTGTGAGCTTGGCATTTTGCAAGTGCACTAGATTTATCAGTTGAACTGTTCCCTCCATTATTCGATTGCCAGAATCAGAGAATTTCTATTCTGAGCATCTCTTTCAGCTGTGAAAGGTGCACAAAGTCCTTTTTGTGTGAAGCAAGGTGTTACGGGTTTAGCTAGGCCCAGATTTAGGCTTTGATTTTTAGAGCAGGTCTTGGATTATCAGCTGACGCGAGCTGGGTCAGGCAGCTGACACTGACTCCTACTGGCCCATGGTATTCCATTCCATATTCTCACGTCACTTCAGTAGAAATACAGTGTAGGGAGGTGTCAGTTCCCATCATGGCCGAGGTAGAGACAGGATACCTTGCTGCTGTTCTGCTGAGCTGTGCCTCGCTGCTGCCCCACTGCTACTTCACATTTTGTTTTAGTTTAGCGAAGTACACACTATATTGTTATTCTCTCCGTTTTCCTTGCTGGTTGTCTCTTGGAAAGTGTCTTTTGGGTTGTTTTGTGGCTGGGGTGGTAGAATCTGTATTATTGGGTGGGTGACTCAGTGTATTGTTTCTTTTTACCTTTGTTTGTGTTACATTTTAGTTTACTTTTAATTTTCCCTCTTTCTATAAACCAGTTAAGTTTTGGAATTTTTTTTCCTCCCTTTTCTTGGCAGGGGAAGGCAGCTTTACTGCTTTGGTTTATACTTGGCATTTTGCCAAAGCTTTAAATCAAAACACCAGGTAAGGGGATCTCACTACATACATATTTAGCTAGTTCTTTCTGTGTTTCAACAGCTTTACTTGCAGCAAACTCCATTAATGAGCTGTGGCAGCCTCTTTCTGCTCTCTTCCAAGAGCATTCTATATGAGAGAGTGAACTGCGGCTTGGTCTAATGTTGCCTGGCATTGATCCTGTTTTAGGAGCCACAGTAACAATTGACTGTCTTCTTTCATCCTTTATCATAGATGCTACATTTGAGAGCTCAGCTGTTTTCCCTCTATCAGTGGCTTCTCTACCAGTGCACTTTAACTGATGAAAACTGTTAACCAGAGGTGTTTTTAAAAGGCACTTAAGAAAATTAAGATATTAAAAATGTAAAAGCAAAGGGCAGAACAATGTGTTGAGTGCTAGAGAAGAGAAAGAATTGTTTACATGTAAGAACATGGAAATTTGTCTCTCAAATTCCAGTATTTTTATAACTGTGTAAGCAGTCAGTTCAGGGCTTGGGTGTATGTTCATAGACAGATTTCAATTATTTTTATAGGATTAATGGCATAAAAAAACCCAAAACAACAAATACCCAATTTTGCATTACCCTGCCTGAGTAACTGAAAGGGAAAAATGAAAAAAAAAAATTGTTGCTGGAGTATTTAGGAATACTGGGCCAATGATTCATAAATTCTTGTCTCCTGTTTCAGAACAGAGTGGAATTCTCTACCTGCTTGAACATGTTCTGAACCACTTTGCATATACGCAGCACAGTATGATTAATCTCTTTGTTGTTCAGCTATATATTTTTCTGTTGTTTTTCTGGAAAGCAAATACTTACGGCTGAAGTACTAGTCAGTGAAAAATTACAAGGCAAGAGGTTTTATTATTATTATTATTATGTATCTTCTTGAAAGCTGGCTTTACAGTGAGGCTGTGGTATGTGTGAACAGAGCTGTCTAAATAGGAGCGCTAGCACATTACCTCTTTAATCTGTATTTTACTTGCTTTCTTGAGTGTCCAAAACAGATGGAAGGTGACCAGCACAAACAGGCAATAGACAATATGTAATATTTGGTTTTGGGGAGTGGGAACATACTTTAAATAAGTCAAGCATTCATTTTCTTCAGCTTTAAGTACCTGCTTCAAACAGATTCAGTACATTGTCATGGATAATCTTTACCACCACATTTAACCACCAAGAAGAGATCTTTACACCTGCAATCCCAATGTGACATGTATCTGATCAAAATGAGAACAGAACTTGTTCTTCTCTCTGTGAAAGGGACTGATGATAATCTGTTGCAGTGGCTTCATCACACATCTGAAGCACCCTTTGTAAAAATTTGTTTTTTCTTAAAGACGCTGTGGAGCATGTGCTAAAAAGAGCTTTTTCTGGATGGCTTCCTGTGTCTCCTCACTCCAGCCTTTTCTCGAGAAAAGTCTTCCTACCCTTTCCATTTGACACTTTTTGTCATATCTCTTCATTTCCTCTCTTATAGTGCAGGCATGAATTGTTTCCCATTTGCATTATAAAATTCTTCTTTTTCCCACTATGAAATGATCATGTAGGGTTTTGCTGCCTGCTTCTCCCTGGCATTCATTAATGGCTGCATGTAGTAACCGTTGAGTTTGCCACTTTATCTCCTGTGTTTCCAGGAAAAACTCCTTCTCCTCTCGAGTAACTAATGGAGAAAGAGCTGGCTAAATGTTTCCTTCACTGTCTTGCAGTGTCTCCCAGCTGCCTTTTCCTAAATGTCAGAGACACTCTCCAGTGTGGTTACCATGGTGCATTGAGCTGGCATGCCTGCAAGGGTTCACAAGAGCCAGCACACCCACTGGACGTTTTATAGGAACATACAGAGGAGGGAAGGCTCTTACCTGCTGTGTCACAGTTAAATAGAACACATCAAAAGGTGTGGGTTTGTGCATATTCTGTGTAAGATTGGCCTCGATTTAGTAGCAGAAAAACCATCAATCAATTAAGAGTATTCTCTTTGTTCCTCCATTTGTGGGGATGTTGGTACATCTACAGGTGTGTTACAACTTGCATACATAAAACTCCTGGTAAGCCTACCAAATCAACAGGTCAGTACATAAATGTAAATGTTGATGGAGAAAAGTAAGATTTACACTGTGCTATACTCATTAACTGCATTCTGTATAAAGATTTTAAGATGTTTTCTCTTTCCTCTTAATTTATTTTGCAATCTGAAACATCAATATTAGCCAAAAATCTTTTCATCAATATGGTTTCCTGATGTGAAAGTCAATATAAATAAAGTCCATCCTGCTACCAGCCATTGGAAAACATGATTTTTTAAACCTCAGGTTTACAACTAGCAACCTGTAGATAGATGTGGAGCTAAAATAAAATAATCCTTTTTAAATGCTAACAGATTTAAAAGTTCACTTTGAAATGCCATGCAACTGAGTCATATTGTTTTCTCTAAAGTGTGCCATTCATGTCGTGAACAGAATTTAAACATAAACGTAAATAAATGCCTTTGTTCCAAATAATAATTTACCAGTAAGGTTTGTGCTAGTCATTTGTTTCAGGTTAAGTTGGTTATATTCTCTTCAAAAAATGGTTAGGTAGACTGGAAACGCATTGCAGCATTCAGTGATCATACAGAGAAGAGCTCTGAACTACAGTGTACTTTGATCTGTCTCCTTGATAAATGTTTCATAGGAACAAAATATTCTTCTCCCAGTTGCTCAGCTTTGGTCCTGGTGAATGAAGTAAGTGAGATTTTCCCATATAAGTTCCTTTCATAGAACTTCCAGGTTTTTCTTAGTAGTACTATATACAAATTCCCGAACTCCAACACTGCTGGTACAGGCAATCATGCCATCTAGCTATTTGCATAAAATTAATTGAACACTGTTTTAAAAGTAGGTGTGATATTTTACTTCATAGTTCCATGGAAAGACTATCTCAGAAACACATTCTTGACTTTTCATAGAATTATAGAATCATGTAGGTTGGAAAAGACCCTTAAGATCATTGAGACCAGATGTTATCCTAACACTGCCAAGTCCCCTCCTAAATCATGGCCCTAAGCAACATATCTTTTAAATACATCCAGGGGTGGTTTGGTGACACAGCCACTTCCCTGGGCAGCCTTTTACAGTGCTTGATAACCCTTCTGGTGAAGAAATTATTTCTGTTATGTAATCTACACCTCCCTTGATGCAACTCGAGGCCATTTCTTCTTGTGTCACTTGTTACCTGGGTGAAGAGATCAGCCCCCACCTTGCTACAGCTTCCTTCCAGATAGTTGTAGAGAGCATGAGCCAGCAGTTTGCCCAGGTGGCCAAGAAAGCCAGTGGTATCCTGGCCTGTATCAGAAATAATGTGCCCAGAAGGACTAGGGAAGTGAGCAGCCCCCTGTATCTGCCACTGGAGTAGCTGTATCTTGAATTCTGTGTCCAGTTTTGGGCCCCTCAATACATGAGGAAATACACCGAAGTGCTGAGGCATGTCCAGAGGACAATGAAGCTGGTGAAGGGTGTGAAGCCCAAGTCCTGTGAAGATCAGTTGAGGGAGTGGGGTTGTTTAGTCTGGAGAAAAGAAGGCTGAAGGGAGACATTATTACTCTCTACAACTATCTGTCAGCCAGCACCCCCAGGTCCTTTTCTACTGGGCCACTTTCCCGCCACTCTTCCCCAAGCCTGGAGCGTTGCATGGAATTGTTATGACCCAAGGGCAGGACTTGGCACTTCGCCTTGTTGAACCTCATCCATTTGGCCTTGGCCCATTGATCCAGCTTCTCCAAAGTCCTTTGCAGAGCCCTCCTACCCTCCAGATCAACACTCTGTCACAGCTTACTCTCATCTCCAAAATGACTGAGGGTGCCCTTGATACCATCATCCAGATCATTGGTAAAGATGTTACACAGAACTGGCCCCAGCACAGAGCCCTGGGGAACAACACTTGTGACCAGCTGCCAAGTGTGTTTAACTCAGTTTACCATCACTCATTCTACTTGGTCATCCAGCCAAACTTATTTGGATTTCCAAGCCAACTGTATTGGCAAACCGTTGAGGTAATCTGGTTCTTTCAATAGAATTGGTTCATTTGTTTGTTCTTTGGAGAATTGTTTTCTCTTGGCAAAATTAACCTGCACTGGCATCCCTTTCCTGTTTGTTTTTTAGGTTAAACCACAATATTCTAGTCTCTTGACCCCTTTTGGTCATTGCAGGAGCTTTTTCTGCTCACTCATGGTCCAGCTAAAATTATTTTGTCTCCAAGATAGGTGACCGGCATCTGCTGCACTTATCCTAGGTGAACTGTCTGCAGGACTTTATGTGGAGACATTATTACTTTACTTCCTTTACTAGGAGCTGCATGATTAGAGCTTCAGTACACGCTTGCCTTTGCATCATACTGTTTACAGCCCTCTGAGACTGTCAGACATGGTCAGATTCTCCTCCTCCCCCGTGTTTTTCCTACGGTGAGATTCTTATTAGTAACAAAACCTCCCACTAGTAGTCTAAATGTCTCATTTTACAAATTGCATTGTCAGATTTCATACCATATTTACTACTGTTGTTCTCATGGTCAGCTGTTTTTTCCCATATGCTCTACTGGACCTCCGTGTGATGGTGTGTTTTCAAGTCATGCCATCAGTGGGTGTAATTAGCAGAGCTGAGAATGTCCAGAGTTTTTTGTGTACACACACAGCCTAATACCACCCATTTACTGCTGCTGTTTTTCTTCTTTTCTCATAGCAAAATGTACTGTTTCGTTAGATGCTACAGTAACAGGAACAAGATACTATAGTAACAAATGTGTAGTATTTGTTGATATCTCCAGCATAATTACAGAATTTCTGGTTTGTCAAACACTTTCAGCAATCCTTCCTTTCTCACTGACTTCCTCTTTTTTTTCCCTTTCTTCATTTCCATCCTTACTTTCCTTATTTTCTTCCAATATATCCCAACTTGGATACCACTTAAACAGCTGTCCATGTTCTCATTCAAATTCTACAGGCAAGTTCAGCCTCATTCCAGCTCCTTTGACTTTATGATCATGAGTCAGTATAAGGAAGTTAGCTCATGAGCTGCTCTCTATCGTAGGCAAAATATCACTTATGTTGTAAGTTTATTCCCTGATTGAGCAGGGTTGCATTGCAGTGATTTATAGTCTTAAAATCAATGCTTGTATGAATATTAAATATCCAGTTAGTAGCTTTATTTTGCTATCACCCACAGATAAATCCAGGTTGATCAATTCCTATGCAAATAATATTTTAATTATTGCTGTGTAAGTACGAAATTCTACAACCACTACTAACTGCCTATATTGAGATACCAAATTTTAGTCTTATAGCCTAAAGCCAACAGAAATCAGTAAAAGTATATCCCTTAACTTAAAACTGAACTTAAATCACTCCTACCTTACAGTTATGCCCAATTTATATCACATTAACAATGGAGTATGTATCTAAACAAAATTTAAATGTATGGATTTTAGTAGTGATGGAATTGGTAGCAAAAATATTGAGAAATGCAGTGAGAATGTTTATTCTACTTTCAGTATGTAAAAATTACCAGATTATTTAAAAAACTCTCATAGTAAAACTAGGAGTGATTATTTGTCGATTAGGTGAGGAATCACTCTATAGTGCTTGATGGCAATTAGCTGTTCCCATGCAGATCCCTTGTTATTTTACATTCTAAGAGAAATTACAAGCATATTAGCTTGATTCTGCAAAATCAATCATCCATGAAAATAAATTTGATGTCTAATTGTCTTGAATCTGCTTGTTTAATGTCTCTCTCAGGTGAATGGCTCAGTTTACACTTTCCAGAGCTATTGCTTCAGTTCGGTGGTAGTATCAGATCCAAATTAATGCAAGCAAGCATAGCTTTTTCTGCACAACCAAGAATGATGTAGACTTTTAAAAAATTAATGGTAATATGAAAATATAAAATAGTTTCATAAAGCCTTTCAAGATATACCCAAGAAAGCTTCTCCCTGTATGTGATATTCTTCACTGTTTTCACTGGTATCTTTGATGACAGAAGAGATGATACTTGCACATTTGTGGAAGATACTATGCTGGAAGTTGCAAGAATTTTGGGTTGCATAATAGAATTCAAAATGAGCTTGAGGACTTGGAGAAATACGCTGACAATGGTAACAGTAAAAACAAACAACTCCCACCAGGAAACAAAATCAAGCATATAGGTGCAAAATGAGGACTAACTGGTTAGCTGGCTGTGTTGCAGTTAGCTATAATTTCATCTGAATTAACAATATGTTGTTGTTACAGAAAAGGCAATCCCGTTTTGAGGTGAATTACAAAGAATTATGTATAAGGCATGGGAGGAAATTATTCTGCTCTACTTGTCACTAGGAAGGTCTCAGCTGTACTTCTGTATTTATCACTGGGCTGCACACTTGTAGAAAAGACAGTGACAAATTGAAAGATGGTCCAGAGAAGAAGCAAAAAGAATGATTGGTGTCTAAGAAAGCCCCAAATCCTTGGAAAATAAATGAAGGAAATAAGTGTAGAAAAGGGAGTTATGATAATAGTTTTCAAATCTTTAAAAGTTGTTATAAAGTTGTCAATTGCTTTCCATTGCACTGAAGTGACAAAGATGAATCAGTTTAATTTGCAGAAGAAAAGGCCTAGGTGCAATAATAGGAAAATCTAACTGTGAGAATAGCTCAGTTCAGGTTGCTTATGAAGGCTGTGGAATCCCACTCATTCAAGTTCTTTCAAAAAAATCAGAAAAACAAGCATTAGGGATAGTCTGATTATACTTGATCCTGTAATGAAGGAAAGGACTCAGATGACCCTTCAGTCTTGCACATCTGTGATGCTTTGGGGCAATGTAAGACCCTATTTAATCCTCTTTCAGACAGTCATTGTGCATATATTCTTGCATAGACAAAGAGAATACTACCTGCCATTCCTGAAGTTACCCAGATTTTCAGTCCTTTACAGCTTTGTTAATCATCAAACATTTGTCTAAGAAAATTATTATCTATGCTAGGTCATGTCCTCATTTTTGACTGTTTGAGGCTGTAGGAAAAAGAACTGCAGGGAGTATTCTGGGCAAAAATATGTTTTTTATAAGGAGACCCAGAAAAATATGTAAGTTTTGTCTTCTGAAAATAGAAAATAAAGCATTATTTTCTCTGAAAGCCTGATACATCCTCATTTTGGATCTGGAACCTGGAAGGATGAGGTAGCTTTTGTTTTATCAGCTCAATTTCTGTCTAAGGCAAGTGTTTCCTGGGCAAGCTCTTGACACCGTATCCTGACATAAAATATATGTTGAATTAATTTAATGTTATCTGGGTGATTTAGACTACTGTAATTATTTTGAATGGAATTCCAATGGGATGGAAACCTCTATGTGAGAACAGTAACTTCTTAAGTCACTTAGACTTGTTTCTTGGTCTTGTCTTATTTGCATGTAAAATTCAAATTTAACATGGAAGATTTCTTGTTACTCTAAGTTCATAACTTATCGATCACTAACTCTTCCAAAACTTTTGAATTCCATTTTGAAATCCAAACTCCTTTGCTTTGCAGAGACATTAAAAAGTGTTTTGCTTTTCTTTGGACATTTGTTGCAGGCAATTTGAGATTAAATTGATTTCAATTTCTGTCTCTTGGACTACAGCAAGCCTGCAGTCATGCATGTTTATTGCTTCTGTCTGAGGGAAAAGCTCTTTATGGTAAAGCACTGAGGGCAGGCAGCGTTTTCTTTTTTGTGCTGCTGAGCAGCTCTGATCATCTGGACTATCAACAGCTGGAATGTTCTGACTTTGCTGTAGGAGGAGCCCAAGAGTTGAGTATTCTGCATTTGTACCGCTTTTATCCTGCTCTGTATTTGTTGGCACTGTGGACTAGCAGAGCCTGTTGTTCCATCAAGCTTTCTGCAGTTTACTAGAGCAATGCAGCTGCACAGCATCACCTATTCAACTAATGGCTTCTAGTGAATGCTTTGTGTTTGTTGTAGCATTCACATTTTGTGTTAATGTGATATAATATGAGAAATCAGTTTTACCAGCATGCTGTCTCAGAACACCTCCGCAGCCTCCTTCAGTAGCACAGCACATCACTGATGCTCACACATTTGTCATTGGTGAATCACTTTCCTTCATGTCACACTCTTGCTTTCTGTTCCTTACAATATTCCCAGAGGTGACTGCACCATGGTGTATGATGAATCTGTGTCCCTATGAGGATAATGTTAGGTTTATTTTGTTTATCATAATGATACTGTATTATGGAGCCAGAACCTATGCCTGTAGATGGAATAGTTACAAACAGAACCAATCTTACAATAGCAGATCTAGAAAAAAACAGTTGTAATCACATTTTATATATCAGGCTTGCAACTGCATATCCTTACAAACTTTTTGACATGACTCTGTAAGTTTTGTGTGTGGTTTTATAATAAACTGGCACATTATAGGAGTACCTTTAGGCAGATGCTCTTTTAACCTAAGATACATTAATACACACATTTAAGACCTGATTCTAGCTAAGCAGTCTCTTGCAGTTACTGGGAACTGAAGGTACTGCAATTTACAGGCCTATGCACTTGATTAATTTAAAGACAAAGGTGCATTCTGGAAAAAAATGTCTCTGTCATTTCCCAAACATCTTTCTTCTTCTCTCTGACATATTTCTATAACTCATGAAGTGGCTATTCTAGTTGTCGGGAATCAGGGAGGGGTTTTTGACAGCAAAGCACAGAAGTTCTGGTATGAGGAGCAGGGCTGTCTCTGCATAAGGGCATCTGGCTTATCAGGCTCAAGTATCACTTGTCATTTTTGTTTTCAAATGTAGCAGCCACTGCTGTTAATTAGTTAAAGTGAAGTGAAATGTGTAGTCAAACAATACTTTTCCATTAAAAATGCCTATTGGAGTACATTCAATTTTCTTTTTGCCTATTTGCACTCTCCATTTTACACATTCCACATACGTTTGCCATTTACAGTCTGCAAAGTTGCAGGCTCCTACTTGAACTGTAACTACTCTTATTTAACTTTCTATAGCTCTTTTCTTCTTCCTGCAGTATGGGACAATTTTCCTGCAAATTAGCACAGCTCACTGGAATTGAGGTTCCAGATGAAGCTTCCCCAGCTCTCAAATTACACTGTCCCTGAATAAGACAAAAAACAGACCTAGAAGGAGAGACCAGACTTCAGACTGTTCCCTTGTCCTCCTTCCCTTCCCCATAAATGCTGTAACCACAAGGTGAAAGTCAGGCTTGTTTTCACCTTTAGAGCAGGGGTCTTGCTGCCCAGAGGCCACAGCAGCTCAGCCTTTTTTTACATTGTCTGTGGCTATGCCCTTGCCATTAGAAGAGAACCAACTAATCTGGACATATTGGACTGCCCTTTGAGAGGTGCCTGCCCTCAACATAGCCAGTGCAAAGAGAAAGGCAATTAATTTGTGAACACTGGCTCTCCCCCTTCAAGTCCTTTTCCTTCTGCTGTGTAGTGTATTTCACCGGTTGCATTGGATATATTGCGTTAAGCAATGCACCGACTCAGAGAGATGGACGAAAACTTCCATACATGTTCTCCCTCAGTTTCTTCTTTTTTGTTTGAGTGAAACAATGTTGTATGAATGCTCATGAGAAAGCTTCCTTTCAAAATAGGCAGTGTGATGTCAAACCACAAATATGCTCCTTCAAACCAAGTAATCTGATTTTCTTGAAAATGACTGACCAGGTTTTAAGTTGGCAACAAGCATCCTTCAAATTCTAAAAAGGGCAGCAAACCTGCAGTTTAAAAGCCAAAATCATAAGCAGAAATGCAACTTATGAAATGTTAAAATTACTAAATTTTCTTAAAGGTTACTTACATATCCTCTTCTTATTTTTCATCCTCTGCTTCAATGAAGGTTGCTTTTACATTCCACAGCTCATGTAGGAGGCTATGCAAGAAGTCAATAATAAAATATTAATGCTATTGTCCCACAGGACATACACAGATGCAGTTTACATCTCAGATCAACAGGGTAATTTTTTAAAAACCTCTTTTTAAAGCAGCAGTTGGCATACGATTATAGTTGTCGACAGTAGTTATATCATACAGCAAATTAGGAAATATATGTCAGGACCCATTATTCTAATGGGGGTCTTGTAAGATTTCTAAACAATGTAAGTAGATGCCAGATTTGCAAGCTGATGACCCTTTTTGAAACAATACGCTCAGTGGGGAGGAGAGAACAAAAATATTGTTGACTTGTACATGGCTGTCAAGTTAATGCTTCACAGGAACCCACAGCACTAATCGCCCTTCTTGAATGCAGGTTCTTCCTTTCTTTAGCTCCCTCATAGTTAATCCTTAGGCACTCATTAGACCAGTGCAGCTGAAAAATGGTAAATTTGTTTACCATGTCAGCTCCCTCCATTTCAGTCCTGGCCAGATACAAAAGAGACAACACTATACTGCTGATGCCACTTTATTTCCTGCAGTATTTGTAAAGAAACATTTTGTTTTCAAACCCAATTAAAATAGAGTAAGATCTTACATATTTATGCTCCGTCAGATGCCCAGTATGTACAAGGATGAGAACTATAAAATTATAAAGCAAAGGATGGAAATTTTTCATCCTAAATGGCCTTTTAAGTAGCACATCTGGAGAAGGGCAACTGCCAAATTTTTAGCAATCATCAGTAGCACCATTAACAAGGGGAACCATTATATGTGTAACGTCAATATTTATTCTAAGAAACTACAAATCCATCCTAATACCAAATTAAATTATGTACCAAATTAAAGGTAAGATCATGATTGACAATCTTTCAATGAGCTCTACTTATTATTGAATAGGGACTTGTCATACCTAATCTGAAGGGGTGAGTTTATGCAGATATACAGCTGCAGTTGAATCAAACAGCACAGGAATGCAGAGTGGACAAGGGAAGGGAGTAAAGCTCCCTTAGTACTCTATGCCTACAAGCTGAGGATTATTTGAACAGTGATTGAGTGTTCTCAGGGGACATGTTTTAATTAAATTCTGCTCAGCTAAGAAGTTGGACAAGGACACAATTGTCAACAAAAATCCCTCCCTGATGTGAGACTGAATGCCAGCATCATGAGACCCCCACAGTGTCCTTCAGTATTTAGTTTTGGTGGAATGGCAATAATACTACATATTAACAGTGCTGAAGCTGGCAGGAACAGCACTCTTCAGGCTGTGCTTACTGACATTGATTTTCCAACCTGTGGAGTAGTGTGCACAACTCACCTCATAAATCAGAAGAGGTGCTCAGGATGGCCATGCAGAACACTTGTAATGTGCTAGGAGCTCCTAGCTCTGATACAGTTTATGTAACTCTGGTGAAGAGGTTTTCTTTATGATTTTACTTCACAAGTCCATATTATTTATTTCTTTACAAGGTTCAGCATAATGGGAAAAGAGTAATACAGTATAACTTTGTCAGTGATCTAGATGCTGGGGCAGAGTATATCCTAAGCAAGTTTGCTGATGATATAAAACTGGAAGTGCTGAAGGACCTCAGCTCACTGGAGAAATTGGCTCACAGGAACCCCATGAAGTTCAATATGAGAAAGTTCAAAGAACTGCGCCTGGGAGGGAACAGCCTGACACCAGCACATGCTGGGAGCCAACCAGCTGGAAAGCAGCTTCACTGGAAAAGGACCTGGGAGTTATGATGGACACCAAGTTGTACATGAACCAACAATGTGTCCTTACAGCAAAAAAAGGGTTGATATTTACCTGAGCTGCATTAGTAGGAGTGATGCTATCAGGCAGAGTGAGGCATCTTTCCCCTCTACTCAACCCTGGTGGAGGCCACAGCTGGAGTACTGTTCTGGGCTCCTCATTACAGAGTCATGGATGTGTTAATGGGGCTCCTGGCAATCTGGTCTAGTGAAAGGTGTCCCAGCCCATGACAGGGACATTGGAACTACATGATCTTTGAGATCCTTTCCAGCCCAAGTTATTCTGATTCTATGATTCCATGATTCTGTGATAAGAGAGAGACCAGTGAAGACAACAGGCACAAACTGAAACACAGGAGGTTCCCTGTAAACATCAGGAAACACTCTTTTTTCCTGTGAGGGGGACTGATCACTGGCTCAGGTTGTCCAGAGAAGTTGTGGAGTCTCCTGGAAAAGCTGGTAGCCCATGGCTTGGACAAGTGTACCTTCTGCTGGGTTAGGAGCTGGCTGGAGGATCGGGCCCAGAGAGTGCTGGTGAATGGAGCTGCATCCAGCTGGCGGCCAGTCACTAGTGGTGTTTCCCAGGGCTCTGTGTTGGGTCCAGTCCTGTTTAACATATTTATTGATCATTTAGATGAGGGGATTGAGACCATCATCAACAAGTTTGCTGATGACACCAAGTGGGGAGGGAGTGTCGACCTGCTGGAAGGCAGGAGGGCTCTGCAGAGGGATCTGGATAGACTTGAGAGATGGGCTGATTCCAGTGGGATGAAGTTCAATAAGACCAAATACTGGGTTCTGCACTTTGGCCACAACAACCCCATGCAGCGCTACAGGCTGGGCACAGAGTGGCTGGAGAGCAGCCAGGCAGAAAGGGACCTGGGGGTAATAATTGACAGGAAGCTCAACATGAGCCAACAGTGTGCCCAGGTGGCCAAGAAGGCCAATGGGATCCTGTCCTGTATCAAAAATACCGTGGCTAGCAGAACCAGGGAAGTGATCCTTCCCCTGTACTCTGTGTTGGTGAGGCCACACCTTGAGTATTGTGTTCAGTTCTGGGCCCCTCAGTTCAGGAAAGATATTGAGGTGCTGGAGCGGGTGCAGAGAGGAGCAACAAGGCTGGTGAAGGGACTGGAGCACAAGTCCTATGGGGAGAGGCTGAGGGAGCTGGGGTTCTTTAGTCTGGAGAAGAGGAGGCTTAGAGGTGACTTCCTGAAGGGAAGTTCTAGCCAGGTGGGGGTTGGTCTCTTCTCCCAGGCACTCAGCAATAGGACAAGGGGGCACGGGCTCAAGCTCTGTCAGTGGAAATTTAAGTTGGCTATCAGAAAAAAATTCTTTCCAGAGAGAGTATCAGGCATTGGAATGGGCTGCTCAGAGAGGTGGTGGATTTACCATCTCCAGAGGTTTTTAAACTGAGATTGGACATGGCATTGAGTGCCATGATGTAGTAAACAGACTGGAGTTGGACCCGGGGTTGGACTTGATGATCTTGGAGGTCTTTTCAAACCAAATCGATTCTATAATTCTATGATTCTATTACTATATGATATTTGGAGATATTCAAAACCCATCTGGACCTGGTCCTGGGCATCTGCCTGTAGATGACCTAGTCTGAGAAGGGAGGTTGTACAAAGAGCCCCAGAGGTCCATTCCACCCTCAGGCATTCCATGGTCCTGTGGTTCTGAGTAAGAGTCTCACACAAAAGGCAGATCATTACTAAACCAGAGAAAGAAGGACGTACAAGAACATGGCAAGCTAAGAGATGACAAGGGTGTGAGTCTCAATAGAAGTTTGCAATAGCAAATCTCCACAGAAAAAGAGTTTCAAAGACAACCATGAGTCAAGGAACTATTTATCAGAACTGCAGTGTGACAGGATATTAGAAAAGTACAGGCAATATACAAAAAAAAAAATCTTTTTCAACAGATCTCCTGTGACTCACAGTCACAGACTGGCAGTTATTTTCTGGGAAGTCAAAAACATCTTTCCTTTGCAGAAACAATTCCATGGAAACTCCAGTCACTGAGTCGTCTAGGTTTGATGTTACCCCACAGGGAGGTAGGCTGTACTGCAAACAAGAGATTCTGGGTATTATTCCAAGATAAAGCTCATTCTCATGAAGGGAAATGTTGTTTTTGCCTACAGCAGAGAGGAATTATTTTCAAAGACTTCACAATTATATATGCAAAAATCTGTCTCTGCATTTTCTCAGAAACTTCCATTTACATAGTTCTTTTGCCTTGCTTTCACACTCCCGAGCTCTCACCTTTTTATAATGTAATACATTACTCACTGTTTTAGAATTGATGCAGAAGAATCATAAGTTCATCTACAGAGTTTTTTGATCAGTTCCTCAGACTGCAATCTTTGTGTAAATGTCATGCAAGTTGTTCAAGAGTGAGACGCACTTTTTCATATCTTCAAAATTGTAACAAGAGATAGAAATTCAGTACTTGGGCCTTAGAATGCCTTGCCTGTGTGATATGCCTTAGCTAGAAACTCAGGCCTTGGATCTCCTCTTTAACATTCATTTTTTGCCACACTCTCCACCCCAGTTGTCATCAATGCATACATTAAGACATCCACAGCCCCCTGATTAGGGAGAAGTCATACAAAGGTCCTCAGAGAATTAGAGCACTGGGAGAGTGATCCACGTGGTGTAGAGTAGGCATGGTAAGCACGAGAGTTCTTACAGAAAAAAGAAATGTTTCTGGTTGGTTTATACTTTGCATCAACTAAGTGAGGTTTCTTTTCTGATTTTCCATAGCATTTTTCATGTGTCCTGGTTTGGGCTTGGATACAGTTAGTTTTCTGCTTAGTAGCTGGTACAATGCTGGCTGTGTTTTGAATTTAGTATGAGAATAATGTTAATAGCACACTGATATTTCAGTTATTGCTAAGTACTGCTTACCCTAAGTCAAAGGCTTTTCAGTTTCCCGTGCTCTGCCAGTGAGGAGGTGCATAGGAAGCTGTGAAGGAGCACAGCCAGAACAGGTGACCCAAACTGGCCAAAGAAATATTCCATGCCACAGAGCATCAGGGTCAGTAATAAACTGATGGAAGCTGGCTGGGAGCCACCAGTCGCTGCCAGGAGACGGGGCAGCAGTCAGTAGGTGATGAGCAGTTGTATTGTGCATCACTTGTTTCTCTTGGCTTTTATTCCTGTCTCCTTTTTCATTACTATTATTGTTATCGTTAATATTACTATTGTAATTTACTATAGTTACCAATTATTAAACTGCTCATCTCTCAGCCTATGAGTTTTACTCTTTTTCTGGTCACCCTCTCCATCCCACTGGGGTGGGGGAGTGAGCAAGCAGCTGCGTGGTAACTAGTTTCTGGGTGGGGTTTAATCATGACAATATGCCTTCTGAGTTTTATATTTGAGAATATAGCAACTAGACATCATTGTTTGATGCAGATTTAGGCAAATAGAGGTTCTATGACTTTGGGTACAAGACGATTTTTTTTGCACAAAGAGAACAATCAGCCATTGAAATAATCTTCCATAGGAAGTGGTGTATTCCACATCATGGGCACTTTTAAGATTCAGATGGATAGGGTGCTGGGCCATCTTTTCTAGGCTGTGTTTTTGCTACGAAAGGTTGGACCAGATGATCACTAAAGCCCCTTCCAGCCTGATATTCCGTGGTTCTATGATTGAATAGTGATAGAACTGTGTCAGAAAACTTAATGCATGCAGTGCTACTTGTTGCCAAAAGCCTTATTGCATACACTGGGTATAGTGCTGCAATAGCAAATATAAAACAACTAAAAATTGATTATATGTATTAATTTGTCACAATTGCTTACTCTAAATCCATTAATAACTGTGCAGTTTGATTTGCTACAGAAGTATGATCTATTTATTTGAACAGACAAATGGTACACAAGGTGTTCTGTGGCCATCAGTACATTCTGTGACCAGAATAGTTGACTGTGCATATGGACCTAATTCAAATGAGAACCAAAACACTAGAGAAATACTTCAGAAGAATTAGACTATGATTTAGGGTTATGTGTGCCAGTGAAGGCTACATGAGAAGTAATATAAGGTGAAGATTTGAAAATCTTATTTTGCAGTAAGTTGCTGTGTAGACTTCTCAAGCACACAAAGGTTTAGCATGTCCCATTGTAATGGCACTGAGAGTAAGGAATGTGTATCTTAAGTTCACAATTCAAGGTTAGGCATCTACATTAGGCACATAAATAGCATGAGGGGGAGTTACTTTCTTCAGAATTCACCAGTTAGCAGAAAGATACCTATTTCAGCCCATTTGTGTCATTCCTGCCCTTTTCCTGCTGAATGCTCCAGCAGCTGGGCTACAAGATCAGCCTTCCCTCGTCTTATCTTCCTAAGGCCAAATGATACTTGAATTTTTAGCCTCACCATGTCACAGCACTGGCAGGGTCAGTGAAGAAGACTTGTTCTCCTTTCCTTTTAAATATTCTCAGGCCTTATCATAACAATGCAAAATATGGATGATGAATAATTAATTTTCTATTGGCTGAGGAGGGTACTCAACTCATTTTGTGCCAAATACACTGCCTGGCTGTAGCTGCTGGGATATTGTATTAAAATGGGCATCACCTTAAAGGGCAGGAGGTGCAGCTGCAGGGCTTTGCTTTCATCTTGGTGCTGTGTGGTCTAAGGGTCACTAGACACATGCCAGCTGTGTCTGTGCCTTGGGAGATCATGGCAAGGGATGGCAAGTCTGTGAATCCAAAATGCACTTTGATTTTGGTTCCTCGGATTAGTCAAACTGACAGTGCCTTAGGGCACAGGTAGTAATAGAATATTTAGGGGGCTTTTGGTGAAAATTTCAGTGTCTGTCAACTCTGATGTGGCTTGGTCTCTTGACCTTGATTAACAACATTTCAATTAGGTGCACAATAGGCATGTAATGGGGAGATTTCCCCCTAACATCTTACGGGTTCAGTTGTGGCTGTCCAATTCTTTGCAGACTAAACAGAGAAGATTCTTGTCAGAATTTTTTTTTTAGAGTAATTCAGTATATGTAAAGGTGTTTTCAAAAAAACACATTTATTCAAGATAACATCTTTAGGGTAGCATAATTTTTTTCCTGAGTATAAATTGATAGTTAAAAAAAATCATTAAAACTTAATCTGCCCTATACAAATCTGGAAGTGTTGGGATTCTAGAATATTTGGGATTACTTGGTACTGAAGTCACTTGTGTGCATTCAGTTCCCTCTGAGGACTGGCTAATTTCCTTTATGTGAATGATAGCATAACTCTGTGGCAGAAGATAATTGTTCCTCTGCACTGGGGAGATGTTTGATGGTTAGATGATGTGAGTGTATGAGGAATACCGTATTTTCCTCTCAATCCTGCCTGACTAACTTCTTGCTTAAAATAAGTAACTGGACCAAGAACCATTCCTTTCATCTATTGCACTATGATAAAATATGCTAGATCTCTTCCTCCTTGAATTATTTTACTCAATAAAAAGAAACAAACACTGTATTTGAAGGTGTAAAAAGTACCCTCCATATTTGATTCCTGGGTGACAAAAGTAAGAAACATGCCCTTCAGAACATCTTCTGCTTTTCTATATGTGGAAATTAAAGATTTTTTTTCTCCATGGAGAAATGAGAAAGAAAAATGATGGCACTAATCTTCATGGATTAGATTGTGTAATTCTGTGGATTAGCCATGGATTAGAAAAAAGGATTAAGCCATTAAGGAGTTTAGTGAATCTGAATTTAATATTGATATGAAAACTTCCCTATTAAACTCTTATCTCAGAAGTAGTAGGTTAGGTGAGAGTTTCTATGTGTTTCTCAATACAAGCAATACAATGAATTCTTCATTTCAGAAAATATGAATTAAAGTCATTGCTTCTAACAGCAGTAAGACATGTTAGGCAGGTTTTATCACAAGACTAAAAAAGGTACAAGAACTTAACAGTTGAGAGATGCATCCATTGAGATGGATGTGAGCCCACAATTACTGAGAGATGCATGAATTGTATGCTTCTGTCACAGCTGACGCTGCTTCTGTCCTCATTCCAAACATCTTCCACTGTAGGGGAGAATGGAAAAGCTGTGTAGGTAAATGCTGTTAATGGCAGTGAATTCCCAGTCTGAGGTGAGTTACACCTACTGCTCAGTATCTCTTAGCTATGCACTCTTGAGAATAACTACTCAGCATTGAAAGTGACTTTAAGAGTTCTTTATACAGAAAGATTTTAAAAGCTGGTTAGGCCTTTTACACATTTTCCAACTAAAACCAGAGATATGCACAACATACTTATGCAAAAAATACTTCGGAGAAATACCTACTGTGTAGTTTATGTAATGCTGTTATCATATCAAGACTGTTTAAAACATCTCTCAGTGGAAGAGTTGATAAAGAGTTTTTTTGAAGATATACCATTAGTGAAAGAAGGTCTGTGGAATGTTAGGAGGATGTTGGTTTTTAACATTTTTTTAAAGAATTTTCTTTCATTTTAGGGAGGGAAAGAGAATTAAATTCTTTGTCACTGTAGTCAAAATCCTCGCTAAAGGGCCATTTTATGAACTAGAATTGTCTGTTTAAAGTAAAAAATAAAGTATGCTAAGAAATTTTGTAGGTAAGCACACATACAGCTATGGCTCTGTGTAAGAAATCCATACGGCTCAATGTAATACTGTTTAACAAATTCCTGCCCGTCACATCCTCTTATCCTTACCATTATGCAAACATAATGTGTATTGAAATTCTCATAGAAGTGTGATACAAAATCCTGCTAAAATATGCTGAAAAGTAATCCAAATTTCCTATGGTATTATGTTCTTCCGGAGATACATGGGATCTTCATTTTATGAAAACTGAAACTCTGTGAAAGTGAGAACCTGGGGAGCAAAAAACAAAATGACTGGTATGTTCTTTTGGACATCAGGGTTGTTTATTCTGCTGTCAGCCACTGGGACTGACTGGCCAGTGATGTAATCCAGTAGTCCTTTTATCCTTGTATTTGTCTTACTTTGGTTTATATCTGTCTAGTCTTTGCTTTTCATGATCTTTATGTTATTTTTACAGTTGAAATAAATGCCTTTTTGCTATTCAAAGGTAAACACTGACCTTTTTCATGGCTATGTGACTTTTGCTGGTTCCACTAGTGTTATTCAATAATGATTTTTTGTGTATTCACAACCGATCTGATTCAAAGCCCAGAGAACCTACTTATAATTTATTTATATAATTCAGCAAGCTTTTGTATCAGAGCTTATGACTGTGGCCTTTATGANTGCATGTGTTTGATAACAAGAAAAGATGCCCCTGTGCTATGATCTCACAGGACTCATGGAACTAAATAGACTGCTCATTAACACTTACTGGTCCAGAAGGGAGGGAAGAAAGCAGGGGAAAGGCAGAAGGAAAGAGGAAAGGAGAAAGGTCATACTGCCATAGAAGGGGAAAGGAAACCATATTGATTTTCTCAGTGAAAGCCAATATTATTAGTTCTGTTGAGCTGAGAACAAGATTATATACTCTCTTATAAAATAAATCATTGCATTTTGTTTCTGTAATGAGTGCCTTGTTCTGTCACCCAAGATAATTTCTAAAATACAGCAGAGCCTACTTGGTAGTAATGGGGAGTGAAAAGTGAAGACAGACATAGTGCCTTAGTGCAAGTCATTAGACGTAGATGGTGCTCTATACTCTGGCTAAAATGAAGCTTCTTGCTGCTGAAGATGAATGTCATTCTGCTTATCTCCCAAGACTACATCAACTATCACTTAGCAGACAGGTGCTAAAGGCTGCACTTGAGGCAGATTATAGCTTCCTCTTTCTTTGCTGCAGCTGGGAGTCCTTTAAAGTGCAATTTTTTTCGATCTGTTTAAAATTGGTTCTCGCTTTGAGTCTACACAATTTTTGTATTGTGTATGTGTTTCATGTGCAGCCATTCCATTTGTGATAGAATGGTGCTTACATGATATGAGGCAGAGACAGATACCACCATAATCTTGGCTTACATCCAAGTTCACATCATAGAGATGGTTTACATCCATATACTCTGTGCAGTAGCCATAAGTTTGGGAGTAAGCCTTACTTCCAGAAAGTACAGCTGAACTGTTCATGAGGCTGCACCATGTTCAAAAAATGTTGCTTTTACATTGCCAATCAGGAGTGGCTTTAGGGGGCAGAGCCTGTGACTGTCCCGTTTTATTCTTCTTTCCTTGCTAGCAGCATGTGAAACAGCTTGAAAAACAGGTGGGGAGTCCTCTTCTTGTGGGAGACCAAACAAGCCTTTGATATTGCCAAGACACACTGACAGCTAATTAAAAAGCGCAACTGCACAGTCTATGAAATGAAGCCATAGGACATGTTCCTTGGTGCTGGCCAAAAGGCATTCATTGCTTATATCTTAGCCTAAAAGTGAGTCAGTTACATGTATTCCAGTTCCATTTTCAGCTCCAGTTATTTGTAATCTTGGAATGATCTTTGCCACTCAACAGTGTTCTATTCAGTTTCACTCTCTTAAGTATTATTAACGGTAAAGAAAATAATTGCTGCAATCTGAATTGCTTGGAGCAAGTTAGAAGTACTCATGGCTTCCAATTAGGGCTTCATATATGGTCAAGAATGAAATAAAGCAGGAGGAAGAAAGTGTTTCTTTTTACTGGACATTTTCTCACTTGGCACCCTACCAAATTTTCTTCCTTAATACTTAGTTGAAAAATATAACTTAGATCTTAACACTGCAGTAATTATTAAAATTCAGGAGCAATGAAATGAGAGTAATAGAAATAGGTTGGCTGAGTTTTTCCCATAATCCTTCTCGTAGTTTAAACAGCTATCCCATTGAGTGCCCTGCACATGGAGCATCAGTGATAATCTGTATTCCTCTAACACACAAGTATTTGATTGTGATCTTTTAGGGAACGAAAGAAGAGAAACTGCAAATGGTTGCTATTATGAAAGAGAGCTGTCCATTGGCATTTATCCTCCTATGCCGTTTGCTCACTAATTCACTTAGTCTATGACTCATCAGACTGACTCCAAGGAAGAAATAATACCAGATAGCTATTCTATTAATAATACAGTTTTCTGTTTTATCTCAACAACTGTAGTTTATTCTATCTGGGGATAAAGTGGAAAAAAAAATTTCTCACCGTTCCTTTTCATCTGTTTTATTAAGCAATGTCTCCAGGACCATAGATGTGAAGAAAGCATAAAGTTTATGTCCAAAAAATAAGCAAACAGATGAAAGAAAGAGCCATAGTCTGAAGATAGCAAAACTTTTCATCAGAATTTTCCTGACACATCTTCTATGATAGATTTTAGGAAGAGGTAAATGGTCCAGCAAATTTTAAATGAGAAGCAAAGATTAACATAATAGGGTTCAGCTGAAGACAGGTTAGTGCTGTGCCATCTTTCAGGGTATTTTCAGAAACAGTCCATATTTCTGTGCAAATAGACACAATTCAAAGAATACAATCTAGGTATGCTGATCATTAGATTAAGAAATTACAAGTCACTAAGTGGAATAATAGATTTGATGTTTTGGCTTACCTGAATTCATCTAGTTGCAAAGGAACTAAAATTCTTTGTTGGTTCTGTTTGTTCTATTTGAAATATTACACTGTGGATTAAGAAAATGTGTTGAATTAATTCTCTGTCACTCTGAGTGCCAGAAAAATCCAGGGGAGAAATATGTTTCATTTCTGCTCATTTAAAAGCACATTATTTTATTAATGTTGAACTTTGAGGGTTTACCAGCTATTAAATGTTTTTAGAGTGGACAACCAGTTGCTCCATGGGCTGACTCTCTTTAACCAAACCAGTACAATTTAATTTTTGAACACTTGACCTAGACGTTGGTAAGAAATCCAGTCTTGAAAAACCTACAAGAAATAAATCACTGAGGCAGTCATAAGAAGTGGCTAAGCCTAAACTTGGATGCCAAACCTCCTTCTCTTTAGCTATGACTCTTTTTTTGACAATTAATTTCATCCATTAAATTCAGGCATTTTCCAATCTGAAGAATTTTTATAAACTTTATGAGACTGGTCACAGTCAGGCTGTGGGGGTAACTGGGACTTTTGGAGGGGAAAAACAAGAACCCCAAAATGCTTACAGTTAAGATCAAGATAAAGTAGAACTGTTGTCTTCTACTCAATAATATATAAAACTTGAGCCAAGCATTTTTTTATGACCATAATTTTTCCCTAGAATGCAATGTGTTATGTCATAGCCTTTGGAACACGAGTTACAGTCAGATTCACAAGATTTATATGGGTAGAACTTCTCTTTTTGGGCCAGTAATGCATTCATCCAGGTTGAGAACTGAAACCATTTTTCTGCCTTGGAGATTTAGAGACTGCGTTGTGCAAGGTTTGGTAATAAGCCGAATGCCATAGTTATTAATGGTATGAAACATCCTGAGGTCTCTTATCTCCATCTCCTCTATTCATCCAGTTTGGATGCACTGTATAAATAACAAAGCAGAAATAAAGAGGAAAGAAAAGAATGAGATCTACAGTTTGATGTTCACAGCAATATTGATTTGGCATCTAAATTTAAATTTTGTCCCAATATAAATACCCCCATCTTTTCATGGCCTTATTTCTGATTTCTTATATAAAACATCTTTACTTAAAAAAAAATAAAACTGAAATCACTTAACACTTCAAATTGATAAGTCAATAACATTTTTTGATAAGGCAAAGCCATTATTAACATTCCACACAGAGGGGTTATCTTAAGTCTCCTATATGTGTCCAATCTATATTTATAAAAGTAATTTTAATATCATGAAAGCAAAAGCTAGTGAAAAATAGAGAGGAAGAAATTAACTGGAGGTAAAGAATCCATCTCTTTTCTGCTGCCTTTCATCTATAACATAAACCTGAGGATTCATATCCATTTAAATTATTAAACGTCTTCCCTGAGCCTCCTTTTCTCCAGGCTAAACAGCCCCAACTCCCTCAGCTGCTCCTCATAAGACTTGTGCTTCAGACCCTTCACCAGCTTTGCCCCTCTCAGGACACATTCAAGCACCTCAATGTCTTTCTTGTAGTGAGGGCCGAAGTGGAGGCCAAAAGGAGAAGTGTATGCTTGTTGTAGGGGTGGGATCATAGGGATTAAGGTTGAGGAGCATCATTATTGAACATTTTCTAGAAAGAAAGGGTAGGAAAATTTTCTTTAGATGTTCTGCCCTAGGCAAGATTGGCAAAGGTTATGGTATAGGCATTCCTTCATTAACTTGTAATCTGCCAGGTTTATTTTCCTTTATTCTGATTTGTCACTTTTTCAGAGCTGACAGCTTTGGCAAACATTGCTTCCTCTGTGCACTCTTCAAGATACATTGTGCACATTTTTATTCTCCTCAGATTTATAAAGCACAGTTTTGGGGAATTCATTTTCAAAGCTCTGTTTCAACAGTATTTCTCAAAATGGCTGACACAGCTTTGATTTATGATTTCAATCATAACACCTATAATAAAACAATCTGTTCTTGTTTAAAAACATTCAGTTCTTTTGCTTTTACTTTTGCTTTTAGCAAGTTATGTAAACTGCAGCAGTTTCACCACCTGCTGCCTACACCAAATGCATTTATGTTAACATTATAGTTTGGATCAGCAGTGGACTTTTGAAGCAAATCTGTCTGCACCCCACTTGCCAAGCTTTGGTTCACAAGGTAGAGTTGTCTCACAGTGTGTTCATCTTAACTGGTACTAAACAGGAGATGTGCTGCAGGAGAGTACCTTATACCCTTCAGCAGCCAATGGGCATTCAGCCCACGGGGGACCAGACAGAGCTAGGCTGAGGTAAAGACGTTCTGAAACACATGTGGTATGGACATCTGGTCCATACCCAACCTCAACTATTGCATTCTATAAATCTACTCCTATTGTTCAGCAATATTTGCTAATATAGACACAATCAATATCTGCTCCAACATTTGCAGAATTCATGCCTAATTATGTATTTTGCTGGTCAAGTGTAGTCTGAATCATCATGAGCAAAATCCAGTTCTTCATTCCTTCACAAACTCCTTTCCTTATGGGATTCCTCATAATCTGTTCCTGCACCAGACCAGAGACTGCCATTGATTTCCTGTACATTTTATTCCATATTTTTTTATCAATGCTACAACTTCACACTGTCTTCTGGATTGAGCAAAGATTACTATTGTTATCACTAGCTTCATGGTAGGAATTTGTTTATTACACACTGAGCCACAAGTAATGACTATCAAGTTGAAGAACTTAAGTTCTACATACAAAACCAAAAAATATAAAACTATGGACGTTGGAAAGTGGTTATAGTTCCTCTAATTTAAATTTATTTGTTTTTATTGAACTTGATAGTGGATAATAGGGAACATAAAGTGTAGTAGGGAAGATAGCAAGGAATTTAAAGAGAAGATGCTAAAATGGAATAATGACATATATCAAAAGAAGCATGGAAGAAAGTACCCAAAGGCACACTAGTGGGAGAGAGAAAAGAGGAGTGGTTTCAGTAGGTTCTAGTCAGAGTAGAATAAGGGAAATGCATGTTGGAAAATGATTTGTCATGACGTTCTGAAAGAGAGAATGCAGATGAGCAATGGGATTGGGTATGTCAGTGGAAAGAGAACGGAGATTTCTGCTGCCTTGGGGCAACAGCAGGAGTCTGGGGAAGTCTTCGGCTATGGCAAAAGAAGTAAAAGAAATAGAGCATGCAGCAGGGGGTGCATCCTAACTTCGGGGGATGGCAATTGGCAACCAGCTCAGCATAAATTGGCAGAAACTTGCCAGGAAGGGCTCTAGAGAGTTTACTGCAGCTTGGAAAGTCACTGAGCTGTTTGAAAGCAGACCTGGAAACAAAGGCCTGTCTGCAAAGATGCACGGAGCAAGCTGAGAATTGTTGTTTCTGTCCTTTCTGACCCTGTTTGGAGGCTTTTCTAGTTAAAAGTTAACTATTTAATTTATATTTAATAAAATTGGCTTTCTTGGTTTTAAAAGCCTTCAATATTAGTTAGAAAATTCACTATAGAACACCTGAGTAGATTCAAGTATTGTTTGACTTGGGCTCAGAATTTCTTAAAGAAAGCTTTTGAGAGAGGTGAAATATTAGCCACTCTTTTCTTATGAAAGTATATTGGAAATCAGAATAGTGCACTATTTTCCCAGGTGATAAATTCTAACTGACAGGTAATGTCCAGGACAAGTGTGACTTGAGTGGGAGATGAAAGCTTACTCTGTGTGCCATTCCCAATAGAACCAGTGCTTGCTTGGTGTGGGGCTCTATTCCCCACATGCAGGATATTCACATTCTTCACCCTGCGCCTAAACTCATTTTGGATTGCTTGGCTGTTGTGCCAAACAGTTTCTTTTGTTACTATTTGCAAGAAGTCAGTGTGTTTGCATACCATCTGACCTGCTGTAATTCTGATGCAGCAAGGTGATGCTGGTAACTCACTTGACTTGTACTTGTTGACTAATTTAGCTCAAATTTGTTTCTAGGTAGCTGGCTATCCAGATGAGCATCTTTTATTACTGCCTATTGTCATGGTTACAGGACTGGCTGCATCTCTTCTGCCTTCTCTGAGTTTTCTGCGTGCAATATGAGGGCTGTCCTTGCCTGGGGTACAATATAGCAAATCTTTGCTGACAGACTTGGATGTGGCAGAGTGGTCTGTAAATGAGCATTGGTTTGTCTCAACATATCCAATAGAATTCAAATACGTGCACTGGATGCACTAATATTAGTTCTTAACTTCTAGTAAGTGGGAAGCTAGTTGAAGCAATTACATTTCCCTAGGTCTGTGCAGTTAACTCTTGGTTTTAATTAGCCCTTTGAAGAGTTACCAGAATTCCCTGTCAGGAAAAACATCTATATGTTAGCAAACACATAAATATACACAAAAATATTGTCTAATTTATATTAGTATGTTATATAAACAAAAGATTGGCAGAGCAGCTGCTAGTGCATCATAGTGATTTGTGGAGTATTTGTGAATTTCTTATGGAAAATAATCAAGTCTTGAGTGAAGAACATCTGTGTGTGTCTATGTTGTCTAGGTCTGAACTGGCCCCAGGGAAGTGCTGTGCAGCCCCTGTGCCCTGGGAAGGTGCCTTGCTGCAGTGCAGGACCTCCCAGCCACTCTGGCCAGCAGCTGCAAAGGCAGAGGGATGGCTGAAGTGTGAGTGCACCGTGCTCCATGGGCAGGGCCGGGCCATATGGCCAGGCTCTCCAGACACAGCATTGCTAATAGTTTTTCTTTTTCAGGGTAAAATCACTTTATCTTTCTCCCTCTGTGTAAGAAATTTTTAAAACATCTTGCTGGATAGCTGACTCCATTGGGCAGAATGGATATTAAGGACATTGCTATGGTTAAGTTATTTGGAAAGGATAGTTTTGCAGCAATTCTGACTTTTTTTGTGTGCTGATTTCTTTAACCTGAAAGGGTTTTTTTACTTATGTGTATTGTGTGTGATGTTGTTTTATGCTTTCTTGAGAGACTCATAAGAATATATGTATGATGTCTAAAGTGATCAGTGTGACAACTGTTGAATGTAGGATGCAATGTTAAGTGTGCTAAGTGTTGCTACTGGCGAAGTCTAAAAGAAGGGCACGCACTCTGATCTCAGACTGCAAACTGTGCTTTCACTTTACCACAATAAAAAAATATATGGATGCCAGTTTGGGGTTTTAAATGTATTTACCCCAAATATTTTGATTTCTAGGAACTTTGAACCAAAAGAACTGGGGCAAGAAATATTCAGCCTGCAATGGTGCCAAACAATCGCCTATTAATATAGATGAAGATCTTACCCAAGTGAATGTGAATCTGAAGAAACTTAAATTCCATGGATGGGAGAAGGAAACTTTGGAAGATACTTTCATTCGCAACACTGGCAAAACAGGTAAAAAGTCAGATTTCAGCTTTGGAGTTAAATGAGGTCAGAAAAGTGATATAGGATGCATAACCAACCAGACTTGAAATAGATCATTTTCATTTCACTTTTCCTTAGCTGGTGTATTCTGAATTTATCTATTAAATAATTTTAAAAAAAGAACAGTGATGACAATAACTAAACGTAACAGAAAAATCACGCAAATAAAAATTATGTGCATGGACAGATAGAGCCAAAGCAACCATTTTATTACTATCATCCCGTTGTGGGCACTTCATTGAAGCTAAAGAGTAATTTCCCATTTGCTTTGAAACAATGGTAATTATTACTGCATATATAGACTCTGTAATGAATATGCAAAAGTCATTTTTTAAAGGTATGACTAAATTACCTGCTAATCTGAAAACACATCATGGCTGAGTTGAAGTTTCAAACAACTCAGAATGGGATGCAGCTCAACTACACATAGACACCCATAATGCAGGAACTTGCAGCTGAATTACTCAAGTAGACTTCTTCTTACAGTCAAAGAAGAGAAGTAGGTGCTTTTATGGTCTAATTTGTCTTACCAATCTTAGAAATGTATTTTAGAAAAAAGTGATTTATAACTAGAAGTGCTTATTTCTTCCATAAGACATAAAAGAAGCTTATGGTGGCATTTAAATTGTCAGACAAATCTTCTTGCAACCGCTTATAAATCCAGGATAGCGGTAACTAAAAGCTGCTTCTTAGAAGTACTGTTTCTTGTTTTGGGCATAAATGTGCCGGAAGTAATCTCTTAACAACTGTCTTTGTCTCCTACCAGTTCCAGTGAGACCCCTAGACCAGCCCGTTTAGTTTAGTTTAGTTTAGCGTTGTTGTTCCTAAATTCTGTTCTTGACCCTACATGCTTCCTACATACTACTCCACAAATCACTTGTTTTCCTCTTGCCTTACCAGCTGAGATAAATAGTGCATTTGTCTTTTCAAGATGCTCATGAGAAAGCATTCTTCAAAGTCCTTGAAAGTGAACTGTCCTCTACCTCATCTACAAAAATTCATATATTATACAAGGAACTGTTAAGCTTATTAAAATTGTCTTCAGGGTTTTAGGAAGGGAATGTAATGAAACTGAACTCCATTAGTGCTCTTTTTAGGAAGATGTCAAGCAATTCACAATAACTGGAGATGGGAACACCAAAATGTGGGGCTTCAGTCTACTCCACCCCGCTCATTCTCTTCAGAAGACAAATACTCCGTCCCATCTACAGTTTTTGTACAACTATGTCCTGCTGAAGACCTGTCATCACCTTTTACCATGGGAGATGTCTCCACAGCTAAGGGGTCTCACAGTCAGGACAGTGTTCCTGGGAACTGGCTAAAATTTTATTTTCTCATGTTGCCTCATGATTTGTATATAGAATTATGGTAGAAATGGGGTGCTGATGTGTATTTTCCCTTTTGTTAAAAATACAGGTGCTTTCAGGAAGCTATGTATTTTTTTAGACAGCCAGTATGGTGGCTAAACCAATTTTCTGAGTTATTTAGAGTAGTTCTATGTCTATTTCAGTTAACAGGAGACCAAGTGCACTTCATTAAATTATTATTTTATGATTTCCAGAATGAAATTAAACGTTTTCTCCGTGCTAACAGTGAATTACCACACTTCCTATTTAGTTTAAGTAACCAATTTCCTGTCAAATTGCTTATGAAATAACAGAGAAATAAGTATAGTATATTTACCTTCTAGCCCCAAATACTGAAATATGATAGTTAAAGATGGCTGGCACTTATATTGACACACCTTTTTTCCCTCTCAATTTATTCAGTGGAAATTAACCTGACAAGTGATTATTATGTAAGTGGAGGTGGGTTAGACACCATTTTCAAAGCAAGCAAGATCACTTTTCACTGGGGAAAATGCAACGCATCATCAGACGGATCAGAACATAGTTTAGAAGGACAAAAATTTCCTCTTGAGGTAAAGTACAGAATTGATTTTGATTATTTCAACAACTTGCCATTATGAAAAAATACCTTTATCTCTTGATTTAAGTCTATTTGCAAATGCAATCATTCACTTAAATCCAAATTAATATCCAAATGATGGATTTTAGAAGGGCAGCATAAGGTGTTAGTCCGTGGCACATTGGGAATGTCTAAACTGTGTTTTCACACATGTTCTAAGATGACATGAGATGTCAGTTCTGCTAATCTGACAGAGTTGAAGCTCCCACTAACAGTTAAGCTTGTACAATTTGGATTCATCATATTTCACATCATTTCATTGTTTATAGTGTAAATGGACTTCCCAAAGCTAGGGCTATGCTGAGAGCCCATGGCAGCTGCTGGACATCACAGAGACAAAGCACAGCCCATGATTGCTGGGCTGGAAAATGCTGACAGTGTGTGAAGAGCCATGTGAGACCAAGTCCTGAGTGCAGCCACATTCACAGGCAGCCAGGCCAGTGTACTCCTGGCTGGTTTGGCAGAATAGCTTGCAGCAGCATGGGGATGGGGTGGAGGAGAGGAGCAGCTCTCACTAAGATCCACAAGGGCACTCTACAGGCCAAACTTTCTATCTTCAACATGACATTGTGGTCATTTTCCAGTTAAAATAATGTAGTTGTGGCAGACAACTGTGCTGCTCCTCATTCCTAGCACTTTGGACTTCTATGTGAGAGCAAAGCAACAGTGCCTAGGTCGACCTTTATATGAGGCAGAGCTATGAGCCAGAAGCTTTCCCTGGGCAGTGTCATTTCCTTTACCTCATTAGCCATTCAGAAATTCCCACTCACACTCCACCAGTCCTGCCAAGACATTGAAGAGAATATTCTCTTCCATCATCATCTCATGGAAAGCTAGTCAGAGTAGGACACACCCCCATTCATGATGGCGGCCCGGCACTGGAGGACATTTTCCAGCTGCATCTGGAGAAAGAGGGAAAGGGGTGCAACAAAATCAATGCTCATGACCGTGGTCAGATGTGGGCGCAAAGTGCCTGATAATCTTATACTACCAATGATTCTCTACACTTACTGCAAGGCAGATGCAGTAGAGACATCTCAAAGTATTATTCATGTTTTATCACTGATTTCAAGATTCAGTTCACCTGAGTACTCTAGATCATGAGTCTAGTATCAGCAAGTTCTCTCAGCTTACTCTATTATCCATGCAAAGCATTGTGCTCCTTGAAAGGAGAATTCTTGTGTACTCAATAGCTTTCCATGAGAGGTTGTTTTCAGATAGCCAATTGCTGATGAATTCTATTCTTTATCTGCAGATAATGCATGTAAGATTAAAAAAAAATCCATATATTTGTATTTAGATTTTTTGTTTGGATGTGTTTTTTTCAAATTGGGAATATAAATAACTGCATTTTTTATTTTTTTAATTTTTATATATGTATACATTTGAATATATTTTTGTTTGCAGATGCAAATCTACTGCTATGATGCAGATCAGTTTACAGATTTCGAAGAGGCAGTTAAAAGAAATGGAAAGTTAAGAGCTTTATCAATTTTGTTTGAGGTAAACAAAATATATTTTTGTGTCATTTAACAAGCCTTGAAACACAGAAGATGTTCAAACTGAATTTAACCAATTCCAGTGTGTGATGACTGAATTAAAAAATTGCATGTATCTTTCTAATGTATTCTTGCAGAAAAGCAAATGGGCAGAATATGTTTGCTGGGCTTTAAGTCATCAATAATTTTGGTAGTGAATTGTAACTTTCTAAATTTTTTTGTGAAGCTTGCACTATTAAAATATGCAATTTCTTTTTAACAGATTGGACTAGAAGATAATCCAGATTATAATGAAATCATTAATGGAGTAGATAGTGTTAGTCGTTTTGGTAAGTTTGCCGCCATGTTTTATTGATTACTGATTAGATTAAATTCTGTTTTAGTGTGATTATGAAACCCTTGAAGACACCAAGGAGCACAGTTCTCTCTTGGCCAGCCATGTCTATTTTGTTAGAAATTATGAAAGTTTCCTAGGTAGACTGGAGAGCTCACAATCACCAACCACATGAACTTTAACTTGAGCAAGTGCCAGATTCTGCACCTGAGACTGGGTAATCCTGACTGTTTGTACAAACTGAGGAAAGAGAGTCTGGAAAGCACCCCTTTGGAAAGAGACCTGAGGGTTTGGTTTGATGGCAAGTTGGTTATTGGTCAGAAGTGCCCTGACAGCCAGGAGGGCCAGCTGTGCTCTGGGAGACATCAGGTGAAGCATCGCCAGCCGGTCAGGGGAGGTGATTGTCCTGCTCTGCTCTGTACTGGGGCAGCCTCACCCTGCATCCTGCATGCAGTTTTGGGTGCCACAGTGTGAGGACATCAAGCTAGTAGAGAGCGTCCAGAGAAGGGCAGCCAAGATTGCGAAAGGTCTTGAAGACATGACTTACAAGGAGTGTCTGAGGTCACTTACTTTGTTCAGCTTGGGGAAGGGGTGCCTCATCACAGTCTAGAAATTCCTTAAGGGAGGCAGCAGAGGGAGATTTGCTGATCTGTCTGTGGTGACCAGGGATAGGACCTGAGGATGTGGCATAAAGCTGCATCAGGGGAAGTTCAGATTGGGCATTAGAAAAGGTCCTTCACTGAGATGGTGATCTGTCACTGGAGCAGGCTTCCCAGAGAAGTAAGTGGTCGTGTCACCAAGTATCTGGATGATGCTCTTAATCACATCATTTAGTTTTAGATAGTCCTGTGAGAAGGAAGGAGTTGGATTTAATGATCATCAAGGGTCTCTCTTCCAACATGCTTCTATGATTTAGTTACCACAAGATTGAGTATTTGTAACAACAGAAGTATAAATCAATAGATATAATTATTAGGAGAATTTTGCAACTGTTTAAAAGCTAAATCCAGGTAAATCTGATTTATTACATGAGTCTTCTTAATCATACATCTCAGCATTTTCATGTCTTGTTGCAAGCCAGCTGACGCTGTTGCAGCTATGCAGAATGACTTACAAGAGTGAGACTGTATGAATATCAGCATTCATTAGACTCAGAGGAGAGGAATTATTTTTTCAGCAGCTCCTGAAGTAATCCAATTTTATAGTATTCGTAGTAGCATTATTAAAAAAATTGTTAACAATTTTGTATTTGAGAAGTGCTCTGATGTGGTTTTGCTCATCAGAACACATGAACTTCAGTATGGTACATGAATAGATCTGGGCTCTGTTTCTAACTCAGTTTCACAGTGGCTTTGCAGAAGAAAAAACATGAATGAGCACTGTCTTGAACAGGGATATTTTCTTACATCATGTCCATCACTTTAAGTAAACTCTGTCTCAGTTTTCCTTTATGTAATGCTAGATTTTTTTAAAACTCATTTAGATTGATAGATTGAAAGTGCAAAAAGCTGTTTTAAAGGCTCTCAAAAGCATGACACGAAAATCAAGACCTTTTTTTCCTCTGTAAAACAAACACTATTCAACAAATATGAAAGGGAGCAACTTCCATAAATTATAAAGACAGAGGAGGTGGAAATACAAAGCAGTTAAGATTCATTACTTTTGTGTGCCATCTTCTGTGAGACAAGAAGAAGAACGAGTAATACATCAAGGCAGATGCTGTCCTACAGCCTTGGAAGGAGCTGTAAAACTATCAGCAGCGAGATTCAAGATACAGTCACTACATGGCACTTCAACACTGAGTAGAATATAATTTTCTTGAAAAAAATGCAAATATGCTCAGAAAATTCAGGTCATGAATAATCAAGTTGTTTCTTCTGAAGAAAGGTGAATACCTCACAATCTGCCTTTGTGATACACATGATTTGTCCTTGTCAGTCATATCTGTATTGTGATTATTTGAATCCCATTAGCTGAGTTCTCAAGCTCTGCAGAGGAGCACTCCTGTTCCTTCTGGACAAACTCTGTTTTTCATCATTCTTTGTAGGTGTTTGACTTTAAAATCTAGATTGTCAATCACATTAAAGGCATTCTAAAATACAGTGTTGAAAAATGTATGGCAAGATTCTAAATATGAATGAGAAGTTTCATGTCCCCAAGCATCTACATAAAATGGACTGGACATTCATTTTTATTGAGGGAGGAATGTGTTAACTAGACACATACTATATAGCAATGATGGATTCTGTGTGAAGATTGATTAACATTTTGACAGGAGAAACAGAAGGATGGGCTTTGCTTGACACTGCTAAATGTTCCCTTTTCATGACATATGCCTAAGAGAGAGAGGAGGAGCCAGCTCTTAAACCTTAACCAGTAGAGTAGTCACTGTACAGAAGAAAAGCACCAGTCACTTGTAATAAACTTTAAGTGTAATGTCACCAAATTTGTAAGGAATTCTGAAGACAAAGACAGGTCAAAAGTCTGTACAGGGCTCAAGAAGCAGCATATGTCTAAAACCACAAGTTAATGAAGGGTCTGAAAATTCATTAGGTATTTAAAAGTTAATATTTACCAAATAAGGAAAAATTTAAAGTCAGTAACTTTCAATTAAAATGAGGTATATAAGGATCTAGACAATTCCAGGGTATGAAAAACAGCATTATTTTGGATGCACCAGACAATAAGGTAGATAATTGTAACAGACTGCAAAAATCTGCCTTGTTGAAGTTCATACCATTTATGTCAATTTCTGTTGCTGGACCCTGCTGCCATAGCAGCAGCAACTTGGCTTTCTGTGGATAGACTTTCACCAGTTCCTCATGCTTACTCACAGCTGACAACGTATCAGGTAAGCTGCTGACCTGAAAGATGTGCTATTATTTTCCCAGAACAATAAACAGAGTGATCACACTCTCCTGGAGGATATCTTTGCATCCTTCGCTACTTTGGGTTACAGTTTTTCACTGTATTATCAACATTTAAAAAAACCCTGATCCACAGAAATTTTGTTTCTGCTATCACAAATAATATTAACCCTCAGGTCTAACATGCTGACAGCTCCCCAGTCAGTGATTTTCTGCAGCAGTTTGGATCCTGCAAGAAGCTCAACAACTTAATTAAACTCAGGGAGAATTCAAAGCCATGTCATGAGACCTAGTACAGAGATTTAACATATTTTTTCCTTTGGAGTTGAAGAGCAAGACAAAGATTTGTCATCTTGGACATTTACGAGTAAGCTTACAGATGAACAAATTCTTGTGAACCAATATACTGATTATTTATTACTGGAGTAACTCATTACACCTTCCCAAGTAAACAAAGTTGGCTTTGAAGTACGCTTATTCAAACTAAATAGAAAGGGCTCTGCAATTTATTTGTATGTTAGTCTCTCTGGAAATGAGTTTTGAATAATCTCAAAATTAGCACGTTCCTACAATGGTAACTCTTGAAGACTGTGATTTCTATTTATTCATTGCTTCATCTGATTCTGTATTTTTTTTAGGAAAACAGGCTGCCTTGGAACCATTTATTTTGCTGAATCTTTTGCCGAATGCAACAGACAAATATTATACCTATAATGGATCTTTATCAGCTCCTCCGTGCTCTGAAACAGTTGAATGGATTGTGTTTAAAGATACCATAAGTATTTCTGAAAACCAGGTAATTTGTGTAATGTTGTATAACCAAAACATTATACGGAATACCAAGGAACAGCATTTGCCATGTATGGCATTCACTGCCAGCCCAACAACACAGCTTTTCTTCTGTCTAGTTAGAAGTTTTTCATGTAGCAATGAAATTAGAAAGCATATATATTACTTGTGTGCTATCTTTTCCCTTTTTTTTTAGTTTAGGACTAGAATCTGAGTAATTTCTTGTCTTAAAATGGAGTAACAACATACTCCAGGCTGTCTGGACTTCTACCTCAAATAAAGAGGAGTACAAAACACTCTTTCCATGTTCCCCAAGCCAAATGATAGTGCTGGGCAGAGCACAGCTCTAGCAGTGGAGTGGTTGAGAACTACTGGTGGAGTAAACCATTAGATATACTGATGGCACAGAGGAACAAAAGTTCAGTGCCATGCAGAATAGCTCAACTGTGAAACTCTACCAACATCTTTTCCCCAGAGTTTTTGCCTGCTAGCAGAATCTGGTCAATTTATTATGACTTCTGACTTCTTTTTTTCCTCACCTCTTCTAGTTAGCTGTATTCTGTGAAGTCCTTACGATGCAGCAGTCTGGCTATGTTATGCTGATGGATTACCTGCAAAACAACTTTAGAGAACAGCAATATAAGTTCTTTGGACAAGTGTTTTCCTCTTACACTGGACAAGAAGAAATTCATGAAGCAGGTACTTACTGAACAGTCATTCCTCTCTTCACAAGTTGAAAGACAATTTTCAGTAAAAGATTCATCCAAGTATGAAAATACTCATTTTAAATTGTGTAGAATGTAGCACACAGTGTTATTACTCATAAATCTATCACTTCAGAGAAAAAAACTAGCAATCATAAAACATGTCAGATTAAATGGAGTGGAAAATTAAATGCTTGTCTTGACCAAGCATTCAGTGAAGATCACGTCAGTTCAAGCTTTCTTGCACTGCCCTTTTAATGTGTTTCAAACACAAACAAAAGTGCCTTTTCAGGGACTGCAAGGGAATTTTGTTTTACAAATCCATTTGTTCTTTGTCATATATTGTGGATGCTCTTACAACAGAGACTGAAGTGAGGTCACCAAATTAATTTCATGTCATCATCATCATGGCTAGGCTTCGCGAACGAAGATTTGGGAAGGGCACTACCCACGCTTGCTGCAGGCACGCTGGTGGCTAAAAAGGCCGATACGGGATAGGCAGGTCCGGTCACGAAAGGCATAGCGGAACGTTTCTTTAGGTGATATTGGTGAGGAATGGTTCTTTCTGCGTTGTCTTTTTTCCTCGAGACTGACTCTGCGTGCATTCTCAAAGGAAGCAGCAGCGTCGTGAATGGTGTGTACTCTGCTAAGAAACTGATAGATGGAGAGAATTCTGGAAGCCAGATTCTGATCTCTGTTTTAGCTAAAACTTCAGGGAAGTTTGTGAGCATTATATGACCAAAATAGTGCATTATGTAATGGGAAACAAGATCTAGGACTAAATATGGAAGTCAGTGATTTCTGTACTCACAAGCAGAGAAAAATATAGAGTAAACATCTAAACTGGGGGCTTTAGCTTGCTATTTGGTTAGGGATACCTGTAGATTCTTAAACTCAATTGCACTGAACTGTGCTTAATTATACATAAACAGATGACTGAAGCAAATAGTGTAGGTGTTCTACAGATTAAAAAGTGTAGTTTCATATGTATATATATATGTATGTGCATACATATGCACACAAATGCAACTATAGCATTTATATTTTTACCTCCATTTTAAGAGAAGTTAATAAAAATCCATTAGGAATTGTTAAATGTCCAGATGTAAAAGCTGTAACATGAAGGTCAATGTCTCCAAGAGTAAATAGGCTTATGTGTTTTATGTTTAATATTGTGTAGTAGGCAACAGAAAAAAAAATCTTTTTAAACCCTTCAGAGGATGCAAGAAAAATGACAAGAATGGGTCTTAGGTAGATAATTGAAAAATTATTTTTCATTGTGAAACCCAGAATCCCAGTTTTCTCCTGCTACATTCAGTGTCGGCTCTCATTAGTCAGTAGATTAAATGTTTGATTTGTTGCTGTTGTTAATATATGATATTTCTTAAGTAGAACTAAGTTTCATTGGAAAAGCTAAAAGAATCTTCTATTCTGTTATAAACCAATTTCAGCAAATTATTGTCAGAAATTTTTTCACAGTGTCATCCTCAGTGTTCTTGATGTACAGTACTGTCTTACAGAGTGCATGGGAGATACTTTGTTCCCCAAACCTGCCTATACATGTAATTTCCCTGTGTGATATGTATGTATGTATTTAGGAAGACTGAAATAGCTAATCCTTACAGCTATACTTCAGGATTCAACTAAAAAAGTGTTTTCAAATCCTAATGCTTTACCTCCACCAACCTCAGCTGTCGTAAAAATCCACTTATAATAGAAATCATTGTTTATTCCTATAAACCTGAGAACCATCATGGATGCTGCTGGGTCCTTTATGTGACTTCCCATCCATTCCTTCTGGTAAGGCCCTGGGAGTAAGGGCAGAAACCTGACTCTTGTTAATCTTCCTGGATTTAGTAAAGGTATGAAAAACAATGGGTTCTTAAAATTTAAGACTGGCAATGTATAGTGGTAAAAAGTGTTTGTCAGGCTGTTTTCCCATGAGAAATACACCTCTGTAAAGTTCAGCAGTTGCCTTAGCCAAATTTTCTTGTGAGACATGGGGTCAGGGCTCATGCCTTTCCCCTTTCACATGCCTCAGTTGACATGAACAACCATTCTCAGATTCCATCCAAATGTTTGTGCGGGAAACTTTGCTGTCCGCAGGTGCCCAGGTGCTGGCAGTGGTGGGTACAGGAGTGGGCTCTCTGGGTGCCCAGGGCTGACCCGAGCCAGACACAGACAGTTCCAGCTGGCTCCAACCCACCCACCTCAGGGCACAGCTGAGCCCCTCAGCCATGGTGGTGGCGCCTCTGGGAACACAGAGCTGCACAGCAGTGAGAAGTGAGGGGAAAAGTGTGAGAAACAGCCCTATGATGCCCAGGTGAGAAAAAGAGGAGGAGAGGAGGTGCTCCAGGAGCAGGAGCAGAGATTCCCCTGCAGCCCATGGTGAAGATAAGTTATCCCAGGGCAGACTGCGGAGACTCCGTGCAGAAGCAGGCTCCTGGCTGGAGCTGTGGCTTGTGGAGAGGAGCCCATGCGGGAGCACGTTATCTGGCAAGTCTGTGGACCTGTGTAGCACTCTGTTCCTGGAAGACTAGACAGGCTGGAAAAATTAATGAAAAATGGTATCCTGTGGGTGGAACCCAGAACTAGTGTAGGGAAACAGTCTGAGGAGCAAGGAGAGGGCAGAGGCAAAGCATTATAGCTGACCACAGTGCCCATTCCGTATTTCCCTGTGCTGCTGGGCATGGGAAGGTGGAAGAGTCAGGAGTGATGTTAAGCCTGGGAAGAAGGAAAGGGTGGGGAGGTGTATGTGATTTTGTTTTTGTCTTTCACTATCCTGCTTTAATCGGTGACGAATTCTATTTCCTCACGTTGAGTCTGTTTTTTGCCCATGGTTGTGACTGATGAGTGATCTCCCTGTCTGGCCCACCAGCTTTTTCAGCTTACTTTTATCTCTTGCCCTGCTGAAGAAGGGGAGTGGGAGAGCAGCTGGGTGAGCACCTGGTGGCCAGACAAGGTCAGCCCAGCACACGTGTACTGTGCTGCTGCACCTCCATCACAGAATGAGAGCAGACTGGGGATACGGATAAACTCCTTTTTGCCACACATACTTTTTGTAGTGACCTGCAAAGCCTCTGAATATCTTAATGTAAATAAAGTGATTTCAACAATTAAAATCTGCATTTAAAAAATAAATCTCAAACCTAAATTCAGCTATAAGTGGACAAAAGCAACAAATGTGCGGGAAAAGAAAAAAAAAGCAAGCACCAACCTTGGGCAGCTTATAAATGTCTGCTGGTCAAAAACACAGCCCAGGCAGTTTTTGACAATGATTTGGCTGATGTACCCCAGTGGTTCACCATAATGCAAATTAGTTTAAATGAAATTTTTTTAAGTTACATGGATAGTATTTTATTCCACAGAAGAATAAGCAGAGATATGTACATTATCATGACATGATATGCAAGACCAGCATCTAAGTACTCATATGGGGGAAAGCAGAGACTTGAATCCAAGCCCAGTAGAGGTTTTAATAGGCTTCAGACTTCCTGTGAATTATTTGCTCTTTTGTAGTTTGCTCTTTGAGACTTGTAATCTAGTTTAATACCTGCGACTTCAGATTAGTAAGACTTGAGAGCTCCCTTTCTTGCCCAGATTTTCTACAAGTAGGTCGCAGAGCAGAAGTATTTAATTAGCTAAGTTGTTATGTGATTTTCTTTTCCTAGTCTCTGGAGAGGGAAAATGGAAAAAGGCAGGAGCTAAGTATCTCTGTGTTACTAAGACTGGAAGGAAAGAAAAGGAAACAGCACAGGCAGAATGACTTATGAAGGGAAATCAGAAGGGTATTAGACATCTTGGGAAGAAATGGAGGTAAAATAATATATAGATGATTGTCATGTAGGAATATTGTTAGTCACAGCCAATATGAACATCAAAAGGAGAAGAACAAAAAGGAAGACAACTTCTTTTTTCTTGGCAAAAAATAGAAAAACCAGCTGGAAAAGAAAAAAAAAACAATCTTCTACCTTTAAAAGTTCTATAATACTGCTCTATTAGTCTGAATACAGTCAGAGATTTCAGAACCAAATTCACTCACAGGCAAAATAGGTAAAGGGAAGGAAAAGGACTGTAGAGAAGTGTTTGGAACACAGAGAATCCTGGTGTTTACATCATAAAAAAGTGTTTTGAGAGTAATTTTAAACATCTTTGAAAAGAAATAGCTGAGTCTTTAGATTAGTTGAAAAACAATTAAATCAGTTTCAGTCATCTGTCTTAATGCTCAGAATTGAGAAGGGAATTGTCTTTGATGGTAGAATGAGTTCTTTTTGGGAAGGGAATGGAATGGAATGGAATGTACACAACTGGGATTTTTTTTTTATTTGTTCTTCCTTCAATTAAAAGGATTCAGTGTCATGAATAAAATGGTATATTAGTTAAATAGCACAATGGATTCAAAACCTGGCAGGTATAGAATTCAACTAATCTGCACAGCCTAACACTGCCTCAACCACTAGCTTACACACAGACACAAGAATTAAAAAAGCCCTGCTGCTTGGTTTCCGTTGACTAGCTCAGACCAGTGCTGCTCAAAAGTGCCCACCTGCGTTCAGAACGGAATAAACTGTTTTTACAAATATTTTTGAGAGGTTTGAGTGCCCTCTTGTGTTTAAGTGGCAAAATGCAAAGCTAATTGTCTTCCAAAATGCCATATTTTCCACAAAAGCATCGTGGCATCATTATGTTTGCTTCCTTTAAGAGAACTCCAAAGGATCGACACTTGTTTTCTTAGTTAGCTAGATAGTTTTCTGTTCTTGCTTTGTTAGATACTCACAATGTTTTAAACAGATTATAAGACGTAAGAAATGTTCCCTCCTTTGTTCCAAATAGGGAATGACTATGTAATTACTTGTGCAAAGTTAGGCTAAAAGTCTTGTAATAAAAATACATCCATCTAGTAATTTTAATTTAAGATTTATTTGTTGAATGATTCAAAGTAAACTTTGTGTGCTCCAATCAGTGATGTTAACAAGGCTAATAGATTAAATAAAGCAGTAGAAATGAGGTAATAGATGAAGCAATAGACTGAATAATACACCTCTCCAGTACCTGTGGAACTGGACATAAAAGTAGTTTCAGTACATGAGACAGGAACTTCCCAAAAGCTAGGGCAGGGCCAGACACTCACTTCAAGCATTTAAAGCAAAGTTCCAAAAGAATGCAATTTCAAAAAGACGAGAAAAGGGATTTGTAACAGGAAATACCATGGACCTCTGGTCTTCATTCTGAGATAGAAGAACAAATCCAGTTCCTGTGCTTTTGAGTTGGGAACCAAAAGTTAGTGAACACTTTTGACAGTCATCTCCATTCTTCACTGCTGTGTCTAAAGACACAGATCCTCCACCAGCAGGTGGGATGATGAGAGCAAAGGAGAATGAGGTCTCAGCCCAAATCCAAACCACCCATTTATGATGCAGCTCTATGTCATATTGCTTAAATTTTTTGTATATCATAACTCAGTAGTAATTTTTTCAGTGAGCTTCAACTAAATAATTTACATTTTCTGGTAATATAATTTTTTTCATATGGGTTAGTCTTTGTTTGACCTTTTTATATTATTTTCAAGCCACACACAGGTGCTTGGACAATTGAAAACCAAATGTCAGAGTCTCATGAAGTTTCTAGCGCACTGGTAATCAGTACATCTGTGTATGCATATATATCTAAAAGTACCAAAATGTTCCACTTACTTGAATAAGATGCCAAGTATTGGAGGCAAAGGGCTGAAAGACTGGCAAGAGTCACTTCCTGACCAGCCTTCCCTCTGCTGTGCAGCTTCCAGGCACACAAAGAAGATGTGTGTGAGCCAGGCCCAGGACTACAATGGCCTGACTAGACTGCTGCAGCCAATACTTAAGTGGTGCCTTGAAGTATAATAACATGAAATCACTACCTGCTAATGTAGTAATTTCTTATCTGCTTCCTATTTGCCTTTTTTCACTTCTTTCAGAAGTATAAAAAGATTCAAACATCACAGAAGGGAAACTCAAGTGTGATAGGTTTACCTTTAACCTTTAAAAACAATCTACTGTAGATTACAGTCTGTTATAGCTGGTGAGAGAGTGTGCAGCTCTTCTGATGCTACTCTGATGGACCCATAAGGACAGAATAATATAGATTTTTTTTCATCCTCAGGTTAGATATAGGTATCTTTACATTTTGTGGTTTGTATTTTATTTCATAGGAACTGGATATTAATATTTCACAAAATATGGTGTAAGAGTGGGAGAGAGGGGACTCAATCCACAAGTTACCTTGCTTTTGAAAATCTAGTATTAAAATACTGCTTCTGTTTATAGTGCCTGGCATCTCAAATATTTTAGTGGAAAGCTAAAAATGAGGCACATGAAAGACTTGCATTAATTTTCTCAGCTCAAGATCTTAGGAGAGTAACTTGTACCATTTAATAAATGCCTTATTCTTTCCTCTTTTCTTCCTGCCAGTTTGCAGCTCAGAACCTGAAAATGTTCAGTCTGATCCAAAGAATTATACTAGTCTTCTTGTTACATGGGAAAGACCTCGAGTTGTATACGACACCACGATTGAGAGATTTGCTGTCTTTTATCAACAGCTGGATGGAGAAGACCAGACTAAGCATGAGTTTCTGACAGATGGGTATCAGGACTTGGTAACTGTAAACTCTTCAAGTTTCATAAAAGGGGGTGATGGCATAACAACTCACAGTTAATTATCTTAAGGGATTAAATTATAGCTGGGAACTGATTCAGTAAAAAAATACTACTTTGGTGGCAGCTCACAGAAGCTGTAGTTCATTTTTTGGCTGTAAAGCCTCCAAGACAATTGAAAAAAACTAAGGGTCTCTCTTGCCCAGCAGAGGGAAAACCTCTGCAGATTACTGCTCTGGTTTGCCTATACTGGCTCCAAATGTTGATGACCATGCCAATCACAGAGCTCCTCAGCCGTAAACTCCTTAGTCAGTTAATAGTGATCTGTACTTCATTGCTCACAGATGTGAAAGAATTACCTACACAAGCAACTAATATGATTCAGATCAATCATACTGCTATAACTCTTAAGTTACTGATAACAGCTTCCTGTAATTTTACTCTTTAAAGACTCATAACTTACCAGACATAATGTTACCTAAGCTTGTGTTCAGCACTAAATAATTATATAGTTTGGTATCCTGCATGCAAATACTCACACCAATCTTTTTTTCAAGTTGTCTGAAGAACATTTGTGAAAATAAAATATAAAAAACATACATTAGAATACTAGAAGAGCTTTATGGTTCATATGAAAAATGTGTTATGAAAAAATTAACATTTTCAAGTATTTGATACTTATTTGCATGTAAATGATTACATGTGGGGTTTTTTCTTTTAGGGGGCTATTCTAAATAATCTGCTGCCCAATACAAGTTATGTTCTTCAGATAGTTGCTGTTTGCTCTAATGGCCTATATGGAAAATACAGTGACCAGGTCATTGTTGATATGCCTTTAGAAGACTCAGGTAAGTGGTCCTTTGATCTTAGTGATCACTTTTAGCTGAAAATCTGTATTTGAGGTAGTTTGTTTGCAAACCAGTTAAAATGCATGACTATCAAATCATGCTAAAATGAAATTTCAAAATCACTGCTGTTAACTGTCAGCATGTTCCTTGCTACTGATATCTTACATGATGTAATTCTTTGTAAGCATTGCCTGTAAAAGATTGCATGTTAATTTTTTAACTCTAAAAATACTCTGAAAAGCACCTATCTTGATTTCGAATCTCACAAGTGTATCTTTAAGCAATATAATGTAGGGAAATAAAACCATCTTTGGTATTATTTCTCTATGATTCAAGCATCATCCCAAAATTAATCCACACAACTAAATTATTAAGTGATACAACCCCAATATACGATTTATAAGTCTGTACTGATGATTTTGAAATTTGATTTCTTATGAATACTTGGAATTTTATTTCAAAAGACTTGTGGTGATGGAATTCCCTTGCTTCTTAATGCTGCCTTGCAAAAAATCAAAAGGCCTAACAAACAAATCTTAATGATTTCACAGCCAGATTTACTTTTTCTGTCTGCTGGTAAATAGGAAATAATTTGAAATTATAGCATGAAGCTTGATCTTATCCTTAATAATTCCTTAAATTCTGTGGAAGTTTTAGCATCAGACTAGTTCTTATGAAAGTGAGTGAGAGCTGTATTTTTTTAACTAAGAACCCTGTAATTAATCATAGAAAAAAATCAATGACTTTCTGATCATGCAAGGAACCATTTTTTATCTAAGGGCCTGGACTGTGTTGTTTATTTATGTATTCTGTAAGTTCAGTTTTACACTTCTGTAAGTCTGTTTGGCTACAGCAAAATCCTTCATGATGTTGTGGTGTACTTGGGAAAATAGGTCAGTTCAAGGGAACCCCATTCCTTTACAGTGAGAAAGAATACAATTCTATGATTCTCAGCAATCTCTACTGCATGAGTTATGGACTAATAATGATAATAGGCTTGTAATAGTGTGGTTTTGTCCATGGGAGGAGGACACAGCATCTGGTATAGTACATGTGATTTTTCAATAAACATTTAATTGTCTTTCAAACACAAAGTATTAAGAGGAATGCATTTTTTGAGTCTTACACAGATATCTACCAGAATTTTCCTATTTCTCTTTAGTTTTCTAAGAAGTCCACAAAGTCCTGACATTCTGCCTGACATCTCCCTTTTCTTCTTATCCTTTATCCATCACTTAGATACTATATTCCTCCACTTACTTTCCAGAATTTGCAGGGTTTGTGTTTGAAGAATTTTCTCAGATGAGAGTTCCTCTACATGCCCCACATCCATTTCTACATGGAATGATAAATAAGCACCGTAGTGTTGTCATTATTAAACAGTAGTTCAACAAATCAATTCAGTGCAGTGCTGCCATCCCAGCTGTAAGACTCCTGAAAATAGATACTGCAAACCAAAATCCAGTATAGGTGGTATCCATAGGATAAACTACCCTACTACTGCTGCTGCTGTAACCCTGTGATGAGTTGCATACCACCCTCCTTGTGCCTACCTTTTGGAGGAGAGGTAGATGCAGGGCAGGAAGAGAGACAGGAGCCCTGGGGCTGGGTAAGCACTGCCCAGTGCACCTGCAGTGCAAGCAGATAATGCTGGGGAACAAACTCTGCAGGACAGCAGTGGGACATTTGGCAGCCTGTGACTGCCCAGCAGTGCAGGGACATCCACTGCGCACAGCATCAACGTTGTATCCCTGCTGAAGTCATGCAAAGCAGTGGCTTTGCATTCGTTCCAGGAGGAGGAAGAGTGAGGGTCTTGCTTTGGAAATTCATACTGGAAAATTAATTTTACCTTCCAGTATATCAGCAGAAATTTCTCTTGAGATTTGTATGCAGTTCTGACTGAAGGTCTGATACTCTTCAGCTTTTTTACATAGACGTTCCATTAATTTCACTATTTATATTTCAAAAATTACAAAATATAAATAAAAACAGTGAGAAGGTTTTAAATAAAAATTAAATACCAAAATGAATATTTTGCATGGTTCACAAAAAAATGTTTCTTTGGCATGTTTCCTGTCTGAAATGAAAAAAAAATTATTAAATCTACTTTGGTTCTTCTATTTTGACACTTCCACAGTGGCACCTCTGAAAGTGTTGGGTGAAGAAAATTTAGGGAACAATTCCTCCCATGTAACATGATTCTTACGGGTGCACATTAAAAATAAGTTGTATAAATGCTGTGTCAACCCTGGATGCAATTTTAAAATATGAAAAAAACTTCCATTCATTTCTAATATTAATGTATATTAGCATACTTACTTTTACTAATTATTTACATCTGAATTAACTTCTGCAAAAATTGCAAATATTGCAAATATTTAATTTTCAATATTCATAATATTAAACAAAAGAAAGATTTGTTCAGATCAACTTGCTGATTACAACTATAACATCAAATTGATTTTGTGATCTGCTTTGTAGATCTTGAGGCAAAAGGGGATTTCTTGGAGCTCCTGCTTGTGAATTTATGAAAGAAAAGTTATCTTCACCATGAAGACATGAAATAAAGTTGACTCCCATAAAACACATATTAAATCTTTCATTTTCAAGAATTACTCTGAGTAAACCAGTTTAATTAAGAGGAAATTCACTGCATTCACCTCCAAATCGGTTAATATTCATGTTAAGAGCTTAGAGCAAGGCGTGAGTCATTAGATGGGCCTTTTCCAGGAAGAATTCTGCCTTTGGAGTGGCCACTTCTACTGAGGGAAGTTTCAGTACACAAATCTGGTATTTAAAAAGCTCAAGACAACTGTTTTAGACTTTTTGTTTTGAGATACTTGCAAGAGAGTCTTTCTCATGTCTTCTCTCCTCCCAGTCTGTGTGGCTCCCATATGGGATTAGTGAGGGCTCTGCGGGCATTGGTGATCTACAGACAAGGTTTAAACCCTCTTGTTTTCAGAAGTGCTTTGTAAGAGGAAGGACCTTTCTCAGGCCATGCTCTCTGCCTCAGTCTATGAAAGCCTCAGGAGCTCTGGTGTGACTTTGGGCAAACCACCATAGTGGAAACCTCTTTAGGATTTTTCTAAACTCTTCAGAGCGGCAGCCTTTCATCTTGTGATACAGCGTGTGTGCACATTAACATTGTTTCCAGTTAGCCTCCACTTAGTAAAAGTCACCAGATATATTATGTGATGTAACTACACAACCTCCATTGAAGGGAATCATGTACAGAGTGTTTTAGTCAGCTTTGACAGATGTCCAACCTTTTTTTACAAATTTTTTATTTGCTATTAGAATTGGATTTTGGACAACTATTTAAATGTATGCTTTGACTCTCTAAATAACAGCTGTATAACTCTGAAGGTTCTGAAGTAATTAGTTGTGTAGTTAATGCTGGTGTTACTTACATGCATTTGCTGACCCAGGAAATGAAAACCAAGAATATTACTCCCTGCTGATCTTACTTTGTTCAGATTTCAGTTGGTGCTTATCAAAAAAAGCCCCATACTATCTCCTGCATGGCAGCTCCTGCTGTCAGCAATGCCCTGTGAGTGTCTAACTATGCAATTTGTTTGTAACTTCTCTTTGATATTTGTCCTAAAAAACACTAAGCATATATTACATGTCTTAATTTAGGGGTTGCTTTTTTCTAATTTTGTCCTGATAGTAGAAATCTGAAAACTAATTTAATCAAAAGAAATAGGCTTTACTTTTGTTGCTGCCATGCCATTTATTACATAAGTCAGTACAGAAAGGATAACAGTTTATGTTGTGTGCATTATTCTACAATTACAAATCTAATTGTTTGAAGAGATTTTTTTTGAAGATTTGTATTGAACATAAATGTAGGGAAATGGTTACCTTCTTTTATTTCATTCTATTGTTTCTTCTTCTATTTTTAAAATGGACTATGAAAAGACCTCTACAAAAATTTCTAACTAATGATTTAATTATTTTATTTTAAAATGTTAATGATAGAATAATCAATATGTGGTTCCAGAAATAATAAACAAGCTTGTTCATCAACCTGCATCAATGGGTTGTATTTGGAGGTTGTGGTTCTTCTTGTTTGGGGCATGTTCATATATTTCTAATATCTCCTGTCAAATCAAAAGCTCAGCAACAGGATTAACAGAACTTCTGGAAGTGTATGTCTCTCATATTTTCAACAAACAAATTTTCTATGGCCAACTAAATTTAAACAGGCTTTATAAAATTCTTTAAGATTTGTGGTTGTTAATATATAGTTTATATATATATATATATGATATATGTGAGTGTGTGAGTGTGCTAATGCCTCTCTCTATGGAGAAAATGGCAAGAAACTTGTAGTTTTACGCTGGTAGAATTTGAGACCATGTGCCCTACTGTATACTCTAGCACAATCAGAATAACTTATTTTTCTGATTGAGTCTGATTAAAGTTCAACTCAAGAATAGTGACCACAGAAATACTGGATAGAATTTCTCTATGTTATACACATTTTTCAGAGAAGTATGTTGAGTTATAATACATAGCATGGGTCTACTGTACAAAGACTTTCAAACTAATGTCTACAATATTTAATTTATATCATTGAGAAGCCAGGGAATATCACTATCTTGTCCACCCCCTCCTCCCTCCACTCCCCTCCTCACCCTGCCCCAGAGCCTCCTGGGTTTCCGGGAGCCAGAGGTAAGATAATTTTTATCTTATCTTCCTAATGAGAGGTCAGTTCAGTACTTGGTAATTTATAAATGTTTGTCACAAAAAGAAATTTTTTTTAAGATTTTGTGCAGCATCATTTAGTCAAAATTTGTTTACATGCTTTAATTTACAAATTAAACTGTCTGAGCTTATTATTTTGATAAACTTCATCTAGTGTGTGTTTCAAATAGCATGTCTCAATTTGGTTTGAAAGGTAGATATGGACAGACCAAAGAGAATACAAATTAAGTCATAGATCCCCATCTGACTTTGCAGAGATGAGAAATATGAAGATGACATGCTTATACTAGTGTATTGAGGAAATTCCATTTGGAAATTGAGGAAATGCAGACATGGAGCTGTGTGTGATGCTGTTGTTTGAATTGTTCCCCACACTGAGACTGGCATTTTCACTTAGTGCACATCAGCTCTCAGAATATGTACTAGTATTTGTGTGCAGACAGAGTGCTAGAACATTTCTTAGGAAAAAGCCTTAGAAAGATTCAGAACGGGAATGGGCCATTCTGTGGACCAAAAGAACAGTAAGAGTCTTTAGCACTGTGGAAGGAGTTAAATTTCCTCGCTGGAGACCTGTGCCACTTCCTATCAGAGAATTGTACGTTTCCTTCAGCCTGCTTTGAAGCTTTTCTTGCTGACTACCATCAGAAGTACAATATTGGATTTGGCCAAAAATACAGAGAGAAAGAAGGCAAGAGACTGCCTCTGAATTTGTAGAGAAGGATTTTCACCTGGGCTGTAGGAGATGAATTTCTTAATCCTGTTTCAACTGTTATTTATTTATGAAAAAAGGGAATGACTCAAAAGCCTCTGCAGTAGTTCTTCAGAGAATGCCCAGCACCTGTTTATTAGCATCCTGGAAGGATGAGTCTCTTTGGTCTGCTCTGACACAAGTAGACAGCCTGCTGCATACTGAATATGATGGCAGGGCTGTTACTCTAGTACCTAACTTCAAGCCTGGGTGCAAAATAAGAAATTTACTGTATGAAAATTATAGAACAGATAGTTTTGCAAGAGTGTCTTCAGAGCTTTCTGATTAAATGCGGAGAAATAGTTGGTTCCTAGACTGACTGTTTTTCTCACTTCTGTATCTTTGCATTGAACTGTACTTTCTCGTGGAAAACATTTTCATAAATTTGCTTTTCCCTGGCCAAGATGTGGTTCCTCAGTGCAATTTCAACATATGCTGCAGTATCAAGTTAGAGCTGGGCAAAACTATTGTGGCTGAATGTGTCCTGTCTAGTTGCATTAGCATTGCAACCTTCATTTCTCAACCCAGCTGTTGGCCACTCCTCCAATCACAATCCTATAAAACATCTTGGACATGGTCTCATAAACATATTGACTAACCAGTTGAGTCCTTCCAGAGTTAATAATTCTGTAAATTTAAAATGTTGGATGATATGGTGTGTATTTTTGTTTTATAGAGGCTGACCTCATTCCTGAACTGAGTGAAACTGAAGAATATGAGGTATAGAATTCATTTATTTTTAAGAGAGTATTTAAAATAAATACATTTCAACTAAATTGAAATGGTATTCTGTGAAAATTTACAAAACTATGTCACCGAGTGTATTGTCTGCATTTATGTATACATACATATATATGCACATATATAACCTTTGAGCTATATTTCTCCCTAGATAACTCTGGAGATACCTCTGTATTTAGTTCTTTAGGGCTGGAGATGAATGATGAAGTAAATTTCTAATAATACTGCTAAACAATTCTCCTAAGTATGTTTAAAAATGGGGCATCGTTACAATCACCTCTGAGTGAAGTCTGACAAAATTATTCATTTAGCAGAATCAAAACTGTCACCCAGTGTAAGGTTTTCTAGTTTGTTTAAAGAGAAATTTGACTTGGCCTTATGATTGTCTTATCATGTAGTAGGCTGAAGTAAGGGAGAAAGGTAACTGTGCTGAAGAGCGAGATTCATGTGTGTCTGCCATCAGTGTGCTATGAGTTGAGTAATTATTCCAAAATTCTTGGAGGGTCTTTTGCTTCTTGAACTCAAGTTAGACTTTACAGTATAGCTCTGTTTTACACAACTTTGCAACATAGACAGTTCCTTCAGTAAAACCTACATTTGTATCAAGTAATCCCTCAGAATTTTTAATTTATACTTTCAATCTATGACCTCAGTATTTTCACTGTGCGACCCTCACAGTATGGTGCTAATAACACTAAGGTGGGTTTGAGTCGTGTAAGGGCCATTCACTTAAGAGTTGAACTTGATGATCCTCGTGGACCCCTTCCAGCTCACAATATTCTGTGATTTACATGAATTAATCAAGTCCTTGGAGTTAAATAGACAGCCTGTGCTTACCGGTCTACGTATTTACCCTTCCTTCCATTTGTGGACACTGAGTAACCAAAAATAGAGTAATTTCTCTGATGTAAGCTATGTTTTTATATTATTATATTGCAACTATCGGGTTAGCAACCGAGTGCCAGTGAACCTGAATTGATTTTTACTTGAACCAAAGAAAGTTTAAAATTGCAGGCATTGCCCTACAGAAAGTAGATTTTCATAAACAAGGGATGTCCAATCCAGCCTGGGTTTGAGGACACAGAGTCTAGGTGCTGCTGCCCCTACGTTTTAGGTATTTAGCCCTTAGAATGAAATCCAAACCTGAATCATGTCTGAGGTACCCTGTGTTGTGTGAGTGCACTAGAGGTTCGTGGTACAGAAAGGGACTATAATGTGAGGACAGCTCTAGCCTCGTGTAAAGCCCTCGTCTCTGGTGAGACTGGATAAAAGCTAACAACTCTTGTTCACAGAGTGCCTCAGCTAAAAATGTATTCAGCAGCTGTTTATCTTGGGCACTTTCTTTCAGAGTCTGTTATTTTCACACTATTCTTTCTGCTGTGTCCTGTTCAGTGCAGGAGTGGGACATCTCCTCAACGTAAACTATAGTGGAAGATGAGAAGTTGTTAGATTGATAACTGTGCCTCAATCTCCTGGTTCCTCAGTGTTTTCTGTCAACACTGTGCTTTTGAAAGCATTACATGACCAAGCCAGATATTTAAAAATAAAAAGGAGTTTGGACTGTGTTTTGCAAGCGGCTCTGTGCTATGTGTGCACATCAAATCAACTTCCTTCAGAAACTGAAGGTGCCCTTCAATCTAGTTTGCAGAGCAGTGCTTAGGCAGGTTTCATTGTGATGCTGGTCTAGATGGAGGAACAGCAGAGAGTTGCAGGTGCTGCTGTGTCTAGGTCAAAACAAAAATGCTTGCTGAGTGAGTTAGATGCTTCCATGTTATGTCTTTTGATTTGGTGCATGGAAAGTTGGAGAGAGGATAAAAAGATGTGAACTTAGATCCTCAAGGATTGCCTAAATCCTGATTGTATTAGGCATATAATTTTTTTTCTTTTGGATCTGCTCTTAAAAGTCAAAGCTCTAACACATATTATACACAAAGGATTATTATTGACTGTTATTCATGTTCAACAAACAAAGGGTCATATCAGGGACTAGAGGATATCATTCACAGCACAGTCATGCTGGCCCTCCTGAAATCTTCTTTTCCAGAAAACTCTGAAGATTCAGCAGATCTGAGGACAGGTCATAAATGTATTTTAGAAATTCTGTTATTATTACAATTAAATCTACATCAGGATATTAGTGCAAATCTCTAAGGGATTGTGATAGCAAAACCATTTTTTCATTGGTTTGTATACCATGTATACTGTATTGCATATACAGTTACATTTTATTAGGAAAGAGGTAGAACGTTTTTAATAAATAAATACTATGAGTGATTTTTGTCTCTAAAACACAATAAAAGTAACACAATATTTTAGAATTTGTTTGGACACAGGATTTTTTTGTTTTGTGTTGCAAATAAGTAATGTTTTTCAAGAGAGTAAAGGATACTTGTTATTGCAGAAATACTTTGGTTTAAGACCAACAGTTTTTTCAAGTGTTGTCTTGATTTGTCTCTCTTGTTTTGTGGAGCCAGGAGAATGTATTGGTACAGTTTTAGTTTTCTCTTGGGTATAGAGTCTATAAACATTTTTAATTGTCTTCGGCTATGATATTTTTTTCCAAGGATGAAGTTGATGAAAAGGAAACAGAGGTGGATGAAGAAACTGCAGTGATTCCTAGCACTGACAGTACAATAAACCAATTGAGGAGAGATTTCCAGGTGATTACATCCAGCTACAGTCAAGAAAAAATGGAGATAAAACCCAATGAAGCTAAAACAAATAGATACTTAACAAGAGAAGAATTGCATAGTAAGGATAATGTTTTCAAAGCAGTCTATTACGCTACTTCTCCACCTGTTGGTGAAATTTCTGAAGAGGAAGATCACTATTTGGAGTCCCAAACAATTACTGGAATTCCTCCTCAGCTCATTGACTCCACCAAAGGCATAGACGAAGAATACATATACCTTTCTTCAGGCACTGAACCAACAAGAATAACCACTACTGGCCACAGTGACAAAGATTTCTTACTGTCTCCTTTTAAACCTGATGAGGAGTCTGATGACTTTTGGAGTTCAGTTCCTACCACTTCTTCAGCACAGCTAGTTACAGAGGAGACCTCCCAAGAAGATACCCTTCCTTCAGGAAGTCCAGATACAAGTGTGCGTGATGTTCTTTCACAAGGGTCATTTAAGTATGTTTCAGAAGGTGTAGCACCCTCGAGCTCTGATGGGCCTCCAAAGTATACTTCAACTGATGGAAATTTATGGCTTCATAATACTACAGATCCAACAACTCAATCTGTTGATACATTGGCTAGTAGGCAATTGTCTCAGACCAGTTACACTGATGCTAATGTAGACGAATTAAAGCCAACTACAGTGCCCTATTCCAGCAGCCCAGTGGTTTCACAAGACACTTCAGATGCGGATTTAGAATTGCCACATTATTCTACCTTTGCTTTCTCCTCTGCTGAATTATCACCTCACTCTGTCTCTTCAAGCTCTGGAGAATTTGGTTCTGCTTCTGCTGCCAGTGAGGTACTCTCTCAGACAACTCAGCCAGTCTATAATGGTGAGATACCTCTTCAACCTTCCTACAGTAGTGAAGTGTTTCCTCTAGTCACCCCTTTATTGTTTGACTCTCAGATGCTCGACACTACCCCTGCTGCATCAGATAGTGATGTGACCTTGCATGCTACACCCATATTTCCCAGTGTTGATGTGTCATTTGAACCCACCCTGTCTTCCTATGATGATGTACCTTTGCTTACATTTTCCTCTGCTTCCTCCAGTAGTAAAATGTTTCACCATTTGTATACAGTTTCTCAAATGTTTCCACAAAGTGCTGCTCCAGCTGTTGCAAGTGATGAGGTGTCCCTGCATGCTTCTTTGACGTTGGCAGAGGGTGATACATTAATTCAGCCAAGCCTTGCTCAATATGCTGATGTGGTGTCACATCAGACCACTCATGCTGCTTCAGAGACTCTGGTATTTGGTCATAATAGAACTCACATATTTTTTCAAGTTGAACCATCCAGCAGTGATTTAAATATGCATGTACTATCTACAATATCTGAACTTCCTTATGCCTTGTCTGGTAATGTGGGCTCCCTCCAAAGCTTTACTGTTTCCTATGACTCTGCAGAATTTGTGCATGATTCTGTTGACTTATTTCGTCAAGATCCTTTATTTAGCAGCTATAACAATGTGCCAATGCATAAACCTTCTTCTGTAATATTGCAAGCTGATACTTTGCTGCAACCTACACATTCTCTATCTAGTGACATGGATTGGTCTGGAGCATACTCTGGTAGTGAGTCCCTTTTGCCTGATACAGATACTTTGATGGTACTTAATGTTTCTTCCTCTGATTCTGTAGATGACATTCCTTATGAATCATCTGGGTTTAGTGATGTTAATAAGCTGCTTCAGAAAGGTGATGTTATATATGGAGATGAGAGAAAACTGAAAATTTCCTCCTATTTAAGTGAAATGTCTTCCAGTGCTGAAACTGAAGTGGTACATGAACTTTCTGCATCTGTTTCAAATAATGATGTAATTACGCAGAATACGTCTCTGCAAGAAAGCCCAATTCCTGTTTCTAGCACAAAGGGAATCCTTCCAGTCTCTTTTGCTTTTCCCACTACTAAGGTATTTGATCACGATATCAGTACACCTACAGAAAATCACCTTTCTGTTCAGCCTTTGCATGTTACAACTCTGGCCTTTGATGACACTTTGCTTAAACCTATGCTTAGTGCAAGCTCAGATCAAGCTCTCTCTGCCCCTGCTTATAGCAAAATGTTGTCCTCGACTCAGCCATACTTTTCTGAGACCTCAGCTACATTAAATAACGAAGCATTACTGCAGTCCTCCTTCCAGTCTTCTGACGATGGCACTCTGCTTAACACAGTTGCAGTTGTGCATAGTGATCCAATATTGGCTGAAAGCTCAAGGGTTCATAAAGATAGTTCTACATTTGACCAAATATTGCATCAAATGGCACCAGGTTTTGCTACAACTGAAAGCACGCCGCATTCTACATCTCCACCTTCTGTTGCTGGTACGATGTCAAACACTTTTAGTAAGCCCACAGTGTCACTTCAAGGTTTATCTGTTTCTTATCCAAGTGAGGAGTATGTTTCATCCCGTTTGATTAACAGTGAAGTTGTTCAGAAGGTTATGCCTTCATTGTACAGTAGTGATGTTTCATTCCAGCTGACCAGTTTAGAAAATATAAATGCCTTTCCCCTCCAAACAGCAAATGCCGTAACAACTCCTTTCCTAAGAGGTGTAGCTACTCCTACAGACAGCCATATTTCTTCAAGTGTTTTTGAAAGAAGTGAGGCTGCCAGAGTCTCTTCAAGTTCCACACTTGGTTTTGGTCCTGTTCATATGCCTGCAGTTGTTTCTGTTTCTGATGTGTCCGTTCATCACACTCTTCCTTTACCAAATGTACATATATCATTTTCGGCTGTTCCTTCCAAAAGTGAGATCCCCGTAACTTTGAGTAGGTTTCTGGCTCCTTCTAGAGAATCGTCTGGGTTGTCTCCCAGTATCATGTCCAGTACTGATTTTTGGCCTCCTGTAGTTGAGGATGACTACGATGAATATGATGATGGCTTCCCTGTAAGTAACTGTATCTCATGCACTTCCCATAGAGATGATCAGGATATGGTAGTAGAGGATCAAAATACAAAGGTAAACAATAACAAGGATCAGAGTAACCTAATTATAAGCTCACATTCTGAGAAACCTGAAGAAGAGAAAATTTCAACTGCTGCATCAGACAGTCAGATAAACCATGCCACGGACAGACGTAATTATACATCCATACCAGCTTTGACAGCAAGTGTGATACCTAAGAAGCACAACGACCCAACGCTTTTGGAGAACCATATTCAGACGTCTAGTGTCCAAGTGCAGAACACATCAGAGTCTAAGTCTTGGGCTGTTTTTACAAGTGATGAAGAAAGTGGTTCTGGCCAAGGTACCTCAGATAGCCTTAACGATAATGAAACTTCAACAGATTTCAGTTTTCCTGATCTTAATGAGAGAGACACTGAAGGGCCAATTGAAGCAGGTAACTCAGAATTAACTCCTGGATCATCACAGTCATCAGCCTCATCTGTTACTAGCGATCACTCATCAGTATTCAACATCTCTGAGGCAGGTTAGTTATGGATAAGTCTAATGAATACCATGGGATGCTGTGAAGGGATTAATTTTGTACTGTAGAGAATGAGAAGGTTAAGATAATACAGCAAGAACATAACAGTGCCAGGGGGTGTGATTAAGGAAGCAGTTGGGGAACAGGGGTGCATGCTGAACTGGATGCTGAGTGGTGCAAAATCTAAAGCCAGAATTTTTTTCAGTGCTAATAATTTTATTTTAGTTTTAAAGGTTTGAGAGGGACTTAGGTTCTCTGTTAAATTCTCTCTGTACAAAGACAACTGCTGCCCTTATGGAAGTAACACCAGAGGAAAACATGCCTCTGCCAGAGGAAACATACCTCTGAGATTCTGTTTCAAACTTACAGCAGCACAATGTGTTGTATTTTTTAAGAGACACTGAACAAGGAAAAATGCTTGTTTGATTCTGATTAATCTGAACTCATAAAAACATTCATTTTTGTTCTTACTGTGTATGCCACTTTAAGATTACAGTGAGATGCAGAATTTTTGTGCCAGATTTGCATATTCCCAAAATAGATCCAGATTCTCCCCTACCTGTTTATACTTAGTGCTATTTTAAAATTTATTCCTCCTAAAGTCAAAGAGAGTATTTGTGACCTGTGATTCAAAGGATAAAGTCAGAAGGCAAAACTGATAATGTATTTCCTTTGTATTTAAAAATGCGCTGTGTAAAATCAGTATTCAGACACATTGATTTGTATTTCTTCTTGTGTTAGAGAATTGAAAATCCAAGAGTCAAGTCAGAAACCGTTTATGATTTTTGAAAGAAAAAGCAACCAACAAACAAGATTGAATTGGTATTTCAGAAAATAAACTGAACTTCCACTGAGTACTCAGAGCATCTGTAGAGGGCAGTATCACTCAACTAAACCGACTAAGAAATGGAATCCACAAAGCATGGGAAAGTGTCAGCACAGACATACAAATAAATACACAGTTAAATCACATGAGGTCATATTACTCATGAGCAACAGAATACTAATATGAAAAGGTGGTAATGTATAGCTAGGACTAGTAGAATATGAAAAATAGAAAATAAAATTAGAAGAAAATAAAAGACATGTTGAAATTAATAGGAGTCCTAACAAGATGAGTGTTACAAAACTGAATCAATAAGTGAATTAAATCAGTGGGTAAGTATTTAACAGTTTGTGTCAAATGCATAACATTTCTTTAAAAATAAGCAAAAATAATATAAATATTTTAAAACCTATGTTACTAATATGAAAGTTACCATAAGATACTTAGAGCTTATATAATGGGTGTCATTTGAATTTTTACCAATAGTAACTCAAAAGGGATTATACAATACTGGAGAAGGAGTACAATAGACTTAGTTTTTCCTCTAGATATTATTGAAAGACTCTATACAATATCATTTCATGTACATTATTTATTCCAATAAGTTATGCCAAATACTGTCTTTTAATAAACTGAAAATTCAATTTGAGCAGGTCTAACATGGTCTACTGTAAATCAAAGACATATTTTCAGAAGTAAATTATAAAGAAATATAACAAAAAAACCCAAAAAAGAACCTCTCAGCCAAGATCTTATGTATACATAACAGTGGATTTACCAGAAATTGATGACATTTCTTCTTGTTGTGACCACTACAGATAAAAATTGTCATTTAAACTTCTCCCAGTCTTGTAGTTGGTGATGCATAATTATGCTTGTTCTGAACTAGGACCTTCTCCATAAGATCTCTATGGCTACCTAAACCTTTCAACTTCAGTTGAAAAACTAAGAGAAATTAATGGAAAGAACTATGTGAAGGATCCAAACACATCAGTTATTAGAAATCAAAGAAATCTACTATAGATGAGACTGCCTTTACAGCCACCATCATTGGAGTCATGTCCAAGTAGGCAAGAAACTCCCTGTTACAGGAGAATCCTGCACTTCATTGCCCATAGGAGGAATCCTGATAGGATTTGGTCATGCAGTGTGAAGGAATCCTGTCATCACAGAGATAAGATTGGGTTTTATGCTGTGAATTAGTCCAGAGCTGGATAAGCAAGTATGACTGTTCCGATGTGATTGTATTATGTTCTCTTGTGCATACATAAAGCTTTTTCTGAACTCAATAGGAAACACTGGTTTTAACCCACTCACCAGAAACTCAGGGACAGATTTTTCAGAGGTAACTTGTGCCTTCAATTACTTTGCGCGCTGAGCTGCAGGATATAAAGAGTAATGATTGATGTGGGTGTTGAGAGTGCTTTGAATTAAAGCCAAGAAGACATCTGCAAGATCAGAGCCTAGACCTTTTTGCATATAAGGTCCTAAAAGCCCCTACATTCAAGAACATGCAAACAAGCAGAGAGCTGCCTGAAAACCTCTACTGGTTGAAGCCTTTTGTTTTTTGGCATCCTATTTAGAATATATTGTTTGCTGACTTTGTGTTTGTTTTCAAATCCAACTCCACTGCTTCCTCTGTTTTGTGTGAGAGCTTTTCATGTAGAATTGGTCTCTTGAAACCCCAATGCAGGGCAGCTGATTTCTAGACAACAAAATTCTGCTCCTATGCAGAAAATTCGTTGAATTGAGACTGTTCACAAAAGCAAAAAACATTCTAAAGGTTTAATTCTAATGAGCACAAAAGTGCTTATTTCTGCATTGTAAGTCATATAATGGTCACAGATCACAGTAAACTGTACTGATTGAAAAAAAATCAGTTATGTCAAAGTCGCAGCTTTTAAGTGTTTACTTTTTGAGGTATGACCAAAGCTAAAAAGTCAGGGTTGGTGTCATCCATCATTATGTTTCCCTCCTTAATGAAATTATAAAATACATTGTTTCAGTTTTCATACAGATGTCTATGCTCAGATATTTTGTTCAGCCAATACTACATGGCTCACAGAAACATGAAATCTAATCAATATCTAAATAATAATTTGATCCCCTGTAAAGATGGAGGTAGGGAATTTGATTCTGGCTCCAATATTGTTGAGGGAGGACCATTGGATTCAAAGGATGTATCTATAAGACAAGTTACAGAATGGGCAATGGATTAAAATACAGAAAGTTTACTACAATACAGCAAGCACATAAGAACTGTTGTAAGAAAAATTTTCTATTAAACTATTAGCCAGAGAAGTAATTTGCATTGAGTGACAGTATAATATCAATTCCAATGCATATTGCAATATTACATATTCAGATATTTAACTCATTTGACTTTCAGCTAATAAACAGATGAAAATAAAAACACTTCCTTCTATATTTAACAACAATCTGCTATTCTTACATAGAGAAGTCTCCACTGCTGGAAGGCTGAGTCACATAATCTGAGTACTTTGCTTTACCCTCTATCTGCTTATTTTCTGTAAGCTGGTTTGCAAATGTATACACTTTCTGCAGTACGTAGTAAAAAATAGAGGTAAGTGATATTAAGTAGGCTCATTATAAGACACATTCACTCATGCTATGCATTTCTCAGAATTTAAACATGGACTGTTTCAATTTTCTCTGACTGCAGAGGCAAGTAATATTAGCCATGAGTCTCGTATTGGTCTAGCTGAGAGTCTGGAATCAGAGAAGAAGACAGTTATACCACTTGTGGTCGTATCAGCCCTGACTTTTATCTGTCTAGTGATTCTTGTGGGTATTCTCATTTACTGGAGGTAAGTTGTTTTTTCTTTCAGTTCTAAAGAGCTCTGATATGAAAATATGATTGGTGTTACTGAGCTGGTTGGTAGGAGGGAGACAGGATCTTGTCTCTCGCCATGTCTTCATATTGCTTTCAGTGCCATAATGGTGACAAAATAAGGTGATTTCTGGCCAAAATATTCAACTGCAATTCTTTTTGTTTGCAGAGGGTTTAACCAATGCAAATAGTTTGTTTCCATATTGAGAGATCTTAGTAAACAATTGCTTGTGATTATTAATACCTAAAACCAAGTGACTAAACAGAGGACTGGGAAGAGCAAGAGGGAGAAGAAAAGTAAATAGCATGACATGAGATTATTTTCTATCTTTCCAAACCATTAACAGTTTAAAAAGGTAGTTGTTGATTTAGAATGATAATCCATGGTCCTCTACAGGACTATGTGAATAAGCAATTAATATAGTACTGTGGGAATGTTCTGTAGCTGACAAAGAAATGGGATATATATAGTGATACTATAATAGTGTAACTGTTTGAAGATCACTTACCAAGTAGCTCTTATGAGGTTCTATGATTAGAAAGTTGTTCTACTTTGTAATTCTGCCAAACCAAAATTAGCATCCCCTGCCCCAGACTTTCCAAGCTTTCAGCAGGTAACTAAGGATGTGTTTCTTATGCACACACATGCTCAGGTTTCAGCATGGGTATGTTTCTCTGACTTGGTAAATTGATAAGCCAATAAGAAAAAAAATTGGGATAAAAGGAGTTGATAGCTGTGAGAAGTCATGATAACATAATCAGTGAGGGCAAAAAACTGGATCCACACTGTGAAAAAACCAGGCCTGCTAGCATGGCACAGATCTCTTCCATACAGCTGAAGTCTCTTCCCTCACAGAGGGTTAAAACAGAGTGGTTGCATTCACATCACCTACTGGGGATTGTGTCTGCCCTCTGCTAACTCCAAACTGTGTCAGGCATTGTATGAAATACTGCAGGTTGGCCTGAGCTAAAAGCAGACCAGGAATCCAGTTAGCCATGTGGCAGTATGTGGCATTGCTCCAAGCCTTTGACACTCTTTCATTGGTTCTAGTTAAAGCCAGTCCTCCTAGGGACATGTGTGCCTAAGTTCTCAAAGCCCATGTCCTTTCTCAGGTGTGGAGGTTGTCAGGGAGGAAATGCAGCACTGGGCCAGAAGGGGAAAATAAATTGCAAAAACTTCCTGCCACAGAGGTTCTTGTTGTTCAGTGATTGCCAGGAGCCTGATCCTGTTACTGCTTCTGCTGTGCTAACACAGAAACCAGCAGCCAGAAATGGGACCTTTCTCTTTCAGGATCTGTACAAAGAAAGGGGAAGACACACTCAAACATCTCACAGATTATTCCAGAGCTTGTTTCTTCTCCCCCAACTCCCACTAATACTGCTTAATCTAAAATGCAAAAAAATGGTGGAGAACTAGTAACTAGAGCCAGACTGCACTTTCCGGACTACTGACTACTGTAATCTCTAGGCTTCATGTCAGGGTTGTGCTTAGTGACTTTTCTTCCATTCTCCTGACACTGGTTTTCTGTCAGCCTATCACGTTATGTCCCACATGGGGACAGAATACATTCCATCCTTGAACAGACTAGGCTTGAGAAATTGAGTTTAGGCTTCTTTTGTTCCAGGCAAGTGTGCTAGTGAATCACAAAGCCATCACTATGGTTAAAGACACTTCTGAACAATGAATCTTCAGAAAGATTTTTTCTACTTTTCAAAGTAGTAGTTAATTGCCATAATAATTTCACAGCTCATTTATTAGTTTATGCCTGGTTGGATAATTATACTCTCCATCCCAGGATTTCCAGCTAACCACTTGCTTACTGAGAATCTTTTCCTGTCTTTCATGTTATGCAACATGAATGTTAATATTCATCTTCCAAACGATTTCATCCCTGATTCTAAACCATATTTGAAATCTGTTTTATGTGCCAAAGAACACCATCCATTTCAAGACCCAGACTGTACAATGCAGTTCTAGTAATCCTGCACATTACAAGCTTGTTTTTGTTGAATAACAGTGTGTTCATTTTGTATTCTTTCTCTGGGAATGAACAACTCTGTAAAACAGGTCTTTCAAAATAAAACAGAAATCCCATTAGCAATAATATCTTCTTGTCTTGAATTTAATCTTTTCTGTATTTCTTGTGTACTACAAAATAAAATATGGAGCTCTTTTGTTGTAAATCCTCAACAAAATTCTCTTGGCATTATGATAACACCAGTAACTATTTCTTATTTCAGGGGAATGAAGCATAAAGAGTATGTACTGTAGATAGGACTTTGTGGCCCTCATTCAAAGTCGCCAAAACCCTCATGTCTTTTTAAAGCCTGGAAAAAATTGATACTAACTTCATTGCTATTCAGTTTTTATTAAGCATGAGAAATATTACTAGAAAGTGTAATATTTTTTTATGGTTATTTTCAAATAATTGATGTAAGCTGTCAACTTTTTTTTAAAATGCCTTTTTTTTTTAATTTGGACCAATTATTTTCCCTTATTAAAGTTCACAAAAAGTTTAGGTTTGCAAGAAGTTATCCTATATTCCTTTTACAACATCAGTCAAACAAAAGCATTGGTATATCCTAGCTGGCGGTTTCCACTATTAGCACTAATTTGAATATGCAAAAAGTGTGTTATTTGGTAAAAAAAAAAATAGCAAGAGAAAAACTTCCAGTCTCTCTAGGTTAAAGAAAGACAAAATTATTTTGTTCTTCACTTGAATGACTTGTATTACAAAAATAATTCTGTACCATCTGTTGTTTGGGTTTTGGTTTGGGGTTTTTTTTACATGAAATTGTTAATCAGCACTTGACAAAATTCCTCAATCTCTTCACTATCTCATTAGGCATAATTTCAATCTTTTTTTAATAAAATATTCATTTCTCTGATGGAAATGAAAACTTCTAATGGCAATATTGTCTAAAGATTGACTAATTGCCAGTAGGAAAATACACAGTTTTGAACTCTGTTTTTGTGTATCTTTTGTAATTCAAACAATTTTTATCAATTTCATTTTCCTTTAATTTCTTCAGTATGATTAAGATTACAGTGGAAAAAAAAAGGAGATTCTTTTGCCTGTTTAATGATCTTGTTGTCCAGATAGACTTTTTTAAAGCTTTAGAGAGAATTTTCTGTCCAAATCTAGAGTCTATCCATCTCTCTCAGTATATGTCTACTTGACAGAGTCCTTGCAGCAGAGATGCAGAAGGAATAGTTAAATGTAATTGTGTTGTTCTTTCTACATGGCTTCATTATTACCATTTTTCTTAATTAATCATATTTGTGCCGATCTGTTTCATAATGGTCATCGTAAGAAGAGCTTGGAGAATAGTAAAATGGTAACAGTTATCAGTGGGAATTGTACCATTCAAAATTATTTTTCAATGAATTTATAGGAATTGTAGTAAAAGATTAGCTTTAATAACATGAACCACAAACTGCTAATGAGCTTCCAGCTACATTTGTAGCTGTAGAATTACTGAATATCAGTTGACTGTCATGCAGGCTGTTAGACATTTCATGACAACATTTCAGAAATTACCAACCTGATGACAGACAGCACCCTGAGCAGACATTTAAATTTTAACTTTCCTCTACCACCCCATATCTTTGAAACATAGCTGTCAGAGAATGTTAATTTTCTTATTCAAGATTCAAACTGATGCCTTGAGTCCTGAGATAAGTTTATGGGAACAGAGTTGAGAACCTTCTCTAAGGATCATTAAACTTGCACATTCAGAGACACTAAAATCAGATTTAAATTCACAAAGGCCACATTCATCCATCCATGAAGGAAAAAATTTAAACAGTGTGACATCAAATTATAAATAAAAGTGTTAATAAAATCTGAAAATTAAAATTCCATCTGGCAAACACATAAAAATGAATTGCAGCCATTTAAAAATTGAATAATTGGCATAATTTAATCCATTGAAGATCCATTGGAAGATCCTTTGGTTCCTTCAGATCTTTAAATTATCTGAGCCTTCTAAAATAAATTCTACTAAGTGTTTGAGAATACCTATTGGCAGATAATCCTGTGAGGTCAAAAGACCCTGAAGTTCTCAGAGAGAGAAGTAACTGTGCCTGTAAGACCATTCTTGGCAAGCAGTGAACGTGCAAAGACATCCTCTCATCCTCAGGAGATGCCTCTTGACTTCCAAGGAGCCTGAATACAAGAAAAACTATGTCCTCCACAGTCTGAGGCTTAGTCTTGTCTAAAGGAGTTCCCATGGAAGTATTCATTCAGATATAGTGTCCTTCCTGTTAGACCAAAGTGCTGCTGCTGCTGCTGCATCCCTTCCTTCCTGTACACATCCAGACACTGTAATTATTTCAATGGCTTAGCACATCTCTATATCTAAACTGTGTGTTCCAAGAACCACTGTGTCTAAATTACAAGTTACAGTTTTAGGTTGAAGATCTAAATGCTGTGATGAAAGGTGTAAATTAAATAATCAGGTTAACATTGAGTGATGGGACCTTTGTCTGGAAGTCTGAAATAGTCATCACTTTTTTCATTAACAACAAGTGATAATTAACGATATGTGGATATTAGCATTAGGTTTAGTCAAGAAGGCTTTCACTGCTGATGCAGAAGCAGATGGAGTGCCTATTTATGAGTCTTATTACAGGTTAAGTCAACTGCTATGAATTTGTCTCCCAAATGTGCTAAGGGTGTAATTTATTTTCAGCCACAATTAACTTGTTAGAGATTAAAAATACATTGGCTCAGTGACGGATAATGAATGTATGGCATATTATGAGAACATTTTAAGCACTGCTTTAGATGTGAAAGCCATTATACTAATTAAATTCTTTATAGCTCAGTCTTTTCTCAAGCAAGGAGGTGACAAAACTGTAACGTTCGTTCATAAACTTTAAGTATGATCGTTGTTCACAAGCAGCAGACATTCAAGGGATGAAGGGCCAGACTTCTCAGTGTTTAATGATTTAAAGTACTTTGGTATGTTTAAAGTAATTTTAGTGCATTCTGGACATTTCACACACAGTCCTGAGACAACTCTTGAGTCTTATGCCAGCAGTGAGACAGCCTCTCTCCTCTCAGCAGCATCTAACTGTAAGGCTAGAGACTCTTTAAAAATTAGAAATGTGTTGCCAGGTACATCCTTAATATGTTCTCCATCGGCATCCAAAATTGCCATTCCTAAGTAAAACCAATTACATACCAGATAGTTTTGTTCCAAACATCTCATGCAAAGCCAAAGCTTCTCTGTAAACATCACAAATATGCTTTTAGAGGATTCTAGCTTGGCTTCGAGTTTAATTGCCATCTAAATCACCAGAACTATTTTGCATGCCACAGTGTTCCCTTTGATGTAGCTGTCAACTTTTTCTTCTGTTTTAAGAGAATCTATATTGTACACAGATAGAAAATTCCCAGCGTATTCCGAGATTATGGGCATGTGTCCCAGATGCTTAATTCAAATAAGCTTACCAAAGCCTTTATTATCTACATTAATAATTCTAAAAAGCATGACAGCAGCCACATATTCCCTATCTATTTCTCAAAGTATCTTCAAAATTCATTTTTGTTCATAACAGTTATATGAGGGGGGTTATGACTGTAGTAATAGAGGAATGGTACAGAATTTAAAATCACAGTGATTACACAAACTAGCAAACAACCATACAACAGCTTCAGCTTTGAAGAAGCAGAATCTTGTAAATATAAAATGAGACTAATACTTTTATGATGCATATATTTCTTTTTAAATTTAATGATTAGTGAATAATATTTCAAATAGATTAAGTGACCCAAAGTAAAGATTGTTATTAGCATGTCTAATCATATGGAGATTTTTTTAATTAAAGAGGCTTTGCAAAGCTTACAGAAGCAGTTGGTTATTCATTCCCTTGAATAGCTTGGACTCTTAACAGATGCTTTTCCTATTATCTTCACATCTGGATTACAGCACAGATACAAATAACATTGTGGGTCATAGTCAAGGTTGATTCCATTTCTATTCATACTTCACTGTTTTTGCAACAAAGCCGGCATCTCCTGGAGTTAGAAATTCCCCTGTTTCTGTCTGTCAACTTTGGGAAGTCCTCCTTGGTTCAAGTTCCCTCAGTGTTGTGATGACATTATGAAAAAATTGTTTAGCCCCCAGTCATAGTAGTTCCATAGCCACTGTTTGGCTATTACAGGGCACATTGTCTTTTATTGCATTTCCATGTCTGCAGTAGGATCTGTTGATGAATTACAAGGGCTGATCTCGTACACTGCTCCATCTTCAGGCTAGCATAATCACATGAAAGGGAACAGTAATTACATATATGAATTTGGATAAGCCAGGAAGACAGTGGCATTTTTTGTACTTGGAATTGTGCAGCATCTACAGTAGCTCCTGATGCAGAGTTCCTCTTTCATCTGTCACTATGTCTGACGCGTGCTCCATCTTCTGCCTCTGGTATAGGTAAAGTTGCATGAACTATGTATTTATGCAGATGTAACATATCTTCAAGCTGTATGCATAATTTGGTGGGGAATATTTATATTACAGCATATATTTGACACTCAGTGAAAACTGGTTTTAAAAAGTGTGATTTTTCTTTCTGACTTAATGATGCCAAAATTCCAAAAGATCTTAGATAATATTTTGGTGAGCTTTTTGGCTTGGTTTTTTTGCAATATTTATTTATGTTTCTTTCTTTCTAGGAAATGTTTCCAGACTGCTCACTTTTATTTAGAAGATAATACATCACCTCGTGTGATTTCTGCTCCCCCAGCTCCAGTCTTCCCAGTCTCAGGTATTTCTGGCAGCTGTTCTGTGGATTGGTGTTAGTTGTTGGAAGATGCTGCTTTATGTGTGTCAATAGGAATTCTTCACGTACTGTAACATCTGTAAAACAGAGATTTTTAACCTCTTGTAAAAATCTGTGTAAACACAGATGCACTTGACGTCAGCAGAGACTAGTGTTGCTAATGCACTCTCCTGTAGGTAACACAGAAGAGAAATATCCTCACCTTACAGAGTTGTCTCAAAAATACCCTGTGCCCCTGTGCCTTCTAGCCATTTGAGGTGTACCCTCACCAGAGTAGCTGTTCATAGTGTAGCCATCTGAGCTACACTGAATAGCTCTAGTTCATTTTCTCAAGGTAGAAGTTTACACCAGCAACGTATTCTGCTGTATTTCTGCCGTTAATTGGATTTGTCACCATTGTATAGAATGTTTCCTATTCTTTTTACTAGCAGGCTGAGTATATGCCTCATCTGTCTGCATTTCATTTGCAATTAGGTGTTCTTTAATATTTTACTTGCATAGTTACGATGGTCAATTTCTCTGTGAGCCTCTCATAAAAATTATGCAGAAGTTTGGAATATTATTAGTGTTTTCTGGTTCTATATCCACCGCATTTATTTGGAGAAATAACTTCTTTTCTTTCCTCCAGAAAGGGTATCAGAGGAGCACATGAAACACTCCCAGCATTTTCAATCTGTGTAGAATGAAAGTACCTTAGATAGATGAATTCTGAATCAGATCCTAAGCCACATTTTCACATATGAGACAAAGATATCTTGTTCCACAAATAACGTTTTTGCAAACTGTGCTATTACATAAGAAGATGCATTCCCATGGAATGACTAAGGGAAGAAAATCAGCCATTGTGTAGTAAACACATTTAATTAAATAAATCCTAAACATTAGGCTTCAATTGTAACTGAATTGTAGACATCTTTAAATGCCTCTTGCACTGACTGCCATTGTTAGGAGATGCATGACCTTCTACTAAATGGTTCAAAAGCAGAGATATAGCTTGATTTCAGAAAACGTGATTATACATGGATATCAAGTGGCAACCATTATAGGAAATCTCTGCTCTAACACTCCATCATGAACTATATTGCAGTAAAAATGTATCATTTTCTTGCAATTTTTCTTGACCTTCTCACCTCAGGGAAAAAGTATTTTCCATTGTCATAATTGCATTTACAGTTATTCCGAGTGCTTAAAATACAAGTTTTGAAGCTCAGGGTTTTCCTTCTGAAATGCTGATAAATATTAGAGAGAAAAGTTTTTCTAAGTCAATGAGTATTTCATGGAAAAAACTGCAAGCACTGAGGAAATAGTTTATTTTACAACAGATGTCAAGTGAGCAGTTTTTGTGTTTTCTGTTGCACAAATGTTGCAGCAGTGTAATTTTACAGCTGAGTCTAATTGCAATATAATACCAGCAAAGGCTGTAGGGCAGGAAGAGCATTTTGTAACTGCTAAGTTTAATTCCTGTGGCTATGACCAAAAGCACACTCCACAGATCTCATTATATATAGTTTTTCTTTCTAAGGATTTCATTGGTGGAGAGAGGAGATCTGCAGTTATTCACAGAAAATGCCATGGCACTTTGCAGAACAACTCAAAGATGCATTCCAATAGTAATGAATTGCGGGGTAGTATTCAGACCCACTATCAAACTCTAAGTAGTTTGAAGTGATATCTGCCATTCATATATGAACTACATTCCTGGATTGAGAAGTGATTGAATTGGGAGATTAGCAGTGGCAGCAAAACAAAACCAGAGAACTCTTTCTCCATTATTGTCCTCACTCTTAGGGTCATTTGCCTACCCTTCTGTTTTTTTGTTTGCATATCATTAAGATAAACTCTCTATGCCAGGTTTCATCTCCAGTGTGAAGATAGCGTTACACATTTGTTCATCTTTTCTTAGGCTTGACTGGATACATTTATTTTTTATATTCAGATCCAGTTATGTGAGTGGAAGACCAGATGGATCTTACTACAAATCAAAAAATTCTTGGTGACTGAAAGCTAAATTATTAGTTTGAATGCTGAACATCTGTTGATGTAAATAATAGGTCCTTGCTTAATGTTTTTGATGTTTTGTTCTCATATAAAATAGTGATGAAATTACAGATTGTGAAATAAACATATTTTTAATTCACAAAAGACTTTAAAAAAAAAAACCAAAAAAATTATTTTTCAGAACCAAAACTGTGTGAAATAATGTCATCCTTTAACAGATAATGAACAGATGACTCTGTTTACACAACATCTTTGCAGGAAAGAGATTAAAAGTCCCAAAGATTTTTGACATGACCCCTGATGAGTGTTGTATACAGGAGTGGTTTTTTGTATTTGTATAAATTAAAATGGAGATGTCCCAAAAAAATAAATATTAGAAGGAAAATTCAGACTCAGGACCCCAGAGTTACATGAATCACATTAATTCCTTGAGAATGTATACCTTCTCTTTGTGAATATCCAGAAAGTCTTAAACATAAATCGTTCCCTGAAAACTTGAAGTATGAGGCCTGGTGTGAACATTTGCAGTTACTAATGCCAGGATCAGACCTATGATCAACAGGTAATCATAGAATCAGGAGGAGGATGGGTCAAAATTCTGTACTAGAAGTAGTCACTAATGCAGTAATTAATTATTATTTCCTTTGGATACCAATGCAAACATGTAGCATGTCAGTTAATATTAAGCTACTGCTATGATGCTGCTTTAATTTAGTAGACTTGAGACGATGCAGGCAGCACATGTACTGGATCAGAGTTCCAGTGCAACACTAATCAGTGTCAAGCACCCACATGACTCTGCCAAATCATTCATTCTTACTTTATCAGTATTATTCAGAGCTCTGCTCCTACACTCTCCCTTTGAACATTTTGTAGCAAACAGCTAATCCTCCCATTTCTCCTTGACTTCACAGGGAATTCTGTGTGTTCTTCTATTTACAGACAAGCTCAGCATCTTGTAGAATTAGCACCCTGATTTGGGGGGCTTAAGGACAGAGCAAGACCTAGCAAGGCATTTTCTTTATCTTCTTTCCAAATAATCATTTAGAAATGTACAAATGTTAGATAAATATTTTAGAAATATTAATGATGTTAAAGAATGTTTTAATTTTTATGTGAGTTGTATATCCAAAGTTCATGCCAAAAATTTTATTTCAGGATGTTGTGTGGATTGCCTACATATAAACTTCTTTATATGTCACTGGCTTTTTATTCTTTATAAATATATTTTTTATCTTTTCCCACCCCTAAGATGATGTTGGAGCAATTCCAATAAAGCATTTTCCAAAACATGTTGCAGATTTACATGCAAGTAATGGTTTTTCTGAAGAATTTGAGGTATGGCTCTATGATGTCATCTTTCTACTTAGCACATATAAATAACGTTAAGTTTAAATGCCTGGAAACAAACAATAGGGCATTATATTCTGACTTGGGCACTATTTTCATGAATGCATGTAAATACAAGTGTTGTGAGCCCAGTAAGAAGTTAATGCATAGACTAGGGAGATTCATAAAAGCTAACAGGACTGGAATGCAAGTGGGAATGTTTATTACTGTGATAAAATGCTGAATGATTGTGTGAATAAATTATGCAAAGATAATGCAAATTATATGGCTTATCAGATACAGTGATAGATCTAAAGCTTTGCCAATACTAATGACAATTGAGTTTTGCAGAAGCTGCCCACATTTGCTTGTTCCATTTACAGAGAAAATAAAATGGAATAATGAATACACGTGGCAAAACTTCTGATTAACAGGGGAGCTAATGTAGTCTTCATATGTGGTAGGGAAAGATTCACAGTTCCTTTCCTAAAGTATATGGTTCATAAAAGGTATTTCAAAATGTTGAAACATTCTTTCTAATCATATAATATTGTTATCACCATATGGAACTAATGAACTTCATTGTTTTTCACACTCATGTATTGCAATCATTTTAAAGATAGATATGTTCTAACTTAATTCACAGAAACGTTAAAAACCCAAATACTATAATTAGAGCTTTTAACAATTTTTTACAGAAGATTTCTAAGAAAATCAGTCAGTTGGGATAGAAACAAGTTTTTTTATTGATCTATATTAATTAAAATATGACCGTAGTATTCCTGCTGCAAAAACAATAATGAAAGCAAAAAAAAAATCATAGTTTTGCATCGTTTGGTTTTACTTCTGTTTCCCCAGCCACTGCATTGTGATCTAATGGACCAAAAATTTCATGTGCTTCATGTAACCGTCTTCATTAGCATTTCTTCTTCAATTCATTTAACATTCAGAACACCCATTTGATTATTGGACTGAACTTGTGAATACTTGGGAATGTCCAGTACATATTCATATATTACCCATGTGCATATGCACTGATGGGACTGGGCTCCAGCTAGACTGGCTATTAATAAGAGCAGATGTTGAAGGACTGTGCATAAATGCAGTGGTTGCAAATATCTTTCAGCAATACAGAAATCGGATCGTTCATCCTAAATTGATCTTTTCCTACAATTGTACTTTTCCTAAACTACAACCAAATAAACTGCATCTCACTGAACTACCGCTGCACTGTCTGAAATACTTCATGCTAATCTTAACTATCATGAAAAAAAAAGTCAGTGTCTCCATCATTTCTGGAAGATCCTTGTTGGCTTTACACACTATCTCAGAATTAGTGTCCTGTTCTTTTCCCTACTGAAGAAGAACTTACAAAATCAGGAAAAACTGAATACAGTCATTGTCTTTGCAGAGTTAACATACCTTTGAAGAGTACAGGGGTGGTTCAGGTTTGGGGTTTTTTCTTTTTTTTTTTTAAATATTACTATAAAAAAACCCCTCATTTAAAATCTGATTTTTAGGCCGGTAACCACTTTTCATATATATATTTAAATAGATGAAGGTGATTGATATTAAAAGGAATTACCAAAAGTGTTGGGAAACATTATTGTAGTACTTTTAGTGATGACAACTTATTTGTACTTAACAATGTGGACCTTATAAATGCTTGAGTTTCCTGTCGGCTAAAGTAATCAGTAAAATAAAATTTAATTTTGTGAGTCTTGCAGGCTTTGTGCCTGTCTCTCTCTTTATAAAATTGTTGGCTTCATTGAGAAACTGCTGGCAGCCTGAGTGAGGGCTGTAACTCTGTCCTTCACCAGAGTAGCATGAGGCTGACAGAGCAGCAGTCAGTCCTGATTCAGTGAAGATTTTGCAGCTGAATGCAAAGAGAGCAGAAGTATTCCACAGAGAAACTAATGCAGTTATAAGGACCAAGAAAAAAAATCCAATGAAAGTTAAATATATAGATAATCTGGCTAAAGTCTGTGATGTTGCTCATATGTATAAGCTTTCACTGGCCCGAGGTCTAAAATTAAAGCTAAAGATAGTGAAACAGATGTCAGAATTTAAACTGGAAAATTATCTCTTGTTTCCTTTAGGAGTTATGTAGAAATATGCAGTTTTGTTTGTAATTATGGAGATATATATTGCATGACCATAACTGTTTTCCATATAGTAATTGTAACTTATATAAACACTTATCCATTTGTTCTGTGCTGTGGAATTTGATTTTTTTTACTTTTTTTGCATTCATTCCCTCATTAGACACTGAAAGAGTTTTATCAGGTAAGGAATTATTTCACTGCATTTTTTTTAGCAATGAAGTAGTTGTAAAATATCATAAATAATTGGGTTTAAGGTTGTGGTTCTTTTCATGCCTACTTACTGTATTTTAAGATATTTTATGCATCATAATACTTACTAAACTATGACATACTTTTTTTTTCCCCAGGAAATCCAGAGCTGTACTGTAGATTTAGGTATTACATCAGACAGCTCTAATCACCCCGACAACAAGAATAAGAATCGATACATAAACATTGTTGCTTGTAAGTAAAGGCATCACTTGGTGTTTTGTTAAAGAAATAATTACAGACAAGTACAGATTTATATGTTATTAGAGGGAGCAAAAATACTTCTTACACTTAAAGGTCCAGCTCCTCTTTAGCAAAGCACTTGGAGAGGAGTAGCGTGAGATTTCACATCTCTTCAAGTTAGTCCTCTGACATTCTGCTGCTTTGATGAGCATGTGTTAGTAAGACATATTTGTGTCTTCTGCAGTGACCCAAAGGGAGTTGGGAGATTTCAATATAATGCCATTATAAAGCCAAATAAGTTGTGTTTTGATTGCCAAAATTAATCCATCTTTGATCTAGAATAATGACGATTTATCCTCTTTAGGAGCTTCACAATCCCTGGATATATTTACTGTCACATATAAACATAAATGTGCTGGGTTTATGCTGTATTGTGCCCTGCAACAATGTAATAGAACAGCTTCATTAGCCAGTACACATGTTTTTTCATTGCATCACTCTCCCAGATTTTTCTTCTCTGAAACACAATTATTCCATTTTGTTAATCTCTTTTTGAATCCTCTGAACTTTTGATCATTTTGGTGGCTCTGAACATTTTTTTTAACTCTATATAGAATTTCAACATTGTTCTGATTACAAGAAGCTCTAAACCAAATCATGTTCAGCATTCTCAGCATCACCAGAGCTTAAAGAGACAGAGTCAGCCCCTCTGGCAGAAGACAATCTAAACCAGCAAGAAATCTTATTCCATCTGCCTAAAGATACCTCTAGAGGGACAAAAGGTCAGGGATTTTCCTCTGCCACTGTTTGTAGCTGATTGTACAAAAGGTGCCATCCCAGCAGCTTTTTTATCAAAGGGCAGTGCGTAGGCAGCTTAGAGCAGCTGAAGTAGCAAGAATTGTCCTCTGTAACTGACTCAGGTCTAGTTCTTACAACCAGTGCAATCTGCAGAAAGCTTTGGCTCACCCTGAGGTAGCCACTGCTGACACTCTTCAGATGACCAGCATTTTCAAGGTTCCATTGCTCTCCAGTGTCCGCTCTTTTAACTTGGATTTCATGTGCCTTAGTACTGGTGCCTACTCATTTTGAGACATCCCACCCTGCAGATTTGGCAGGCATGACACAGGGCTTAGGGAACACCCATACAGCTCAACGAGCAGCAGCTAGAGGTTGTAGGGGAAATATGTCACAGTACCTAAAATGACCCCAGGTGCTGCTGTTCAGGCAACTAGATGCTGAATCCCTTCAAACTTTGGATTCATTAGATTATTTTGTACAAACTAGAATTCTGAATCTGATTTCATACGTAAGCAGAGGATGTTTGCATATGTGATTGTTACAGTGTTTGGCTTATGTATTGTAAAAACATATTTCAATATTTTTAAGAGCATTTCTTGTGGAAAGAATATAAGTCTTAGAGAAAACTGCTTACTTTCTGCCTTGTTTTACTACAGATGATCATACTAGGGTTAAATTAGCACAGCTTGCAGAAAAGGATGGAAAACTGACTGATTATATTAATGCCAACTACGTTGATGTAAGTGCCTTTTTCTTTCTGCCAGCCTATTTGTCTGTCAGTCTTTTCTGTAAAAAAAAATATGTATGGAGATGAACAGATGTAGTTTTTTTAAAAAAGTAGCATGATTAATTACAGATTTTATTTAAAAAAAAAACCTTTCATGGTCCAAGTTAAGCGTACAGTATGGTTAAAACTCCAGTTCTTTCTTGAATCCATCTGGATATTGTAGCAGCTGCAGCTCAGCGAAAGTCATTTTGAAACAAAAAGTGTTCTGTCACATCTGAGTCACTTTAGAAGTATTTCTTATGTGAGTGGTAATTATTCTCTGTGAGATAATCTCCTGACAGGAAGATGCCATTTGGCTGAGAGCCTCACCAAGGTACCATTACCAGTTTTCATTACCAAGTTATTTACATGTTAATGGTCTTGATTCATATTTTTAAACCAGTATCGTAACAGATGTCTCATAATCACTATCATGTCAATATTCTGCCAGCACATGGGCACTTATATATATCCTATTGTTGGACTGATAAACGTTGGCATAACAGTTGTATTTGTATGTCATCTGGTACCGCGGTGTTTCTGTGATTTGGATAGTTACAAATTTAAAAGTGCTTAAAAGCTTCAGAGAGTCTTTAAAAATAGATACATAAAATGTCATGTACTCCTCCCAACCTCCTTTTGCTCATGGACAGTGATTTGACAAGTGTCATTTGCTGTATTTCAATTTAGGGCTACAACAAGCCAAAAGCCTACATTGCAGCTCAAGGGCCACTAAAATCAACAGCAGAAGATTTCTGGAGGATGATATGGGAACATAACGTAGAAGTTATTGTGATGATAACTAACCTCGTTGAGAAAGGAAGGGTATAAGTACCTTTGTCTGTTATTTATTTCTCTGATGTTCATAGATCTACCTGTAGCAAACTTCTGTCTCTTAAAAATCTGGTTTAGGCATTTATTGAGCAAAGAACAATAGTTTGTAGTAGTTGCTTGTTCAAGGATTGTATATACAGAAGTATAAAATTGAGGATTTGTAGCATGAAACTAAAGAAAAGATTCAATAAGTCTTGAAAATACCATGTTTAAACTAAAAAAAAATCTTATACTGAAAAAAGACTTGTAAAATATATGGGTGGACAAACTGAGGACCTGGTGCCACATTCTGCTAGCAATCTGCTCCCCATCCTGCTCATTCTCAGGGTTACCTTGGACCCCGAGAAAGATCGTGGAAAGGAGAAGAACATAGTTCAGGTGAACTTTTTGGGATATTCACTATCAGCTTCCTGTTAACATCCAGTGGGACCAACAGTTTGTTTCCTACTACGTGAGGAGATACACATTTGTCCAGTGAGACAAAATGAGGTCAAATCTCACCACAGGGTGTGTGTTTCTCTGGTTGTGAGACCAGAGTAGGTATGTATGTACGCTGGGGTCACAGTAGGAGACATTGCATCACACTTGCCAAATACTGGCAGCAATGCTTAAAAAGAACATAAATCTTGTCATACAATCTATAAAGCATCTATCGGATGATACAGACACAGCAATTGCAGACAAGGGCTGCACTGAGAGTACCACTTCATTTATAACACTGTGCAATAAACATGCACTTTCTATATGACCAGCCGACCAAAATGCTGAACATCACAACTCTCTACTGTATATTCTGACCATACACAGGCTTGCTCTCACCCGCACTGATCAGACGTAAATATACTCTGACCATAAACTAATCAGAAGCCACATACAACTCTACTGAATTGAACGTTCTTCTATTTTTCCTATAGAGCATGTTATTTTCCTTAGTTTTTAGAGTGACTATAGAATGGCAAGTTCCACAAAATTAGAGCCCTTTAATTCTGATAGTATGATTTAAACCTCTCTTTTGTTGAGTATTTCAAATAAACAGCATCTTTGCACAGCCATCTCTCTTTACAGCACAAAATAAATACATTATTTGTTCTGTACAGAAGATCATGTCTATTATAAACTGGGTATATTGAGAGTCCCTATACAGTTTTGTGCATGACTGTGCTTGACTTAAATTTGAGCATTTCAGATTGCTAGTTTGACATTTTGTTTTCTTTTTCTCTGTTTTTCATTTGTTTACTAACAGAGAAAATGTGATCAGTACTGGCCTGTTGAAGGTAGTGAAGAATATGGGAACTTCTTGGTTACTCAGAAGAGTGTTCATGTACTTGCCTATTACACTGTGAGGAATTTCACTCTTAGAAACACCAAGATCAAAAAGGTTTGTGGCATCCTGAAAACATAGATGGGCAAAAGGAAATGTTAATTGCTCAGAGCATTTTAAGGCAGTTGGCAGCTTTTTTCTGCTGTATATGTTAAGCCAAATACTGTAGGTCTCAGTCAGCCAAGATACTTGTCAACTTCAGTTAATTTGACCAAATCAACGAACTGTGAAGACACTGGCTACTAGTACTGGTGTGATGTAGGACTATCACGGAAAAAGCAGTGATCAGATTGGAAAGCTGATGTGGACTTTGCCTGCCTGGTGAGCAGGATGATACATTTGCAGGAGAGCAGCTAGAAGAAAATATGGTATGAATTCCACCTCAGCTCTCCATTTTCCTTTTTAAGGACAGGTGAAACCACACCTCATTTTATTACACTCAGAACCAGCATGCTGTCAGCTCAGCAGTGTGATGTTGGTTACTTTGAGGGGGATTCTGAAAACTTAATATATTCCACCCACAAAAATGTCTGAGATATCTAGTTGCTCATCCTCCCTGTTTAATTAATGCATAACATGCAGCATCTGTCAGTTTATTTATTCTGCCTGTTTTAGGAACCAATCTTTGAATGAGATGACCTGCTTTCTGAAGGCATCCTGGCCTCTAACTTCCAGTTAAGGGAGGGAGCTTCAAAAAGTGGCCCTCACAAGGCTATTTGCCTTCTACTAGATCACTAAAGCTGAGTGAGATGAATCCTACTCCTTCTGTTCACCCAACAGAGGCGCAGAGTGGCAGAAAGAGCTGGTGACTCTTAAGACCACCTGTAATGCATTATCCCTCCAGTGTTCTTAATCTTATCTTTCTCTATGGCTTTCTGAGGGTCAGCAGCAAGTCAGCTTTCCACTCAGTGGGCAAGCTGATGGGACAGCAGCACTGGGCTTTCCTCCCCTCTTTGAAAGCTGGAATATGCAGAGGCAGGTGGCATGCTTTTAACTAAATAGGGACACTTTCAATTCAACAGCTATCAGGTATGGAAATAAAATCATGAAGATGTGGGCTGCTTACATATGGAATTATTTTTCTGTTGCAGGGTTCCCAGAAAGGGAGGTCTAGTGGACGTATAGTAACTCAGTACCATTATACCCAGTGGCCTGACATGGGTGTTCCAGAATATACATTGCCTGTTCTCACCTTTGTGCGGAAGGCATCGCATGCGAAGCGCCTCGCTGTTGGGCCTGTTGTGGTTCATTGCAGGTGTGGTTTTTACTGCTGCAAGGTTTACTCCACTTTTGTTTTGCAGAAAAAACGAATTTTTCAGTGGTGGGCTAAGCAAAATTTCACTCTCACATTTAACAATTCCCAATGGAATAAAATTAATTTCCTAGCTGATATTTCTCTCCTTGGTAAAGCCAATTAATCAAGTGTCTGTGCCACTTTTATAAATCTCCGTTAACAAGATGAGGCTGCTCTGCACTGTGTTCTTTTTTTTTTTTTGCAAAAATGCTTTTCCTTTTACTTTTTTGCACATTTCTATACTGCTCTCTTGAATGCTGTGAGCTTACCAGATACATATATATCAATAATTGTTTCATTTCTGCAAATACATTATTAGGAAGCTGTTGGTTCATGCCTTCTTTGGTGCAGGGATACTCTGTAATCCTAAAAGGAGTTCTGTCCACAAGAGAAGACTCACTTGCTTCCTGGCTGAACTATAACTCTGCTGTTTTTAACATTACTCGGGGCTGTAGCAGTCATTTGCAGTGGAGGAGTATTCTGGAGAACAGGTTGAGGTCTGCATGTGCTGCACTCTGCAGGCAGGTGTTCTGTCAGTGTTCACTAAAACTGGCAGCTCAAGCAAGATTGGTTACAAAGGGCTTGTAGGGCCTGGAATGACTTCACAATGCCCCTGAAGGACCGGGTTATTGAAAAGTCGATAAGCAGGTTCTGGTTTTCCACTGTAGTACCTCACCTTTGATGGAACATTTGGAAAGAGAACTTCCTCATGAATTCTGTCCTTCTGGAGCTGACTCTGAGGAAGCCAACAGGTAAAGTTGCCTCACAAGTGCTGCAAATGAAGATATTTTATTTGTGGGATGATCTAATCTGACTGAAATCTGTTTTTAGCTTGGAAAATGAAAATTCCACATTTTGTTTTTCTGCTGCTATCTACATCTTGCCTTTTCATGGGAAATTCAACATAGCCCAAAATGTCAAGTCTGAGATTGCTGAGAGATCAGCAATACATTATGAGTCAATTAAACTGAGTTTTTGAAACATGAACATTAGTAAGTTGTGTGGCTTTGGTCAGACCTCTCCATTGGGTCCTAGGTATAACTCACCTCTGTCTGTAGGCAGTTAGCTTTTAACTAACCTAATCCCATGCACTATGGAATTTCAAAGGAGCTATCTCATGTTAAAAATGTAACTTTGATTTATCTTTACAGGCTATATGGAAGACACAGATGATGAGCATTAAACTTCTTTTACCTGTTTTTATGTTTTGGTACTTTTCACATTTTCTTTCATAACAAGTACAAATGGTATCTGGTAATCTTCTTTGTGTCTAAGAGTGTATTAATAACCTTGACCTTCCAGTTTCATATAATGTTTATTTAGACAGTTTTTTACAGCAATCTGAGCTCAGACTACTTAGGCTTTGTGCCCCAGCCATGGAAGAAATGAGATGACTGAATTAGCATGTATGGACTGAGCTTGGGCCTGCCTGTAAAGGACCATGCAGACCCAGCACAGTGCTGGCTCTCAAGTTACATGTAACAGTACATGTAATGTTCATTCCTAATTTAGAGAGGAATTGCAACCAACTAATTCCCAGATATGACTAGATAACAAAAACGACCTCTTGATGTTGCACTTCCTACACAAATATGTTACGAAAGAAAAAGTTGGGTTTTAGTCTTATGATACAGCTGGGTTTATGCTAAAGTAATCAGAGTTCATAACAGGAATTAGTTAATTAACCCTTTCTTCTCTATTTTACCATTTTACCATTAGGGTAAGCGAGGGTTTCAACCATTGCTTGCCATCTAGCTGTATCTGAAGAGCACTAAGCTTTCTCCTTTTACAGATATACTCTCAGCAGCGCTTCCATTCCCCAGGTTTTTCGTCAGTCCAGTGTCTTTGAAATCTCCTGTATCTGTAATGGGTGGCATAATGCAACTTTCCCTTTAAAGTGGGGTTTCAACATGGAAGAATTTGAGCCCATTAACTGTGCCCAGATGCTGACATATGCCACCCTTTCTAGGTATACTTGATAAAGTATCCTAGGGAATATCAGAAGCCTGAAAATTGCAGACCTGCCAGAAACCACTTAGTTCTGTTTCAACCAATAGTTGAAAAAGCATTTGAGAAAATTATCATTAGATCTATTCTTGCATGAAAAAAAAGAGATTATTATCAGCCTTGAAGTTTTAGCAAAGTGTATGTACAGCAAAATTAATTTATTTGTAGAGGAAAATCTTCTCCATGCAGCAGTTTATTGAAAAAGTGATCTGTAAGGAACTATTCTTTTCACTAGTGTTTTACTTCAGGCTCAAGACTATTTTTTTGTTTTATAGTGCTGGTGTTGGAAGGACAGGCACATACATAGTGTTAGACAGTATGCTGCAGCAAATTCAGCATGAAGGGACAGTCAACATATTTGGATTCTTAAAACACATACGTACCCAAAGGAACTACTTGGTGCAGACTGAGGTAAGAATTGAATATAAATAGTATGAGATTATTACAGACTATTTCTGTTGGCAGGAGGAGAGATGATGCAGTCCTCTTTTTGGCACCATCAGACAGATTGGCAACCAGTTACAAGACTGGATTTTCCCTTTTATTTCCTGTAGTTTTATAGAGACATCCTTTTAGGCTCACTTAGAACAATGCACTAGAAATTACCTTTCTGTGGGCTCTTAGGTCTGTTTATTAGGGAGGACTCAGAAGAAAGTCTATATAAATCATCCTTCCTGCAGCAGTGCTTTCTTGGCAGGCCTTGCATTTTTATCATGGAGGTTTTTTTCAGGAAACACCATTGCCAGGTGTTTGGATCTTCACCGAGCCTCATCAGTTTCTGTTAGGCAATAAAACCTAGGAAAAAAGATGTTTCAGACAGAAAATTATCCACAGATGCTTTAAACTGGAGATTATATATAGAATAATGAAAGACCAAGAGAAAACAATAAGGGCAACAGCAGGGCATTTGATACTCTATGTCAGGTTTCAAGAACAGGTGTGTAGATTACCCAGTGTCTTTCAATAGTATAAAAGGTAATCAACAGCCAGGGCTCTTGTTCCAAAGGATGTGAGAGAGAAAATAGAGGATGGCCATAGTGGCAGTACTGGCTTGAAAATTTGACTCAAGGCTATGCTAGCATTTTTAACTGTATTCTGTTAACATGAGATATCCCAGGTAAAGGGGATTGGTATTTTATATACATATAGAAAATATAATTGTCAGTTGTGCTTGTAAATGGGTAATGTCACTGCAAAGAGACAGCCTTTGCTGTAGGGGATGACATTTGAGAAAACTCCCCTGTGAAGAAACACTGACGATATCAGAAGTGGCAGCTTAACCAGAGGTAACCAGGGGAATCTGAAAAAAACTTGAGAGTTCACATTTGGTTTTCTTCTCCTAGGAGCAATATATCTTTATTCATGATGCACTGGTCGAAGCGATACTCAGTAAAGAAACAGAAGTCCTTGAGACTCACATTCATGCCTATGTTAATGCTCTCTTGATACCTGGCCCAACAGGCAAGACCAGACTGGAGAAACAATTCAAGGTGAGCATTCTGAGATAGTCACAGGAAAATATTTAGGTTTGCAGACCTAAATGACTTGAAAGTGGGTATCTCAACACAACTTTCATTAGTTTTCTCTACCTAAAATTTAACTGCTGAACCTAGATTCAGATTAACTGAACAAATGCATGCAGTCCGTTGGGACAGAAGAATTATTTGTGTACTCTTAAAAAAGGAATCCACAAAAAAAGAAACAAAAAACTCCAAAGAAACAAAAAACCAAAAAATGAGAAATAGGGCAGCAAGTAGATAAGTAGATTTTGCAAAATCTAGCTACATGCCTTTGCAGGAAGATCTCAAAACAGCTGTCTGACAATATGTAAATAATGTCATGAGCCATATTGAAGAATCAGTGTATTGCCCTCAAGTGTACACACTGGCTAGAAGACAGACCACCTTCAAAGATATTTTTATCCATCTAGGGTTCAAGAATCATTGGAACTGCTAAGAACAGTGAAGAAAAAATATTCTGATGACTTGCTAAGATAACTAGGTACCTAATGTTAAGAGAGACAGCGAGCCTGTAATACATGCACCCATCTGTTTAATGCAGCTTATGAAGGAATGGCTTTTGTACAGTTACCTGTTTTCTTTTAAATTTCATTGTTTCAGCTATTGAGCCAATCTAACACACAGCAGTGTGATTATTCAACTGCACTCAAACAGTGCAACAGAGAAAAGAACCGAACTTCATCTATCATTCCTGGTAAGCTTGTCCAAATTGGCTTCTCTGGGTGGCAAAATGTTTATGAACCTTGTGAGTCAAACCTTTAAACTCTCCTCAACAAGAACTGAAGACATCTTCATTGGTGTGGAACAATGTGGCGTAAAGTACTTATAGTGAAGAAGTGACTTACACATAGGGAAATGAAGAAGAATTACACATAGGGAAACAAAATAGGTGGCTGGATAGCACTTAGATGATGATGATGATGATTGATGGAGATTAGTGTTATCATTACTGTGAGATATGTGAGATTAACTGATACAATAAGAGTCATTGCAACACACTAATTTACATAACCTTTTTTTACAGTGGAAAGGTCTAGAGTGGGTATCTCATCACTGTCTGGTGAAGGGACAGACTACATCAATGCTTCCTATATTATGGTAAGTCCATTAATATATTGGTGAGAAACAATACATAGCTGTTTTCAGAGACACCATGTATCTGATTTAGGGTGGCACAGTCCTGACTTTGAAAGCTCCTTGTTCACTCTGGCTGTAAGAGTCACAGGAAGTACTATTACCATTATTACGGGTTTTAAGTTTGGTTAAGTACATTGCATTTTAACAATCCATAGAAATAGAAATCCCATCATAGTTTTAAAAAATGGTAAATCTCAATGCCTCCTATGGATGGATCTTTTGAGATGAACTAAAAGTGTTAACTAACAAGTTAGTTTTTAATGGTTGTACTGTGGTTTGCCTTCCTACCTGCTCATCTTACAGAGCTTTTGCAACTGGCATAGCCCAAGACACTATGGCTCGTCACTTTTCCATTATCTTTTTGTTCTTTGGGTTTACTTCAACTTTTTTCCCCTTTGTTTGCTGAGAGGGAAAGGTGGACATGCAGGAAAGCTCTCTGCAGTGGTATATGTACATGACCCTTCATCAGGTGCATTAGTGCAAAGGAAGTAAGTCTCTATTGTGGTAAGAAGTTCATTTGACACATCTGTACAAATTAGGAAACTGCTTGGAATTTTTGCAGATCTTTCAAGTATTCAGATATTCATTTCAGGCAGTCAGATCCTCTGGAATTCTGGATAATGTATTTTTATTTTGAGTTGGCTGCTCAAGTCTCCTCTGATCTCTTTTGTCCTTTTATAAAATTTCTTTCCAAGTTTTAAAAATTATTTCAGTGTGATTGAATTTATTCTTTTCACACAGAAAACACTGCAGTGGAAGTTTTGTATTTCTCTAGTATTGGCAGGATACCAAAGACACAATTATACAATGTATTTTCTAGGCTTCTGGCTCTGTCCACTAGAAGCTTCCTTTAATCATTAATAGGTGGTCATCAATTCTGAGTCCATTGATTTTTTTTTGCAGGGTTATTATCAAAGTAATGAATTCATTATTACCCAACATCCCTTACTACACACTATCAAGGATTTCTGGAGAATGATATGGGACCATAATGCCCAGCTAATAGTCATGCTTCCTGATAGCCAGAATATGGTGAGTTTTGTGGCTGATGGTTATGGTATTATGTATGAATTTTACTAGTATTAGCATTTTGAAATACGCAGGACATGAGAAAACACCTTGGGTTTTGCCAAAAGCAATTAAAAATTAGTAATACCAAACTGAGTGTAAAATCCCCAAATCTTCTAGTGGAAATCTAGAGATCCTTACCTGGGCAGATTGTGATGGGCATGAGAAAGCATTTAATCATTCCTGTATAATTTATGAAAATAGTCAAACAGTGGAGGTAACCATTGTAAAAGGTTAGTTGTCACTCCAGGACTTTTACTTCAGATGTCATATGGCTTCTTCAGCCATTATTAGGTAAGGGCATAAGTGTGAGGTTGTTTCTTGCTGGACAGCAGCTTATGGGACCTGGGCAGGGCCAGGAGCAATGGTGGCCAAGAATTCCCTCACATATAGAAGAAGCTCCTGGGGATCACGAGTGGTGAGGAGTGCTGGCAGCAGGGTGGGCACAAAGGGCATGGAGAAGCAGTTCGTGCAGAAGAGTGTGCAGGAAGGGCAATGAAGTCCTGCTAGCTTGACCAGGGAGCAGTGGTACCCATCCAGCAGACAGCCAAGGCCTCTCTGAGCTCCGCATCCACCATGACTGGAATCCTACTCTACTATCCCTGAAACACAACCAACAGGCAGACAGGACACATAGCATGAAGAATTCCCTACCCATCTGACCATTTCAGTCATTGAAACTATTACATAATTTTCTTAAAAAAACCAACTTTCTTCATCATTTCTGCTGTCAAACAGAAAAGGATGCTCTCATGAGAACTTCTTTCTGCACTTTCAGATAATCCCAAGACCACTTAAGTGCTGCCTGCAGGCTCCTGTTACAATACACCAGCTAAGTTTATCCTGTGGCCATGGCTTGCGCAGCACAGCACAGGACAGCCTGAAGGCCAGGCTGGGTGCATGGCACAGCATAACACAGCATGCTGATGGCTATGTGGATCCACAGGGTACAGTGGTCTTTGGTCAGGATCACTACAGAGATGTCTGAAAACCATCATTTGCCATGATTTAAGAGCTCAACATTATTTATCTTTATTGTGTCTTTTTTTTAATGGAGGCTGAAGATGAATTTGTATACTGGCCAAACAAAGATGAGCCTATAAACTGTGAGAGTTTCAAAGTTACTATGATTGCTGAAGAACACAAATGTCTGTCTAATGAAGAGAAGCTCATAATCCAAGACTTTATTTTAGAAGCTACACAGGTAACACTGTCATAAACATATAACTCAAGACTTGATTTGTTAAAGATAATGCCTACATTTTGTTACATTTTCTATGGTAAATCACTGATAAAAATCCTTGCCTTGCCCATGGAGGAAGTAACTTCTATAGGTAATGTGATGACATGGGGAACAGGGTATTCCAGCCTCCACAGCCGTGGGATTCTGTATCTGAAGGCTGGAGCCAGTCTGAACAAGGATGAAGGAAAAGTATAAAGACAGTCAGTATTTTACAAAAATTGATTTATGGTTTGTTTTTTTCACTCATTTAGGATGACTACGTACTTGAAGTGAGGCATTTTCAGTGTCCAAAATGGCCAAATCCTGACAGTCCTATTAGTAAAACTTTTGAACTGATCAGCATCATCAAAGAGGAAACGTCCAACCGTGATGGGCCCATGATTGTACATGATGAGTAAGAACTGCAGCTTTCTGTTTGTTTTGATTTTTTTTTTCTGTAGAACCATCATTTCACTTCATTTAGAGTGAAAGCTGCTGAAACAAGGCACAAAGTTTGCACTTAACAGTAGTGCTGCAGCCTCTGTTTCAGCTGCATCAAAAAGAGAAACATTTTTATTTTATCATACTTCATTTCAGTTTTATCATTTTCATACTCTGGATGGCTATCATGTAGGACACTGGAGAGGAAATCAGTCAGCACTTCATTTTCTGTTACTGAAAGAAGTAAGACTGTTTAGATGAGGCATCTTGCCCTTCTCCAGCCGTTCAAAAATGGCCAAAAAAATGAAATTATGAAATACTGTGGGACCCAAGGCCTTCAAGATTTGGTTGGTAGAGGCCTGTAGGGAAATAAGTCTAAGAAGTTGTAGCCAGGTGCCGTGAAAGTTTTGTTCAGCCACTGCTGGGCAGACCTATTTCAGAAATTGCAAAGGTCACATGAGAGAAATTCATCTTATCAGTTTACCCTGGATTTTATATTTTCTCCAGTTGTAAAACTTGATCCAGTTTCTAGAGATTTTTGGTTTGTTCTGTTCTATTTTACTTTACAAAGGCATGGAGGGGTGACAGCAGGCACTTTCTGTGCATTAACAACTCTGATGCATCAACTGGAAAATGAGAATTCAGTGGATGTTTACCATGTAGCGAAGATGATAAATTTGATGAGACCTGGAGTCTTTACAGACATTGTAAGTAATAAACAAAATATATGCCTTTTTTTAATCTATGTGTAACATTATTAGCATGCTCAGATCTTAGAGCAACATTACTGAACCACTGGCATCTTAGTTACTGCATCAGTTACGCAAAAATGTCTCCCAGAGGTGCTATAGTGGACCTGTTGCCTATTCCAAAACAAAGAATTTCCTGTGAAAACCTGTTTTGTGGTTATCAAGTGGTCATATTCAAAATGTGCAGAGCTGCTGCCATCATGTAAATTAAAGTTTTAATTCAGCAGGAATAAATCTGTGCTCCAAGTAGACTCTAAAGTAGTTACCTTTGTTTTCCATTTCAGGACGGACTTCAATCTTTCATGATGTGTTGACAGCATTGTCACTGTGCTTGCAGAAAGAAAAAAATTGTGAAAAGTATAATAAATAAGAATTACTTGCTGAGGCAGTGTCCTACAAATAAAAATTCATCACAGAAATTAAAATTATGAACCCTGCCCCTTTGGTCATATCCTTTCACATCTGACTGCTAGAGCTACAAATGAGTGTAATAAGAACAGTTAAAGAGATAAATGTTAGGGTTAGCATTATCAAATTTTTGACAGCAAGAACAGGACATGACATAGGATTGACAGATGTGTCCACCTCTTGCCCTGCCCCAGTAGCCCAGACTGAGGAGACTGGCAGACAATGGAGTGAAAATGGAACTCTTCCCACCTCAGCAGAACCATCAGGACCTTTCACTCCTCTTGCCCCAGGATCCTCCAGAATATGCCTGGGCCCTTTATCTCAGATTTCCAATTTCCCATCCTCTTACTGCAGAGTTTCAAATTTGTGGCTCTTTCTACCCCTTATCTCTTAGCCCAAGCTAATAGTTCATACCCCAAACCCCACTCTATTTAGCCTGTCTTACTGTTTGTCACTCCTTCCATCACAGAAATTCTTTATCCTTATATATCCATCCTAGAATCCAAAATACTCCTCTGCCCTTCCTGGTGGGTCTGGCTGAGCCGGAATTTATTTTCCCATAGTAGCTCTCACAGTGCTGTGCTCTGCATTGGTAGCTAGAGGAGTGTTGATAACAAGCCCAGTTTTTGGCTACTGCTGAGCACAGCATGGTAATACTCCTTCTTCAGTCGAGGGCAGGATCCTGGGAGGGGAAACAAGTGGGCCAGCTGACCCACACTGACCAACGGGATATTCCATACCATATGACAGCAACCCAGATATAAAAGCTGAGGCAAGGAGCCGGAATGGAGGCATTCATTGTCTTGTAATGGCTGCCTGCTGACAACTGTCATGCATGCTGGAGCCCTACTTCCCAGAGGAGGAGTGGCTGACCATCGCTGCTTATGGGAAGCAGATTAATTGCCAGCTTCTGCTTTGTGCGTGCACACGCTGCTTTGCTTTTCTTTCTTTCTGCACAAATATAAACTGCCTTATTGCAATCCACAGTTTGTGTTGGCTTTTTTCCCTTCCACCTTACTCTCTCCACTGTCCATCTTGGGACGGTTGTGATAGAGCAGCTGGCTGGGCACCTGGTGTTCAGCCAAGGTGAACCCACCACACCTTTCAGAGCATCAGAGCTTTCATCTTTCAGAGCACCTGTCAACACAGCCTTTGCTGTTCCCCGCACAGGGCATCCCAACTCTCCTCCTTCCCAGCCCATACTGCAATCCAGCTGGCTTCTGGCACTCCCCATTTCCCATGCATCCAACTGAGAACCTCTGCCCCTTTCTGGGCAGTGGCCTTCTTGATGAATTTTCTCACAGAGTCTCATCTGTCTTTCTACCTCCTAGTCGTTGGCAGACTCTTCGAAAACATGAAGAGTAACTGCAAGGACCGAAAAAAAAAATCTCAAAAAATGAGAAAAAAAGCCAACAAACAGTAGCCCTAATCATGACCCCAGATTTGCAATTGACTTTAACAAGGATCAGATTCAGCATATAATATTTCTTTAAAAATACAGCTTTCTCCCCTAGCTGTACTGTGTTCCTAATGTGCTTTACATTGTGTACATGGGGAGCCATTAGTCAGAAAATCAATAAAGCTGCTAAGTAAGTAACAATAAATTGTGGAGCACAGTATGTTAACAGACTGACACATCAGCTGTTAATTCATTTTGAGTAACAGTGTTAAAAAAAAAACTATTTCTGACAATATACTGACTGTATCCTCTTTTCTTCTCCAGGAACAGTACCAGTTTCTGTACAAAGCTATTCTCAGCCTTGTCAGCACGAGGCAAGAAGAAAACCCTTCAGCATCTATGGACAGTAATGGCTCAGCTTTACCTGATGGAAATGCAGCTGAAAGTTTAGAATCTTTAGTTTAATTAACACATTAAATTAAACACACACATCACTACATCACTGGAGTTTACCATTATTCAGTTTTATACTTAGGGTGGGGAAAATCTGTCCAGTCTCTCTATATATAATCAGGTCCCAACCGTTGCTCAAACCAACAGTCATTTCTGTTACATACGACTTTACTGTGGAACTTTTATCATTAACAATGTGTGCCTTTTCTTGAAAGAATTCTTGTAATACATTGTTATGTCTGGACTAACTTGATTGACTTTTACAGTGTTTCTAAGAATTGAATTGTGGTATGTTTTTTTCAGTATTAGTTTTTTGATTTATCTGGCTTTACTTTAACTATAATTACAATATTTATAGATGTTAGGGAATCCTCAATTACGAATATGTAATGGGTTTCGTATTTGATTTATTCGCTGTATTTATAACAATTTACATTTGCTAGAAATATAACTTTTAATATAGTAGAATGTAAATAAAATACTGTTCTACATAACATTCAACATTTTAAGACTTCAATTAGACATTTAGAATTGTAATCTGATACTTACTGTAAATACTGTTACTTCTGTAGTGATCCATGGACCAAATTTATATTTATAATTGTAGATTTTTATATTTTACTACAGAGTCAGTTTTCTAGTTCTGTGTAATTGCCTTGTTAAAATTATGTAGTCAACATGTTTTTATTTTAACAAAGTCTTCTGATATATAATTGTGCATCTTAAGCAATTTACCTTCATATAGCTGCATGTGATTTTAACTTTTTGTGGGAACTAGAAATCACTTGTTTTGAAATGAGAAGTTTTTATGAGAATAACATTGTACTTGGCATTGTTAAATTGTTTTTACCTGACCGATTGCAAAAAATAAATATAAATATTCCAATCTGTCCTGAGCAGTCTTCCACATACAGTACAGTCCACTGCACTTCCATACTGTCTTCACTGTGATGTAGGAGAACTTTTACTTACCAGCATAAGGATTTAAGGCTGACCTGCAGATTGCTGCTCTTCCAGTGGAATCTGCAAGTTCAGGAGACACTTAGGGAAAACTTTTGTGTTATTTAATCTCTGCTCCACTCCCACCCGTACCCGTAGTGTCCACATTAGCTCCTTTTTTTGGCCTCACCTTGCACATCTCCCAGTGTGATCACCCAAAGGCTATCCGAGGCCTCCCAGTTGCCTGACCAGCCCCCTCACAGGCCTTCTCCATGCTGGCTTTGCTTCAGATCGTTCATTCAGCTGTTAAGCCCTTTGCTGCCTCCCTTGGCAAGGCAACAGCCAAACTCTGGGAAGCAATAAAGCAAGTGATCACTGCAAGAACAAAAGCAAAATGTTTCAAATAGGCCACTCCATTATTTTCTGAACTCAGAAAATACTGATTTTACTGATTGTACTGAAGGTCGCAGCACTGAGGAGGCTGGAGGAGCCTGGAGTAGAATAAGGTACTTGTTTGAAACTAACTATGTTCTCTCTTTAGTATATACAGTTGCTACTTGGAAATACTGGGAACAGAAATGCTGTGCTGCAGTAGAATACCACATAAACTAATGGACCCTATCTTAGATGAAAACTAAGATAGAGTTTGGAGATTTTAGTCAACTGATCCCTAAAGTAGGGTTTTATGAGGGATCTCAGCATGTAAGTAGATAGATCTAGACCCCCCTCAGCAGCATGGGATTGAGGATAGGTGGAACGGCAACAAAGCCAAAATAAATTCAGCTTTAGAGGAATCTAAACAGCAGAAACTTTAAAAAATCCTCATACTGTTGATACATGAAATGAGCATGAAGGTGCTAGACCCAGAGACAGAATGGCTAGTAGTAAGACAGACGTTCTCACGCTCTTGTCCTCTTTTACTGAAAAAATAAAATCATATAGACAAAACAATGTATCACAGAATCATGGTGATAGTTAAGGTTCGAAGGGACCAGTGGAGGTCATCTAGTTCATGTAACAGATAAGTGTTTTTTTGTAAAACTTAAAAGGTTAATGTGCTTGAATTATCTTTTACACTTGACCACTTCCCTTTTTAAGCACAACAGTGTAGCCCCAGAGGTTATGAAGTGTCTGAATCCATTGGAATCAGGACCCCGGAAGTTTCCCCTTTCCTGTCCACCAGAGATGTGTGAAGGATGATGATTCTTCTGTCTCAGCCCAATGCCCCTGTGCACGTCCAGCCACACAAACATGCATGCATACACACAGGATGGTCAAAACAGGATTCATGACACAGAGATAGGACTGGGATTTAAGAAGGGGGCAGGACAGAAGGCAGTGGTCAGGCACAGGGCACAAATGTGCAAAGGTACTGCCCAACAGCCAGCATACATCCATGCAAGTACCTTGTACTCCTCTCCTTTTCCCCATGCTTATTACTTTCCTGTTTGCATTGGTCCCTCTGTTTCTCCAACCTTCTCTATCTCTTTGCAGATAAACAATCTTCTGACCTAATTACCTTTATCAGTTGTAGTTTCCTTACAGCCATACACAAATGTGAAACCTTGGACACTGCCACTTAGGTCATCTCAGCCATACATGGTATTACCATCAGTTCCTGGGTATTTCTAGCCTTGTGTAAGCTTTTCTTTCCAAAAGGTCTCCATCAGAGCTTGGCCTTCCCTCACGTAACTCCCCATGACTCACCTGTGTAGCATCAGCAGGCTTCATGTCACTCTTCCTAACACCTGTCAGCTGCTTGCTCTTGCCTCTCCAACAGTTTCCCCTCTCATGCCCAGCAGTTTCTCAGGATCTGTGCAGGTAACTCAGCCTCGGGTCAGGGGTGCTACCCATATGCAGATACCAGTACTCATCTCTTTAGTTCAAAGCCATAATTAGTTCTTTGAATAATTCAGAGGCAATCTACTTTTCTGAGCCAAGACATCTTTATTCAGGTTTTTACACCTTTTTTCCTGTGGTCCTTGCCATGCCTGCATATTTGCTAATTCTGAAGTTCAGGAAGAACAGTACTAATATATGACTCCTAACAAGCAACTCCTGACAAGCAAATATGCAATGAATCCCTAGCTGAGTTAAATGCCTTTGAAGAATATGATCTAGAGTTATTTTCTTATAATATTTGTGGGGTCCAGGGGGACACAGGAGTTAAAAATGTACAGAATTAGGCAAATTGTCCCAAATTATACATATTTTTGTAAGACTGCTGAATTACACATAAACATTCTTCAGTGTTCAGGCACAAATTTGGTGCATAAAAAGGTGTGTAATGGTTGCGCTTTGAGAAAGGAAGTATTTCCTTTTTCCAGGTGGCCTGAGGGTTACTTACCACTTCCTCTAAAGCACTCAGGTTGTCCAATGCACTGCATTTACACAACTAGACTAAAAAGGACAGCAATATTACATACTTCATCCTTGTCATTCAACCATTTATATAATCAATTTTTGATTTCTTAATCTCTAAAGGTGCCTGTACAAGAGAAGTTAATTGTGATCTTATGGCCATTTGCAAACCATATTCCATAACCTTATTAGCAGATAATATACTTTTGCACTTCACCACATTAGCACACAAGAAGATAAACTATAGTGCTCATGTGCTACTTCTGCCTTTTCTTTTTGAAAACTGGCTTGTTGCCTCATATCAAAATGAAAAGCATGTAGTTATGTTCTGTTAATGTATTTATAGTTTCATATAGTTGTATATAAAAAGCAAATTTTAGACCAAATAATTCTACTATGTTTTTCAAGCCTCTATGGACCAAAATCAAAAAGGAAGCCTCCTTTATAAAATCTAATCTTGATATAACTGTTCCTTTCAACCTAAATGTTTTGCAGACATTTTAAAATTATAATCCAAGGAATCAGCTGTAATTCAAGGTTTCTTCTAAAGATGTTTGTAATCACATTCATCATCTTAGCATGCTGACAAGTTATTTAAAACATAAGTGCTTAGGATAATCTCTTTACTCACACATATTGGTTCTGATCTAGAAAAAAATAAGAATCATAAAAAAAAATCTATAATCTTCAACTGTGATGGATTACAGATTTTAATAAATGCGTGTCAGTTCCTCTCTCAGACAAAAGGCCATATTCTAATTAATTTTTTTCTTGTAATCCAAGCTACAGACTCAAAAGACATACAGCCTGCCTTTTCAAACTGGGTCAAGTGTGGAGAAGACGTTATGTATCTCCTGCAAGAAGTAAGATATTAATAAACAGTTTAAGATTTTTGTTGTTTGGGGTTTTTTTACAAAGTTTTAAGTCACGGTGGCAAGGAAACTTGATTAGTGAACTTCCTCCTAAGAAACCATAGGTGGGTAGAGGTTAAAAAAAAGATAACAAGTAATTTACTAACTTCACCAACTGTTTAGTGATTGTGATGTTGATATTTAATACTTATGGAAAAGCTTTACAAAAATCAACAATAAGCGATGATCAGGAGTTATACAAACTCATCACTATCAGTACAACAAATTAGCTAAAGACCTTAGTATGGACTTCAAAGATCAGTTGACAAAACTTTTTAACCATGTTTAATCACAGTGCTTTGCCTGGCACAGTTTCTTGCTATGTCCTAGGATAATGTGTAATTTCAGATGGGTTGAAATTTTCTGTGGTAAATGCTTACTTCAAGATGAGTTTAGAAAATCTAAGCTCATTTCTCTTTCTAATAATTCTGAAGCATAAGCAAAGCAGGGCTGGGGAGAAAAGGAGCAATACTGTCTTGTTGGCGTTGAAAACAAAGATCCAACTACTATCCTGTGTCTGAGGCATCCTAGGTTAAAGTCTTAGTTTTCACTCCTCCTCTGCAGCAAAGCTCAAGTCTGACTATCCACTTCTCTCAAGTTTGTGCTTTTGTAGATTAGGGTCTTTCAAAGGGACAAGAAGGAAGAAAAGTCTCTCTCAGGACATTTGACCACATTACAACCACACCCCTTTCTTTCCAAACTGCACTCTTTCCTTCCAGAGCCAAAACAAGTGGGGAAAAATAGAAAAGTTCTGGGTCATGGAATTCATTTCCTTGTTTCAGGAAAGTCACAACCCATACACTGTAATTTAGTCAGAGTCTATTTCAGATGGCCTGATTTGCCTTGATAAATTCTGCTGGACATTCAAAGCTAAATTTTTTTCCTCCACTTCTTCTTAGTTTTCCAGCCCAATCACAACCACTGTAGCCCAATTTTTTCCCCTTAAACAGCTTTTGTACTATAAGCTTGCTTATACACTTTGTCTGGCAGTGCCAGTTTTGTACTCTAGTCCCTCAAAGGAATATAATTCTCACCTGTAGATAGATCTGGGGTTGAGAGAGTGTGAAACAGAGGCAAGGAAGGCAGTCCGAGTGTAATGGGGCTCAAGTACCTCCATCTCAGAAAGAAACTGGAATCTGACATGTCATGAAGAGCTGGCACTACGGGGTTTTTTTTCCAAAATGAAAAAATGAGAGACACAAAATGACAATCTCCTTCTTGGAGTCTGATATGAACGAAGAGCTTAAGAGCCTTTTGGCCCAGTGCTACACCCCAGTCCTGAGGACTAAGCTTTACCAGGTGTTACACTTTTAATTTCAGGCTCCAAGAGATTTTGCTCACACAAACCCTCCTCATAAAGCCATTGGTTTTTTGGTACCTTGAGTTCATCTCCAGAGAATAACTACACATTTTTCTCTAAGAAATTTCTTTTAATTTGATGAGAATATAGGCATTTTGGCAAAAAGGGGTTTACAGAGGTAATGTGACTTCACAAAAGCATTAACCCTGAAATTAGCTCAGTTGGTTAAAACTTGATTGTAATAATGCCAAGGTCATGGGTTCAATCCCCTGTGTGGGCCATTGACTTAGGCGTTGGACTCAATGATCCTTGTGGGTCCCTTCCAACTCAGAATAGTCTATGATTCTGTGATTATACTGATAGTCATTACAACAGATTACTGAGACTAGCAAACATTGCGATAGAGAACCTTCATTATACCCAGCAAACACAAACTCCATGCCACTTAATTACAGAAAATAAGTGTTTAAGTTACCCAGAAGAGGAAGAAAAGAATAAAGCAAGAGAGATTAAGAGGAGGAAGAAAAGAATAAAGCAAGAGAGATTAAGAGAAGGAAGAATAAAGAACAAAAAGAGGGGAGAAAGAACACAGTTATCCCTCAGAAGGTCACACACTGACAGCTTTGGGAACAGGCCAGGCAGGTAATGGCACATCATGCTGTTCCTCATCTGTTCCAGTCACTGGGGCCACTCCCTGCAGGCAGGACCTCTGTCCCACCAGCCAGCCCCTGTCCCCTCGGCCGGAGTGAGGGACCCACAGCCAGCCTCGGGCTCCAGGGGAAGGTATGGGAGGTCACCAGGCAGCCCTTCCTTGACTGAGGGCACAGCCATGCGGCTCCCACAGCCCTGTGGCCGCAGCCCCCGTGCCTTGGCCAGCCCTGCCCTGCACACACACAGAGACGCTCCCACAGCGTGGAGCTAGCCCAGTGATCACTGATCTGGTGTATAATGCCCAGGCAGTGACAGCAGGAGCCACATACTCAGCTGAGACAGGCTGAGACACTTGGCTTTCTTGCCTTCCTGGGGCACAGGGATGTATCACACATCTGCTGTTATGTAGCTTTCTAATTCAGTAGTTCTCCTTGTGCTCAATAACAAAACATATGCTAAATAAAATTAATCTCTTAAGATTATAGCTGAAAATTATGTCTAGATACAGATATACCTATGTATTTATGTATATAAATATATGATTGGGATGCTTAAACCGTCCTTGAAGAATCTTCTCCTGTGCATGTAGCAAGAAGTATAACAAGGTATTCCATGCACACAGAGAAGTCCATGTGTAGACACATTTTCAATATAACCATCTATGTGAACCAAATCCCATTCATGTACATCTCATTAAATTGTAAAGATGACATAACAACAAAACAGAGGATTTCAGATTTATTTTTCAAGCAATCTTGTGCATTAGATACAATTATCTTTCCAATGATATGCAAAGAGAAGTGAGAAGTATAATCTTCATACAAAAAGATGAATAATAAATTCATTTAAGTCTAAATATAGAAAACAAAATGCAGCATTGCACTGGGAAACAGAAATATATTCTGATACAAAAGGTTTCAAAAATAGTAGCAGTGTTTCTCGAGGAAAACACTGTAGTGCTCATTCTTTAGTGCTCCAAATATATTAGATACAGAGTCACAACTCCGTGGTTGTGTAATTGTGGGCTAAGGGAGGGAACAGAGAATTCTAAAGCAAAATTCTGGTCTTACCAAGCACTGGACGAGAAGGTACCAGCAGATCCAAGTATAACTTTAACCCTTAGTTGTAGGCCTTTAATCTCCCTGGAGAAGGAGGAGGCAGCAGAGAGCAGAACATTCACTGCACTCATACCAGCTGCCTGTCCCAGCCCTACCACAGACCAACAGCCTGTAAGGTCTGTGAGAAGGGAAGCAACTTTGCAGAGCCATGATTTTGTCTGATGTATGCATGGCACTGTAACAGCATCTCACTTGATATATGCATGGCACTGTAACAGAATCCAAATCTGACATTACGAAATCACTCAATGGCTCAATATAAAAAATCTTTCTCTCTGCTCTTCATTCTTCCTTCTCCCTTTGGTTCTTTTCACCTAACTCTGTTGCAGTTGCTACATCATTGCATCTATCTACACAAAGAAAATCCCAATCGTGAGTAGCAAAATTTGGGGATCAAAACTTGTGTTATGGCTGCTTTTCCTACTGTGCAAAACAACACCTGGAATTCCATTCCCTCAGAACAGTGATTACACCACTATGGTTGTCAGGAGGTAAAAGGCTGTGCGTTTATCAGCAAAGTGCACTTGTGAGCAAAGTTGAAAGCAGACAACTTCCAGCATCAGTATTCAGCTTTAGAAAAGGGAAGCTCTAGGCAGCTGCACAGGTACCAGTGCAAATACTATCTGCCCAAAGCATTACACCTCACAGACCTAACTGGTGAAGTCTAGGCCGTGCTTGCATGGCAAGGTGGTGTAGAAATCCCTAAGCAAAGGCAAGAGAAGCAGCCCTGAACTGGAAGGAAGCAACTGCTGCTTTGTTACAGAGAAACTACACTTGGGCTAAAGTTCAATTCTGGACTGATGTGACTAAAGCACAGCTATACAGGGGCTGGCATGTCTGTACAGCAGAGCACTCAGCCACAAGCGAGCCGGCACACTGGCAAACTCCCATCAGTCTAAAATGGTACTGTACTGAGTAGTATGCGCAGGCTCCCAAATGAACACTTGAAAAGCCTCATAGCAGAAGGACAGAAGCTAACTTAAAAAGTGGAAATGTAAACCTCTAAGTCTACTGCATTTCAAAGCTGCATATACTTCATAATCTATTCCCTTTGTAACAGTACTTAACCTGGACAAGGCACACAGTGTAAGTGGAAAGAGTAAACATCATTTGGAGCAGGTTCTAAGCACATTAACTGTTGTATTTCTGCATTAAGTGTTAGAATGCCTTTCCTAGCTGCTGAGCTAAATGCTAATGTGCTCTCTCCACAGCACAAGGCAACACAAAACAGAAGGTATTTCAAGATACTGCAACAAGCTTCCACCCTGTAACAAGAAAGTGTATGGGGGAAGTTTGCTTTAAACTTCCTCCCTCCTCCAATTAATCTAAATTTACACTCATTATAAAGGGACTAAAATTATTAAGATCTAAATCTGAAATATTTAAGAACTGAACATTTTCAAGATTTAACAGGATCTTATTTGCTAGTAGTGCAGAATTTTTAAACTATTTCTTGCATATTGTCATTGTGAAAACAGTCACAAATACTATTAAAGGAACAATCAGACAAAATTTTAAGTATCACTTTCATCTCCATTATTCACAAAAATTTTTAACACATGAACAATTAAACTTGGAACAATGGAATTCATTAACTAGAATTTTCCACCACAAGAGAATCCACTAACAGATTTTTCTTTCAGCTTAAATTTGTCTTAATAACCCTACGCACATAGAAGATTAACTAAAAGAAAAAAGCAAACAAACAAACAAAACAAACATACAAACAAACAAAAAACCAAAAAACCTTCCAAGATATCTTAGACAATATCTAAGGAAAGATCTGATTGATGCTGAAACATGTACATGAAAGCTTCACAATTTTAAGAGGAAAATACCAAAATTCATGACTACCCACAGTTTCTACCTACATCAAAGCCAGGTGACTATTTTTAAGGAAGGCAGTATCTGTGTATGAAACGGCAGGTGCTGCCTTTACCTGGTCCAAATTGAGATTCTTAAAGGGACGGGTGAGGGTGAAACCACAAAAAGCCAAAACCTGATTAAATCTACTGCTTCCAGTTACTGTTTGATAACGCTGCGAGTACTGTACACAATGCCTTCTGCCCGAACACGTTCAAGTATTGGTCCATAAATGTTCTTTGTCAAGGGTACGACCATGCCTTTGGCAACTATTTCACCTGAAATAAAGGTAGGAAAAACCCCAGTGTTAGAGCCCCATGAGGTGTACTCACCAAGGCTTTGGCAAGTGCAGAGTGAGACTTCTGCAGACAAGGTCGAGGCTGCTGTGCTGGACTCGGTGAGCTCCAATCACAGGGCACAGCTGAGCCCCTCAACCATCAGTGGGGTGGCTCAGGGAAAATTTATTTAAGAAAGGGCAAAACACTGAACAGCAGTGAGGTAAAAAGCCCTGCAACACCAGTGCTGGAGAAGGAGGGAGAGGAGGTGTTCCAGGGAATGGAGCAGAGATTTCCCTGCAGCCCATGGTGAAGACCCTGCTAGAGCAGAGGAAAAGCATGAGGAAGGAGCAGCAGAGAAAAGCAGTTATAGACTGACCATAGGCCTCCATTCTGCAGCCCCCTGCACTGCTCAGGAGAGAAGGAAGATGTTGAGAAGTGAATGGAGAAGTAAATTTGAGCCCAGGAAAAGGGAGCCAGGAGGAAGTTGTTTTAATTTGTCCTTTTCCTTGCATTATCTAAACCTGGTTTAATTAGGAATAAATTAAATTAATTTTTCTCCCAAGTTGAGCCTGTTTTGCCTATGACAGTAACTAGTATCTTTATCTCAACTTATGAGCTTTTTCATCTTGTTTTCTCTCCCTGTCCTGTTGAGGAGGAGAAGTGAGAGAGCAGCTGGGTCTGGCAGTCAGTCAAGTGCAATCCAGCACAAATTCAAAGATCAATATGTAAATTTTCATTGTCTTCTTTTTGCATATATTTAAACATGCAGATTTATCAATCCTGACATTACATTCTCACACAGCATCAGTACTGTATCAAAAAAATACAGAAAAAAAGCTTGAAATATAGTGGCATACACAGCTTGAACTTAGTTCATAGAGCTGTGAAAGTGTAGTTAGGTGAAAAGCATCTGAACTTTAAAAGTTTGAATTGATGGGATTTTTTAAAATAAGGACAACAACAAAAACCAAAAACATAGTTTTGCTCATTTCAATTAGTCAGGAGAAGAACAAAGTTATAAAGATTAAGAGGAAACACAGGAAAATCACACAATTTCTTTCAACACAGTGATGACCAGGAAGTTTGCTTGTTTATATATATACAACATGATAAGGTAAGCCTCAAATTTTGTCAATCCAGCAAGTAGACAGTTCATTCAGCACAGGTGTATGTTTAACTGTTTCACTGTGGCATAGTCAATTGTAATTTATCATGCTAAAGATTTCCTCTCTACCAATTTAAGATTAACTTATTTAAAGTCTTTGTGGATTAAGTAGTAAATTAAGAGTTGTCACTGAACATCCAAACATGCAGATTAAAAATTCCTGTAAAGGTGACAGGAAGAGTCTGATAAATTAAAAAAAAACATATATATATATATACACACACACGCACACTTCAGAAACATTATGCATCTGTTTTCTACAGCAGGAAGATACAAGGGGTTGAAAAAATGTTACTGAAATTGCAATCGCCACTTACCATCTAGAACCATCTTAGCAGCAATAGCCGTGGGGTATCCTACTGTTTTAGCCATTGCAGAATATCCTTTATTATCCCCATAGACAACCAGATCAATAAATTTGTCTTCCAAATGTCCAGACGGATGCCTGAGACCTATTTCATTTCTCATAACAATCATATCTCTCTCTCCAGTGCCTAAGAGAAAAGCACACAAACTATTCATTATTTGTTGTTCAGTTACATCAAGATGAGGTTTCTGAGCAGCCAGGCACTACACATACAAGCATGTACATGAGGGAAGTGATTGAAGGCAAGGACGATTAAAAGGAGGACAGAATATTAAGATGAAACTAAAAATGTAACAGGGGAAAAAAAAGGATAAATTGGGGAAGCAAAGAAATCACAATACATTAAAAAGCCTAATATGAAGGTTTATTAATGAAAGTGAACAAACTAATCCAATTACAGCTGATAAAAGATATGGACTTGTTCCACTCAAACCCATGAAAAAGAATTTCTGACATACCAAAGGGCAGCTTCATCTCCATGTGTTTTGCAAGAGCCCCCACAATGGAATCTGCTGCTGGAACTGGTTCATCTCCCAATAAACCTAGCCTGGCAGAAGAAATAAGAAAGGCTTATATCATTGACTATCAACAGCTTAATTTCAGTTTTATAATTTCCAGCATTTTGGGCACACTAGTTTAACAGTCTCAACATGGGCCAAAATGGCTAGAATGCCAAACAATTCCATTTTTTAAAAAAAACTTTAAAAATCACTGGACCATTTTTACCATTCCACTGCCTCCAGCTGACTTTTGTCCTTTTCCAGTTTGCTAAATACAGCTTCTTTAAGAACATGGTGCTCAGCAGGCGACTTAATTCCGACCAGTTTGCACATGAGATCTTTCTGCATTAAAAGGAAAAAGGTTCATGAAGGCCTGACATCTCTTCCCATCCCTTTTCAGTCAAGGTTTTGAAAATCCATGGCTCCACAAAGCTCAGTTAAAATTCAGGACTTCTGACAAGAGAGGTATGTGTCTGTGTCCAGGGAAAGTAAGAAAGTGTGAGAATTTTAATCACAGCAGATGAGAAGAGAGCTTATCTTTTCCTAAAACACCTTGCACCCCTCAGCTGCTTCCCCCTGTTTTTTAGTCTTATCCCTTCCTCTGGCAGTACAGAAAGAACATAGAAATCTGCATAAACAAGGAACACTAAGAGGACATTAGGGTGAAAGAGAAGGCACCTGGAGACTGCCAGAGTAGGGAACTTAAGGATACAACAACTTTCAGTTGCTCTAGAGAGGGAAAATGTCACTCTGAAAAGGAAGTAAACAGACTGATGAGATGCACAAGGCCCTGGCAATCCTGGGAGTATTACCAAAGAGCTTTCTTAAGATCTTTGTGCATATCTGAAGGCCATTTTGTGCTACTTATATGCTAATTGCTTGCTTCATTCACAGCAAGACAGATAATAAAGAGAAGTATGAGCAAGATACAAAGCAAGCAAGAACTGCAGAGTCCTTTTAGAAGCTCACGATAGCCCATGTCTTCTGCTTCCCAGGCAGAGGAGATAAACGGAAAGTACTAAGATGCAAAAAATTGCTGAGACGATGTCTGCAGTGAGAGTAATGAGTTTATAATTATTTTCACAGATTAAATAACACTGTATACTTATTCATTGAGGCTAGCAAAGGACTGGAAATTCCAGCCAAGTTCGCAAAGAAAACTTGAAAATATCAACTCTAAAATTGAAAGTCAACAAAAATTATCTCAGGAGAAAAAAAAAAATAAAGAAGAAGGAATTCCCACATGGTCACCCAAAAACTCCTGGTGTTTGGGAAAATGAGAAATGCTGTATGTTAGTCAGAGACAAGCAAGACTTTGCCCTCTTCACCTTCTGCTTTCTTGGTTCTGAGAACACTCAAGACATTCTTAACTGGAAAGAATGACATTATCAGGAAAATTCTATGTTGTCCTCACACCATTACACAGCACAAGCCTGGTGACTTTTTCCAGATTAATGCTTAAAAAAGCACAAAGATGAGACACATCTGAATTTTGTTCACCTGAGCAATAAACAGTTATTCTCTCAAGTGTTTGCAAAATGGAAGAAAATTTTTCTCACAATACAGACAAACAGACCTGACAAGTAATAAGCTCTCTTCACCCCACATTGAAATTCGAAATTCCCAGCTTTCTCCACAGAGACAACCAAAATGTTGATTGTCAAATGTAACACCAGCACATCAGTCATGTCTTGGCTGAAATAAAATTGACATGAGGCACCCAAAATCAAGGCAGAAAAGCAGCATAACAGACGACAAAAAAAAAATATCCTTTTAGAGAGTTTTAACTGAATGAAAAAATTCAATATACTCCTGTATGCAGGATCTCTTACTTTTACACTCAATAGCATGACCAGTATCAATATGGACACTGCAAACTGACAGCACTGAGGGCTAGACTCTGATTAACAGAAAATTTAAGACAATTCATAACAATATGGCCATGGATTTGTCTAGCTGAGTCCTGAAAGCTTCCAATGTCAGAGATTCCAAAATCTCTCAGGGAACCTATTCTAGCACTGTATTACATTCATGCTGAAGAAAGTTTTTTAATTTCCAGGAACAAAAATCAGAGAAGATCAGGATGCAACACAAGATTGCCCATGCTAAGTACCCTTAAGCAGAGCAATAGGAAAACCATCAGTTTAACAGAGGAAAGAAGGCAGAATAGTCAGAGTAACTCACCCAGGTTAGAGGTGGTGTGGATGAGCTTAGCAAAGGGTAAGGATCTGAGTTAATTAATCCCAGTTTTACGAAGACACCCATGGTTTTGGAGTATCCCTGAAATAAAAGAATAACATCATTAAATATAATAAACACTTGAAAATCAGGTATTTCTGCTTAGTTTGAATGTAGTGATAGACATAACCATGGCAGTGTTACACATTATTCTCTTGGGAAGTCAACCATAATAACTTGATGCCAGTAGGGTTACTGCCGCAGAGCAATGCCTTCCCCAGCCACTCTCCAACCCTCCCCCACTTTTCAATACCCTCTTAATGACTTATTCTTCCATCAATACTTCCATGGCAAGTACCATTGGTTCCTGAGATCAAAGGGCTCAGCTGGCCAGTGCTAGTACAAACTACTGCATGCCATTACAGACAGGGGAGTATCAGCCAGCTGGCCTGTAAACAAGCTACAAAATACAAAGAGCCCAACACTGAACTCTGCTCACCCCAGTTTTACACCACTGTGATTATATCACAGATCATATCAGATACACTGATTTTAAAGAAATCAGGAATATCAAAGAGACTACCAGGACAGCAGTGGAATGCTATTTAAAAGGAACTGTAAAGGCTGCAATAGTCTCACCATGAAAGAAGTTTCAACTGATTTCTGCTTATTTTTGTTTGTATCCCCTTAACACTCCCACACCTCTACTGCATACCTGAAAACACTTACATATAAGTGACTAGAAACTCTAAAAAAGCAGAATGGTGGAAAAAAAAGCACTCTGAAAGAGGGCTAATTATAATTAGGAACCACTTCCACCAGCACTAGGTTATCAGCTCAGATGGCCTTGCATGAGATCCTTCTGTGTGACACCTGGTTTTAAATTTACTCCATTAGCTACCTAAACTTGATCTTTAAAAGGCACTTTGAGGAGATGATTGCCGCCACACTGAACAGATTCCTTTCTGCTCTGCAGAACAGCTGCATGTGCAAAGGCCCTGCTTAGTACTGTGTGCTGGCATATAGGCACCTCACAGGCAGAGGTACGGCAAGCTCTTCCACACATCATCATCATGGCTTGGCTTCACAAACGAAGATTTGGGAAGGGCTCTACCCACATGGGTGTGTCCTTCCAGCCTGCACAGTGGATTTTTCAGTCACCCACATGGGTGTGTCCTTCCGGCCCCACCCTTTAACTCCTAAGGTTCATCTGCCATGGCCGAGCGAGCTTGGACGGTGACAGTGAAGTCCTCGGGACTAGAACCTACAGCCCCCGGTATTGCCACAAGGTCTCCCATCCAAGTACTGACCAGGGCTGACTCTGCTGAGCTTCTGAGATCTGACAGGATTGGACGTCAGGGTGGCATTTAACTGCCACCAACATCACACCAGCCCAAAGTGCTGGGCCTGCTTTGGGGGTTAAGAAAACAGCACCAACCACAGAAACAGCATTCTTGTAGTATGTTGACAACCATTCGTCATGTCACCCTGACATTTTTGTAGTTCCTTGTGCTAACATTTTTACAAAAGAAAAAAGATTTATCAGACACCAAATGGAAGACTAGACATTGTCATATTAAGACTTCATGATGAGATAGATGCCTTCCACATATTTTTAGCTTCTGAACAAGAGATCATATCTAGACTGACAAAAAGAGAACTATTGCAATTTGTAACCTTCATTCTCCCACACTGGCCTTTCCATCTTCTTTTGCTAAGCAAGCCTCTCTCCCTCCCAGAAATAAAGAAAAAATCCTGTTGTACAGGGGAATTATGACAGAAAGGATATATATTCCTCAGGCCATGGACAAATAACAGTAACTAAAACCTTGACATAAACCTTAACTCAACAGACATATTAAAACATCCACAAAAGCTTTTTCAAACTTTCATTATGGTTTTAGGTTTATCCCTTCAAAATGTATATTAACTGACAAAATAACAAAAACAAAAGGAAATCTGAAAGAAAAAAAGATTATGTTTTGATTCTGCTTTGTGCACCTAACAAATGAAAGGAAAAGAGTTGGTTAGAAGGAAAACACAGTTATCTCTTAGCATTTTACTTAGCTGGCCAAAATTATAGAGCTTCTCAAATTCAAGATTTCTAGTTACTTAATGAAAAACTTTCTCAGCTTCATGGAAAACCATAATTTTCTGTAAGATTTTTACATTATGTTTTTCATGAGAATATAAGTAATAATCTGTAAATTCAAATTTTTATCAAATTAAAGAGAATAGATCAACTCTTAAAAACACATCAAACATCACACAAACCAATCAGAATTATTTAGTTTTTCAAAAATCTTCTATTGATGTGACACAAAATACAGAGCCAGAATAAAAAAGAAACACAAATCAGAATATGCAAGCCCACTGATCAGCTGTCTAAAACCAGTATAACTTTTTTTCTGGTTTGCAACAAACGCCTGTTAAATATAGCAAGTAAAGCAGGTAAGTGCTTTCAGTTATCTCTCAGCTGGGATAGTGGAGAGCTCATAAATAGGAAGTGTAGAGCTATAAAAGGCTGTGTTTTAAATACACAATTTTCTTGAAACTACAACATTCAGGAAATGTTGTTTTGAGAAAAACAACAATTGTTAATAATGACATCAACAACTTACTTTGTATCTTAAGGTGCCTCTCAATAAAGTGCGAGCTGTCTGAATACCATATGGCTCAGCATATTTTGTACTGTCTCTGTTAGGAAAACCTTCGAGATTTAATCCTGGGAAAAAATCCATCGGAGTAACAGAATCCAGCAATGCTCCTCCAGCTGGAATAGTGATAACCTAAAGTTTTTCAAAGAGTAAGTAAGCAAATATTATTTTGGTGCACTCTTATTCAATTTATTTCAGGACACAAAAGGTTAAGTATGCTCAAAACCAGAAAAAACATCTTCACAGTGTTTCAGGTGCAAACAAAGGTGCAACCTAAATTGCAAAGGGAGATTCTGTCCCACAGGTTCCCTGCTTCTTGGTCAAACCATTTATTAGCTTGGGGTTTTTATGGGGGGAGAAGGCAAATATAAACAGAATGGTGGGGGGTTGTTTCTTTTCTTTTTAAAGATTACAATAAATCAGGTGGTATCACATTGACATAAAATTGCTGCCCATGTGTATCTTTACTTGAGGCTACAAAGCACAGAGAGAACACACCACTGAAGGGAAACAAAAAAGACATTGACTAGTTCTATTATCACTCCCAGCCACAACCTTCAACTCTGCTTCCTTCAAGCAGCTAATGCCCAGATCTGCTATGCAGCATCAATAAAAACTCATTTTCTGACTTCGGAGCAAAGGGGAAAGGTTTACTTCTAGAAGAAATAGTAAAGCAATGAAATCTGCAGCAATGCCAAAAGATCTCGTGTATGCTAGGCAAGACAGATGTGTGAAAGAATCCTACACAAGGGTCAAAGACAGGTAAGTATTTAGTGGCAAGGAGAAAAAATTGCAGAATTTACTGACAAGCTTGCCTAGTGCTCTCATAATAAATCATTCATATGCATGATCTAATTTTTCCTAGCAACGGGCGAACCAGATCAGAATTAAATTACAAACACTTTCACATTTTCCAAGAAACCCTTTTGTCTTAAACTTATACTATGTGTTCTTGATTTTTAAATAATGATCCAATCTACAACCCCTGAATTTCTCCTTTCTTACCCCAATAAGAACAGTAGAGCAAGAAAATGTTACAATAAAATATCTCAAAATATTTCTAAGTTTTGCAGATAAAAGAGTTTGGGAAATTAGCTGAACTATGCAGTGGTGATACAAGGCAGTCTCCTTGACAATTGCAGTAACTACTCTGAGCAAGTGACAGTGGAAATAGACAGTACTAGAAAGCAGAAATGTGATCATGGCTTGCAATAGCTTTGCACAAATCAGTTACAATCTTTCCATAAAACAGATGCAGTGACATTTGAGAGGCTGCACAAACAGTAAACCAGAGCATATATAAAACAAATCAAAAATTATTTCACAAACCCCACTCAGTATTACAGATTGCACCAAAAGAAAAACAAATCAAGAGTTCTGCCACTGTGCCAGTACAAATTGAAGCTGTTTGGTTTACGTCCATGACTAGACAGAAAAGCAAGTAGAACAATGCACTCTCACCTTTGTTTCACAGGGCCAAAGACACGGAAATTCAGTGGCAAAAGCAACAGCCAACTGGGATGGAAGTTGAACCCAGAAAACCAACTCCAGACCAGGGCTTTAGTCATTAGCACACATTCCTTCCTTGCAATCAGTTTCCACATAGTAAATAAGAACTAAGCTGATAGCAGCCAGTCACCATCATGCTCCAAACACAGGACCAAGCAACTGGCTTAGGCACCTGACTGGCACCAGCTTGAAAGTAAACACAGCACCTTCAAATCTCGATTCCCTCCTCAGCCCAATGCCACCTTCTTTGACTGGCTTTAAATAAAAATGTTCACATTACTTCACCTCTCCATCTTTTAAATACGTAGCAGACTGAACTGTATTCAGCAACACTCCTTGTGGACTCCAGCTGAACTTGTATCTCAGAGGATTGTCAGAGTGCTCCGGAGCTGGTAGGCCACCGCAGAAAGAAGTGTAGGATATAACCTGTGAGATTTATCCACAGGAAAGAAACAGTAAATAGAAGACAGACAAGGATGCAAATAGTACAGCTAGTACAGCACTACCCTGCAGAATCCCCATTAGTTCTTAAAATTTCTGTTGACATTATGCCCCAAAAGGGCCAAATCAGAAGAATCTGCAATGGACAGCGGAAAATAAAACTTCACTGAGCAACAGTGTCAAGCTTTCCCACTGAAGGCACTGTCCATAAAGGAAAGGAAACCTCAACATACACTGAGGAAACGCCATCTTAGTTGATGGCCTGACCAACTGAAACAGTAGTTACCAAATTCCAAGCATCAGAAAGTTAAATGTTCGGAGTCTGTTACACAGCAGCTGGGGTTAAAAGAACAATTTTACTAACAGAATCTTGGTGTAACTATGCACTACCTGCTAACCTTACCGTAGCACCAACTTCTTTTGCCTTGTCAATACATTCCATTGCCAACATATGGTCAAGACCAGGATCCAAACCCATTTCACTGACAACCATAATACCAGCAGCCTCTACACTGAAAATAACAGAAATACAGAGCCATCAGAACACACACTATTACTGGCCTTTTATTCTGTAAATCTGTCCAACAAAGGCCCAGTGAACCTTCCTCTCAGTAATTTCTGGGCTCTGTTTGCAGCTTGTGGGGGGAAAAAAAAAGAAAGCAAAAATACAAGCAGATGTTAAAACCTGAACAGTGACAACTGTCTAAGAGCCTTCTAACCTTCGTTTATTTTACTTCACTGACACACCTAGGGCTGGTGGAAAAAGAAATTCCTAACAGCTACTCCATATTCCACATTCTTCTGGACAGTCCTATAATGCAGGAAGGTAGTAATGCAGAAGGCAGCACAGAGATAGTCCTAACTACCCCGAAGAGCTCCTGCAGGGGAGAAAGATTGAAAGACCTACTTTCCCACATTAAACATATTTGTTTTCTTGGTTTTTTTCAAATAGTTTCCTGCACTCCCAGAGGAGCTCACTTATCACCACAAACTGAGGATTTATTTTATTTTCAAAATCACTTCGTGTTTTGACAAAGGAGAAGTGTGGGGTTTTGTTGTTTGGTCTTTTTGTTTTTGTTTTTCCAGAGAGCATGCCATGACCTCAGCAAGAAGGGGAGGAGAGGCCCCTAAATCTCCTACACCATCTGCAGCACTGGTTCTCTACCTGTCTAGCTTTTCTGTTTTTTTTGTAAAGGCACAGCATGTACAATTCTCATCTCACTTGAAGGTACATTAGATTTCCCAATACCATGACTGAGAGGAACACCTAGATGAAGCTCCATGCCCAAAACAACTTCCAGGCACACAATAAATAGGACAACAGAAACATTAGAATAGTTACAGCTGTCACCAATTTGAGAATAATATAGTGGGCCTATCCAAAAGAAGGGCATGAAGAAGGAGATTACTGGAGATACAATATGCCAAGAGTTTTTATTAAGGGAAGGTGAAGGATGACAAACAAACTTGCTGGTAGAATAGGATAGCTTAGCTCCTCAACTTGAGTATCAGCCCAGCTCAAACATTCCAACAGGTCTGAGGGGAGAGGAAAAGGCACATTAACATGAAATAAGATGATGCATGCAGGAAAGTACAGTCCAGTGTTTAAAGCACTAGTATAACCAGGCTGGGGTATACACTTATTGTTCCACTCTGCCACACGCACCTTTGGGGAAAGGTACTTAGTCCTCCAGCACAGAAAGGAAAGGAGAAAGAATGCATAAAACAGTAATTCACACCAAGTGTTGCAAGTGTAACGGACTGCAGAACATTCAAATAATGCACTAAAGAAGAAAGCAACACCAGGGAGATGCTACTGTCACACCTACCTCTCCTGGAGTTCTTTCATAGCTGGTGTTAAGTAGCTGGCTGTTACCAAGTTCACTTTGTTGTCAATACATTTCTTAGCAACAAAAGGATGTGCTGAATAAGGCAGCAAACTACAAATGAAGGAGAATTATGCAACATCAATATTCAACCAGTTACTTATGCTGTCACTGGAAAGACAATCACAAATGTTTTTTGAATGCCTACAAAAGAGCTAAAGTAATAGCTCATAAAACCAGTGACACCCTCAGCAGTTTCATACCCACAGAAATGAAGCGCTACCCTACCAGGACAGCATCGCTGTATGCACTCAGAACAGGGCATCGAACAATAGGGGAGTCATTCTTGAAGCAGCATCTTTTGTCACACTTCTCTGTAAAACACAAACCACTGACCTCTTTCCAAAGCCACCTTCTAAACAGACATGGCTGCAAAACCATCCTCAAGAAAGCTTGCATTACAAAGCAGTTGCTGAAGGACTGAAAAGCATGTACTGAAGTACATGAAAAGCATGCTCTACATGGAACGGAAACAACACTCAAGACATCCGTGGCAAAAGAAACAAAATGGCAAGGACTGTAAGGAAATTTCTTTCCCTGTCTCAATACCTGAAATAAATTCTTTCTTATTGGGATATTCAGGAGAAATGATCAAGGTGTCAGAATTTTACCTCCTCTTGTAAACATGCAAATTTGATCACAGGGACAGTTATGCTTGTGCATGCAACTGGATCCTCACACTAAGAAGGGAGTCTGCCTAACCAGTGAACACTTCCAAAAAGATGCTGCAGACAAAACCCCTTTAAAAGTCCTGATGCCATGCTACATGAGAAGGCAATAGCCGGTTACAGCTATTTACATATACAAATATGACACCAGTAACTGGCCATTAAAAAAAAAGTTACTGTATTGATTTAGGTCACTCAACTAGGAGAAAGATGCAACATGAATTAGTTTTGAGTCTATCAGGTTTTACACAGAATTCTGACCTGATCACAAGGTCGTGTTTCTTCACCAGGGAGGACAGCTTTTCCTCATGCTTAAGGATATCCATATGAATGGAAGTAATATTGCTGTATTTTTTTGTCAGTTGTTCAAGTTGCTCCTTCATAACAGATACTGTTTTAAAAGTAAAATGCATAAACCATTACCTCAAAATGAAGATAAGTCCAAAGCACGCCCATATATAATTGTGCTATACTTCCCAAAGAAAAACAGTTGAATGGATGTTTTCCTTGCTAACAGTTGAAAAAGAAATCAGGCATACAGCACCTTACTTCCCCTAAAGTAGTCAACTATCAATTTATTATCAATTGCCAGTGTCAGACCAGTTACAAGTCAGGAATAAGAATCTACAAAGAGTACTTACTCTCAGAAGCAAAGAACTACTCACTGCTAAGTTGTATGAGAAAAGACTTGTAACCTATTAGCAGCTTTATGGAAATACTTAACAAAAGTTTTAACTGCAATTTTTCTATCAGCAGACTAAATCAACACAAATTATTCACACAAAACTAAAAGTTATCTCCCTTCTTTCCCACTTTAATGAATATTGTGTTGCACTCACTCTTGAGGGAAGATTGCAGCAGGAAAAACTGCATGCCCAACATGTTTCAAAAGTAAACTGTATTGGTTTAGCATCATCCTGCTGAAAAACAACCATTTTCAATCAGTGTGACAATTTATCTTGAGACCTAAAGTATTTTAGGTCACTTTGTGGCACATATTTTCACCTGGTTCTAAAATGGTTATTTCTCTAACATGGCCAAATAAATGCAGTGGTGAAGTATTCAAACAGGTTTTTTATGGTAGTAACTATTTCTGCAAAAGCTCAGACTACTTCAGTGAAAAGCAGGAAGCTGACGAGAAGTCCATTAAAGGGGAAAGCCCAAAGAGGAAAATTATACTTTTCTTTTTCAGGCTGCGCTTTGTTTAAGTGAGACAGGAAAACATTAACTAGTTTCAAGGTCTAGATGAAATGCAAGTTGAACACAGCTAACTAACAGATTTAGTAAACAAACATGTGCTCAGAAAAACTTACTCCATCCCTCATTCCACATAGCCATGTATTTACAGATAAATCTGGTTTTAAAAGAAATCTTTCAGAAACTCTGTTTCAATACTCTTTAATAGAATTCCTATTTACAGCAAAGAACAGAGTAAAGCAAAACCAATTCATATAATTCACTAGTTTTTAACATAACAAAGGCAGAAACATTATGCTTTAGCTTACGTTAAATATGACTAAAAGGCCCAGATGCACTCTGACTAGTTTTAACATTTACCTATGGCTTAGTCCTACCAACCATGCATACGATAATATTACAACTAAATAGGATAAATCCAGTCTTGGCCTGCCTTCACTTGACTACCATTATAAGGAAAGCAAAACTGAAAAAAGTCCCACAATAACACAACCAGTATTTGCCACATCTGACTGGTTTCCTGTCCCACACCACACTGCCAGCACAAAAAGGAGAGAACATAAGCAGGAAAAAGGAGTGGCCAAAGAAGAGAAGAGGTGAAGCACAAGCTTCTGGAGAATTAAAAGCCATCAACACTTAGCCTTATAAAGAAAGCAGAACTGAAAAAGAGATCCGCATAACTCAGCCCGTATTTGCTACATCTGACTGCTTTCCTGTCCCAGCTCACCATGCTGCCAACACAAAACAGAGAGAACACAGCCAGGACAAAGGAGTGGCCAAAGAAAGCAGCAGGTGGGGCACAGGCTTATGCAGAATTAAAAACACCTGTGCCTCTAAGTTGGGCCTTAGTTCCGTATCGCATTTCTACAGTCAATGGGAAATAAACATTGCTGGAGGGTGATTCTGCACACCCTACTAATCAAATTGTGCTTAGAAAAAAGAGCCAGACAAAATCATCTACAAATTCAAAAAGTTGATTACATGAAGGTTTAACAATTACGGTTTTCAATATTTGGATTTAAAATCTTATAGTCTACGAGTAGGAAACCAAACATGGCACTGTGATGTGTATTTTGTGCTTTCTGCACCTACTTGCCTGCTGTCAAATATTAAGCAAGTAATATCTTTGTGTCTCTTCTGAGCTTTTTTTTTCTCTGTGTGTGTGTGTGTGTGTGTGTGTGCGCTTTAGAAACTGCATGTTTTTAAGCCACCCAGATAAGAGGCACCTGCTATGTTTGCTCAATGCTTGGCAAAACAGATCTTCCAGTTCACCTGGTTTTCCTTCCTGCTACTGTATTGCAAGGATTAAATGCAGCCTGTGTACTGATGAGGGGATGTTCACTGCACATTGCTGTAATCCTTCCCTGTTCGTCACCTCAGACAGTGCTGATAACTGGGGTGCAGATTTCCTTGAGTTCCCCTTTACTTCCTAGTAAATCCTCTCCCAGGGGTTAAAAGTTCTATGGTTATCACCACAAAGGGTAGCAAAATCAGACAAATATGAAAACAGCATGAAGGGGAAAAAAAACAAAACACAAGAACAAAAATCAACAGAAATAAAACTGTAAGTTTTATGGGAAACGACTCGCCGGCGAAGTATCTTTCAGGCTATACAGTCCTTGTTTTAAATGTGAAGTCAAAAAATTAGGACGAAGTCATCATTGAGGGTACAGTAAACAGTCACTGAGGTACCCAGCCTGAAACATGCTACAGATCAAAACCAAAACAGAGGAACAAACAAGCAGACATGGTGGGGTTGACAGGAAGGTCAGGGTCTGAATTTTTACCGCCATGACACTGGTTATAATTACAGCAGAGATTTCACTCATATAGATGTCTATAAAAACATATTCATCTTCTTGTTGTGCAAGGTTGAAAACACAGTCAATCGCCAACAAAAGTGACTGACTAGCTACAAAAACAATCTCAAGCCCAAAGCAGGTTAGAAGCAAAAACACTTCTAATATCCCTAGAAGTTACACATGCAAACAGTAAATTTTTAATGTGGCTATGTCACTTTCAAATCAATTACAGAAACCCAAAATGCTCACGAAGCTACAAAGTCCTTTTGTGCTGTGCATAATAAAGGTGTTCTTTATCTGTTCTCAGAACCTTATTTACGAGAAAGTTTCTGCCACATTAACAGGTTTCAGTAAGACACAGGTTTGCAATGAAAATAAACAAAATCTTACATACCAACTGTGATGCCAATGTTGGAATCTCTAGTGAGATATTCAAGTACAGGGCCAGAAACATAGCCAGATCCGAGCAATAAAACCCTCTTCTCACCACCCATCTTCAGTGACTGAGCCTGTTCCCTAGAAGGTGTTACAAGCAAAATTAAAAACCACACAGAAGCAAACTGTAAGCTGCTAAGATTAACAGAAGCAGCATGTTCTAGTAAGTCTACAAATCAAGAGCTCTATTAAGACAAAGAGTCAAGTTCCTAATTATCTGAACCAAGACCATCTAGTACTGCTTCCATTCTTCTGCTGTGTAACTTCTAGTTTCTTTCATATAACATAAACATGATGAAATACATCAATATCTCCATTGCTTCTCCAATTGCTAGTGGCTGTTCATCAAAATTTCCCTCAACTGTATTTTTTCCAATGGTCAAATTCCTGTAACCTGATCACTTGAGGACCACAAAGCTGTCTGTGTCGTGCTGGACTGTCTGAAAGGGAGTCCAGTCTCTGTCTTACTTCTTTTACGTCACAGGTAACTGTTAAAGTACACAAAACCATCCTGGTGAAAGTGTATTTTGTGTAAGTCAGATGAAATGAGTCTAAATAGAGCCCTCAGAAAATAATGGGGTAATTAACAAGGCACATAATTCCTACAGGCTCTGAACAAGAGCCCATCTCTAACTAAACAATCACACCTTAACTAGTAAAACCCTGCTTTCATTTGCATCCTTTCCAAAATTTGCAAAGTAAAGGAGGGTACTGTTAGCAGGTCCCATTTTTCTGACAGCTAAGTGAACAACACCAATGAACAAATGAACATCACATGAAACACACATATCTGCAGAAATATCAAAACTCTACCCACAAAACCCCCCTTGGGAGTGAAGTCTCCAGATTCTCATGGTAGTTCACACTATCTAGTTTACTGCAAGCAATTATGGAGGAAGCAAAAAAAAGATCATCATGCTGTGTGAGGAAGAAGAAAATTGGCTATTGAGAACCTCTTGAGCAGAGTCTATCAAACAGCACACAACAGAAATCAGTGTGAGCTAAAGTCATTGAGACACAAACAGTATGTTACTTTGTGTTGAAAATGCACCAATAGTTCATCATGCACAAGTTCATAACAGAAGTCCCAAAGGAAATTAGAGAGGTTGGGATGCAGAAATCAACACACTATATCTTTAGTGCATAATTCATACAGTGCTTATAGTTAGACCAATTTAAACTTGTATATGAGGTAGAGTGCAGCTGTCATTAACCACCAACTTGAAGCCAGAGTTATCCACTTATTGTCATATTAACATTTTTCATAGGTAAACTATAGGTGTTTGTTAACAGAAGAGAGCAAGGGGAAGGGAAGGGATATCCATGTTAATTATACTTTTGTTACCTTGATCCACTTAATGCTACCACTGGCAGATAAATACTGAGAAAGGGTTTGGATGAAGTGGTAGCTAAAGCTGTAGCTACAGGAATATAATGAAAAGTCTGAGAGTCTCACAAAATCTCTTGAGTACATCCAGTCACAGAACAATGCTACACAGCACAGCACTTGAGCCATACAAGATGTAACTCGATTCAAGGTATATTTGAGAGCCTTTTGCTTTCAGCCATTCCTTTCAAATGACTGTGTGTTACACTCCTTTCAAAAGGGCAAGGAGTAACAGAGTAATACTGGCATGTGTTTGTTTTCTGTCCCTTTCTGATAAAAGAGTTTTCATAACTCAAGAAAAATTACCACTTCCTCAACGTCAATGTAAGTTATCAACACAAGTTCATGATTTAGGCAATGTGCACGAAGAACTAAGCAAAACATCAAGTATCAGATTTAGACACAGTGCAATACAGATGCATTCCACTGAAACACAAGAGTAAATAAATGTAAAAGGGGAGATAGAATGCAGACAAGGGGGATTTTAAAAAGTTATACATTACCTGCTCTCTCTCAGTTTCTGGATATATTGATACTTCGGTGTCAGTGAGCCATTGGATGCAATCACTGCCTGAAAGTATATGAAACAAATTTTGAGGGGTTTATCCATCCATATTTTTGAATGCAGAAGACAATGAGAGTGCCAAATTGCAAAACTTACATCTCGAACAACAGGTGAGTAATTCTGTTTTTCAAGAGGTTCTGAGCCTTCTGATAACAGCTGTTGAGAAAAGTTATTTCAAATCAGGTAATTTATTACCCATTATTTTTCAAAATAAAACATCAAGATTTCAAGCAATACTTAAATGCATAGAACAATATCAATATCTTATAAATTTGACGTTCTTCTGGTCACAGTGTCACTTGACCTTCTGGAAAACACAGGAATTCAAACAGCAATCTGAATGCGAGTGATTGTTGAATGCCCAAAAAAATCAGATTCAGACATCTAATGCAGGGTGGGTCTACAACCTACCCACCAGACCCTATTTCCTGCCTACAGAAAGTGTTCTTGACAAATCCCTAAGACATTCAGGTCATTCATGTCTCATTCACATTGAGTTTTAAAGGATTGATTTCAACAGCTTTTTTCTTTTTTTTTGAAGTACAAAGTCAGTTATGTTCTACAGCAGATTCTTTTTGAATATATACAGGAGACCAGAAAAGCAACAAACAAGCAGACCAAAACCCAAGTCTTTTACATTCTTGTTGGACACCTAAGACCTTACCATCTCTTCAATATAGGGGAATAGCATATCACCAAAGTACTCTGTTGCTTCTATAGGAAGCTGAGCTGGCAGATTGTCAATGGAACACATCAGGATCCCCGAACCTTCAACACTGAAAGAGAGAACACAGCTCTTCTAAACTACTTCTTGGTACTTGAAAGGTAGCACCTTTCAGAAGTGTTCTAAACAAATGACTTTTCAGTATAATGTTTCACTATATAAATTACAATGGAAAGTGATAAAAAATATGACTTCTCCCACCTGTCATGAGTAATATGCTGGTCAGCATCATACATACAAAAGGGATTGTCAATTGTTGTACACTCCGTCATAAATTCTATAGATCCTCCAGTGTCTGCTGAAATGTCACATATCGCCAGAAGTCTGCAGTGGTTAAACAAAAGAGACAATGGAATACAGCATTATACAAATTACTAAAAACATAGATATAAAAGACCATAAGTGAACAGGAAATTAAAGATGTGTGAGAAAATTTATCCAACTTGTATCCTCATTCATCTTAACCAATTTAGAAGTTAACAAAATACAAACAATTAAATGTAATGGAAATCTGGCTCTACTGTTGTCATCAGATTTGCATTCACATCAACAGCATTCATATTTCCTGTGTAAATTCTCAAAGTCTGGGAGAATCCATTCATTCACCATCTTCTCTCTCTACATCATGTGTTGCCAACACCTCTTATTCATTATCCATCTACCAATTCCCTCAACCTGGCCCTGAGAAAGAAATGTGTAAAGAGTGGGCAGAGAAGAGACAAAGACCTGATTCCTCAGCAGGATACATTTTGATGTCCTCCCAAAATCCATGCCTGAGCCAGTCTCCTACACACACTAAAAGGAGACTAACCAGTGATTTGCACCCCACATTCCATTCTTAAAGCTATTCAGGTTTGTGAAGCATTCCACCATCTGCTGCAGAAATAAGAGGTGTTAAGGAACAGTTAATTGAACATGTACAAGATGAATGACAGGGTAGGAAGAACTTTCCCAAAAACTCTGCTCAGGCAGAGAAACTTTCAGCAATATTGGTGTAGTAGATACATTCTCAGATACCACACTGTTTGTACTGGACTATGCACAAGGATCAATGGCAGAACTACCTCAGCCAACACCTGTCAATCATTTATACCGTGATGTTTTCAAAAACTCCAAACTGTGAAAACAAGACTGCAAAGCACAAAGGAACAAAAGCAGAATCAAAGGGGCACTGTAAAACAGGGAAGAGGAACAATGTAAGAAACAGAATCATTTACTAGATACTGTGGTGAAATTGACTAATATTACAACTTAATCATTGCGCTGCAGAATTGCTACAAGTGAAATGAAGTGTCTTACTTGTGTGGTAACTCAGGACAGCCTTCCGTTGCACCATCAGCAGATCTAACCGGCACGAGCAGCTTCTGGGTATCCTGCCGACTTAGCAAGCGAGGAGTATGTTGCTCCCAGTATATGCCATTAATTAGACAAGTTGTGTAGGGTGCAACCTGCAAAGAAAGTTACAGATGCCTGATGTTCTCATCTAGTACTTTAAGAAGCTGAAATCACCTGGTCTAGCATTTAAGTTAATGCTCTCTTGAATGATGAATATGCAAAAGTGTAGTAACTACCAACACTCTGTGGAAAACCTTTCATAAAACTAGAGAAAAGATGCTCACATCAATGTGAAAGCGAGACATGTAATTTTCTGGATTCTTATCATAGTCTACTGGATCATATATTCCATCATGTTTTCTCACAAGGTGATGGTGACGACTTAACACTGTCCCATAGACTTTTCTGAGGTCTGAAGTTAAAAAACAAAAAACAAAGGAACAAAGAATTAGTTGTTACACTTGCACAAAAAGGGTTTCAGTGATTTCAAACACTTTATTGTCACAGCATACCTCCAGATCTGGAAACTTCCTTTAACTCATGTGGTTCCACAAACTCACATGGGAGGGCATTGAACATTTCTTGAGCTCCCTGAAACCATGAAGTAGGATGCAGAATAAGCAGAGCGTAAATGTAATGTAACACTGTTCTTTTGGTGTTTGAAAACAAATATAAAAATGCCACAAACAACTTGACAGTCCTGCCAAAGAACATGTTCAGAGATGTACACACTGTTTCACACATACACCTGCTTACCCAAAACCAAGCTGCCTGGACGTTATATACAAGGAATTTACAACATTCCCCACTTCTGCAGAATGTCTGCCACACAATCCAATGCCTGGTTCATATTTCTAATGGCTGAGCTGGCAGGCCTCAACTCAGCCACAACAGATGGTTCTGTTGCCAGTCTGAGGAGCAGTTTCTCTTTAGAGAAGACCCCTGAAGTCAATCCTCACCAACCAAGCTGTTCTAAAGGCCAAGAACAACCAGATAACTTCTCCAATGAGCTGTGATCACAAACACAAGCCTTTCAAACACACCATCGTTCTGTCTAGAAAGAACATATTTATGTGGTCAGTGATTTCACTTTATAGGTGGAGCCTTGTAAACTAATCTTTGTTGCCAAAATCAGGAGTAAGCCTCTTCCCTATGTCACAGAAAATAGCTCTAAAGTGCAGCAAGTCAACTGAATGCTAAACAGATCAAAAACTCCGCAAGTATTGCAAAAAAATTACTATTTCCCCCAAATTCTCATAGGGTGCTTCAACATACCTTGTGAGTCAACAGTGGGCAGAGAGTGAGACAGAAATCATGCAGGTGGGAAAGGAGAGAGGAGCAGTAAGATTTGATCCATTTTTCATGATAAGAAGTTAGTGTGTCAGCCTTTTTAGGCATGATCTCATCTTAAACGTTTTATTTCATGGTACTTAAAAATTCTCGCTGGCAAAGGAAAATGTGAAGTCCAAGTAATCAAAACAAATCCATCAACCCATTTAACCTGGTATTTATCAAGTGCCAAGGTTTCCTATTAACCATAATATAGCATTTCACCTTGAAGACAATTCTTACCTTAGAAACATTACCAGTGCCTGTAAACACAAATGTTAAGGGCCCCACTGACTTTGGCATCAATCCCAGTGAAATTTCATACCCGGCATCCCGTACTGCCTGCACAGCCTGACTGCTATTCCTGTAGTTATGTGCCATCCCAATGTGCTGAAATCAAAAGCACAGAACCGTCAAGATATTTTCCATATTCAAATAGAGATAATCAGCAAATGCCCAAATGTCATTTTGCTAAAGACAAATAGATACACATATAGTCTTACCATGAAGGGAGTGTGATGTCCCAGGGCTAAAAATCGTAAACCCAATCCATGCAGAATGTTGATCATTCCTATTTAAAAAAAAAATCAGACCATCAGTATTAATTACGAATACGCACAGTTAGAAACTAAAGAGACTGACTGAAGCCTAAAATCATCCTTGATCTTTTTCCCATGTTTAAATATTCACAATTTACTTCTAAAGAAAGTCTTAATAACAGCAGAGAAGGAGAAATTCAGTAGCAGTGCATGACCTTAAATCTGTTCTTGGCCCACCTTACACATTACAGCATTATTTAATACTTAGATAGCCTTTTATGAGATGCATCCACATCACCAGATTCCAAAGGAGATAATAGACTCTCCTGTAGAAAGAGAGTTAAAGTTCACCAGAAAGGAATGAGAACCATGCCCCACAAAAATAAGGGTAAATGCACAAGAGAATGACAAACAGATGTTGTTAAAACTCTCAGGACTGACAGCAGCTTTTTTTTGCCAAAACCCTGTTCAGTTGATCTCTTGATATTTAGTTTGCTCCAGATTAGTTCAATGGACAAACGAGACTTCAAGACAACATATCAGATTTGTCAGGAATCCATAGGAGTATTTGACATGTAGTGTCATCAAAGGAGGAGGCACAAACCAGAATGGAAAAAAGCTGTTAAAAGCAAGAATTAAAAATGCAGGTAAAAGCACATTCCAAGCCTCAATATATAGAAAACACAGACAACCAGAACTATTACAAGAAGTCACTTGTTGCAAGCCTGCCTTTACTTTATGCACTATACCTGCTACACCAGCCCACTTTCCAAAGGCCACAACTCGCATTCCTTTATGATCAACCATTTTTTCATAGTCAAACAGTCGAATTTCCTGAAAATACATAGCAAACTGAGTATTAAAATTGTCAGTGAATGCAGTTAGTGGCACACTGCTCTCCCAGGAACCACCTTTTCACATGCCTTTGTCATCCTTTGTGATAGAGGCTGATGGGTAAGAAAAGCAATTAAATTCTAACAAGATTAAAGTATAAAAATAAAAACATAATTGTTGCATTGCATTCTTCTTTTAGAGTCTCTTCACTACTTGTGCCCTCTGGCACAGAGCTCCCCAATGTGCCACTCCAGTTGCTTCAGCTCATTCATACCCTCTGCCAAAACGCTGCTCATTTCTGAGTGAACAGGCTGCCCTCCTCTGTAACAACCCATACACACTCCAGCTTAGTAACTTTCCACCAATGCTTTGTGCTCTCTTGAGCACGCCATGCTCACAACTCATTTGCCTTATGCAAGTGAACAGATAACACTGCAAGTACAAGATTCTCTGAGCAAGAAATACTCAGCTTCAGGAAAGGATACTAAAAACAGCCCTTGTTAGCTAAACGTGCAACTGGAATGCATGTGCTAGAAGTGGCTGTACTAGGCAGCAAGCTTTTGATCACACTTAAGTATCAGGTTCAGTTTCCACCCTATGCTAACTGCCAATGGTCTTCACTATGACACAACCTACCTGTCTTAAAATCTCATCCAAAAGGGGCATGTTTGCCTCTTGGGCTTTAATAGTGTGAGAGAAGAAGGCATAGTTCTTTTTAGGGATTAATTTGTCCTCTGGAGGTCTCTTCACACCTATTATCAGAGAAGCCTCAGAAATATCTTCTTGAATAATGGCACCTGCTTTAACATACTCCTACGAAAGAGAAAAATCAAAGTAAATTTTTCTGTGCTTCTTCCTATTCAGATCTCAGCATATAAGCAACTAACAGAGGAAAAAAATGATAATTCTACAAAGCAGAAACAAGTTACTGCATGTGATTTGCTCATAAATCTCTTTGATAAAGAAGTATCAAGAAAAAAAATTGAATTACCATGATATTATCCTACTATACAAGGCCAAAGTATAACTACGTGTTAGTAAAATTCTTCATCTTACTACAACAATGGTATTCTACTCAATTTGAAGTATCCTATAGTATTGCAATAACAAACAGTCCTTTGTAATGTGCTGAAATACTTGGAAATAAGTTCAGAGGATTATGACATATTAAACTGAAGACTGATGACATGTGATTCTATGAAATTGTATAAGACTAAGTCCAAGCTGAAGAGCAACTTCTGAAGGAATGTTATAGTATGATCCGTGCTTTGTTGGAAACCAGCACTGTGCCTTAATTAAAAGGTGGTATGTGCAAGTGATCACTAATTCCCTACTTATGTTTCAACTTTTATCTGTTTCATTTCTAACAGAAGAGTGTTACTTGCTGCTACAAGAACTGTAAAAGCTCTCTGTCCTGAAGCTCATAGCATTAAAGAAAAAATAAAACCTCTCTCTTCATTTTACATGAGGAATGGCACAGAAGCAAGAAGGGGATTCACCAGATTCATTCTTTTAAAGGATACAAGGGTTTTTAGAGTTGTTACCTTCATGCAAACAGAAGATAAAAACACCAATGTTAAATGAATTCCCAGATTTCTACTTCAAGAACACCTAGAACTTCTAGAGGGACTGATGACAGGATGAAAAATTAATTAAAATAACTCCAAAACCCCACCACTGTGCTATTAAAAGGCTAAACAAACTATGTCTTTTTCTTTCTTCTAGCACAGAATGACTCCTCATTTAACAACAAAGTTTACATGTTTATGTTTTCTTTCTTATATGTTTTCTCATGAATAGCCTTTGAGTATTATTTTTTCTGCACTTTCGTTAATAACTGAACTATGGTTTTGCTTATCTTTCTCAAAATGGGACCTTACCTTTTCATGGATGGCTCTCCGGTTTGATGGCTGCACCAAGACCTTGTATCCCATCTTTGTCAACTCCTTAACATGCTTTGGTGCTAGAGGTGCTCTTCTTTCCCATGCATTAACATCTTCCCTCCTGATTGCCAGCACAGACTTACGATGATGCCAACACTTAGCATGGTGGAACACACACTTACCATTTGTGTGACTAAAGGCTCGGAGCATGGTAAAGCCTGATGGCAGCAAAGACAAAGTAATAAAATAATGCATGTACATATATATTCAAATATTGTTTGTGCAAAAGTTCTGGTCTCCTTTAGCATCTGCTGTAAAACACAAACCACATACTTTATACTCTAGTTACACCCTACTTTTGTGAGAAATGAATTTACTTTCAGTGTACTTTGTTGCACCTTAGTCTGGCGGGGTATCCTTACAGACAAATTTTCAATTTTACTGATTGCTTTTACTATGGTAAAGGAAGGCTTTGAATGTGTTTAATGCACTGAGGTTTTAATTACAAGGCTTAAAAAGAATGCTGGAAATCTAAAGTTTCTGCTTGTATTCATTTGCCACCAGAAACATGTAAAGGTCAAGTACTTATCAAAGGCTTGTATCACAAACAGTCAGAAGTAACAAACACACAGAAAAGAAAGCAGAACACAGGCTAGAAAGCAAGCAGTTGATTAAAAGAGAAAGCCCAACATGAAAGACCAACACTAAGTATTTTTACATAACTAATTCTTACACAATCCAAAAATGGAAGATAAGATCAAGATCTTAACTACTGCTCAGCAGTCAGCATATGTGTGGCCAGGAGCCCTGATACAAATTTTATTCAAAACGGAAAAGCTTCACTAGGACAGATTCCCACTGCAGAGGATTACCCCTTTATTTTCTGTCTCTTCACTCCCACGGAAGCGTATGTGCCACTCCTTAGCTCTGCTGTAAGCAGGGGCTCTGCTCAGGTCCAGCACCAAATATCCAGGTGCCTAAGGACTTCAGATACTTGTGCAATTAAAAGATGCGGATCTCAAAGCTAGACGTTTCAAAAATGTGAACTTTGTTTCCAACTCAGTCTTAACTGATAATTACATGAATCTCTGTATCACTTGGAAAATCCTGTTTGTCCTCATGCCTCGCACTTGTAAAATCTCTATACATCTAAAGACTTAAGAGGTCCTATTTAACTGCAGGCTTGCTGAAACAGAAAAATTGGCACGAAGGAAGGCAGGAACAGAAGGACACAGTCATCTACGTTATCTCCGTGTCTGGTCTTCCTACCATCGCTAGGTATATCCACCAGCAGAGGTTACTATACAGAAGCTGGAATAATTTTGTGATGCTGCTTTTCAGCATGGTAGGAGGATCGTCAAAGAGCATGTCAATGCCTCTCAAAAGAGAAGCCTTGACACACCATGTTACCATCACCGCATACTAAAATATAACAGTAAGAGCAGTTCATACCAACACATTGCACTTCATACCCAAACCTTCAGTGAAACAAATCTCCCTCACACAGAGGAGTCCCACAAAGAGAGGAACCACTTTCCAGCGGGAGTGCACTGCCCTGCACGGAGGGCGTGGGAGTCGCGGCAGTGAGCAAACAACCGGGTGACCTCTGGCAGGCCACAAGTTTGTCTGCATGCCTCCCTGCGAGCGCTCAGGCTCAGCCACAGAGATACCCATATCCCGTTGTAAAAGTGAAAGTAACTTCAGCATTCCAAGCCTGCAACTCTGGGGAACTCTCCCGGCCTCCCTCCCCAGCACTCCCCGGTGACCGCGGGGCCGCACGGCGCCGGTCCCGCATCGCGAGTGCCGAGTGCGCTTCACACCACCCTGGGCATCACTGGGACTGACACAGCGCCGAGCACCACGGCGAGGTGCCTCCCGCCAGCGGGGACGACACGCGAGAGATTAAAAATATCCCACGGAGAGCGGCAGCGAAGGCAAGGGAGCTGCGGCGGACAGCGGGAGAAGCGGTGTGAGCGGGCGGCGCCGGCCGAGGGAGGGCGGAGGGCACCAAGCAGCGCTGGCTGACAGCGGGAGCGTCGGGCAGCTCCGTACCTACCTCGGGCAGCGGGGCACCGGGAGGCTCGGCCGTGCAGTCCCGATCCCTCCTCCGGCCGATGTCCAGCGGCCGCCGCCCCGCGCCGCAGCCAACCGCGAGCCTGCCGCGGGAAACTCCTCCCGCACCGCCACTGGCCGGCACTGCGCGGCGTCACCGCGGCCAGCGCCACGCCCGCCCCGCGCCCCCGCTCCTGTAAGGCCCAGCGCTCCGGGAAAAGAAGATATTTACAGGAACTGAGCAGCAACCATACCGGCAACTCAGCAGAACATGCGAGGAGCGGAACTGTGCTTGAACTTATTGCTGCTCGGAAAGGAGAGGACTTCTTTTGCCAAGAGCTGTCAGCTGTGGTCATTCCCTGGGAGTTTGGAACCTTTGCCAGGCCACATGCCTTTCCAATGGGAATGTTACACGGATACCCTCTCCTATGTCACGTGTTCTGGTTTGGCCACTAGCCAAATGCTTAGAGCACTCTACTAGTAGGTTGAGGGCTGTTTTGAAAGTTGCAGCGTCATTCAAAACATTGATTTCAAAGCCTGTGTCTGAAGTGTGAGCACTACCAAACTGGGGTTTCTAAGGTGAGCCTCTTTCACCTTTTTACATTGGAGGATGCTATCTGTAAATGACTACTTATAACTGAAGAGTCTCATATCTGAGTCACCACTGAATGCCCTAACTACTGTCATGGTAATGAAGAACTTTTTACAAGTTTCTCCTGTCTTTTCTGAGGCCTGTGACATGATCTAGACACCTACAGGATTGGCTCTTGTAGATGAGAAGGACAGGTTGATTCCTAATTATAGTGTGTTGTGCAGATAATATGCAGGACTGAAGCTCCCGTCAGCTCTGGAAACACAGAACTGGATTTTTAAGAACAGTGGCTAAAACCTTTTTGTAACAACAAAGCACTTCACTTTCAAAACATTTCTGTTTGAAAGAAATTTATTTTCAGATTGAGATTCCTTCATGTATATATAAAAGAGACTTCACTTTAAGCTAAAAATCTGTATATGCTGATTCACTGGGGGTCATAGTATTTTTTGTATAATTCGAAATACTGACGTTGTGACATTCTCATTTACTGATGCTCTTAGAATGTTCTTCTAGGGAAGTGAAGTTCCAGGCTGTGCCAAGACCATCAGCAAACCAATGATCAACCATCTTTATTCACAGAGATGTACTTGATGCCTCTTACGTTATCCAGCAGGACAACTCGAAGTGCAAGCAGGAGGAGCAGAACAAATAAGGATGTGACAGATACTCTGCCAAAATGCCATCTAGAGAGTTGATTTCTGCCACAGATTTGCCATCCCTCTGGAGGCAGATCAAGAATTTTATCAGCACCATTTCTTCCTGCATCTGAAACAGACCAGGTAAACTGCCCTCTGAAAGTGCCTATTGTGCTTCATAGGGAAAAAGGCAGCCTAAGTAACCAGCATGGACTCATGCTGTGGTAATGTAAAGTCAGGTAAGGTGATTCCCACCTGCACTATACTGTGTTCCAGTTAGGGAAGGCAGAATGGCTTGAAAGGAATAAAGCAAATCTGGAATTCGGATTTTACAAAACATGCTAATATAGAATTGGAATTGTTTTCTGTAATAAATACCTCCTGGTTTAGGTGGATTGTGATTCTATCTGTCTGAAAAACCCTAATTAAAAGGTCTAATTCTTACACAGCTGGAGTGCTTTTTACTCAGCACTGTGGGGGAAGTGCTGACTTCCATTACGGTAACAATAAACTCTCAGAACACCTAGAGAGAGGTAGACTTCATAGATTTTATTCTTAGAATATCAAGGGCAATTCTTGAATCTGTTGAAATCAATGAAAAACTCACACCAACTTCTGCTGGGTTAGGGTTGCTCCCTAGGTCTTAAGTGAACAGGGGAATTGGCATCCTGAAGAGATATTTGCAGACTGTGTATCTACCTGTTGAACTCTTATCTCTCATTTAATTCTGATTTTATACTGCAGAGATCAAGAAGTTCCAAGAAGCTTTCAGGCTTTCAGTCAGAATGAGACTATTGAAAAACATGACCTTTTATTCAAAAGCCACTATCTGCAGTGGCTGTTGACTGCCACTGTGAATACTGACCTCACAGCAGAGTACTAGACATCACTGAACAGCACAGTGTTGTGTTCTCCACAATCACGTAGAGAATATATTTACATTCCTATTGCCCAGTGGGGGAAAGTGCCTTCTCAGCATCCCCAAAGAAAGACCTTCTAATTTTAGTAACACCTAAAACACAGGGTACATCTGTTCACATTTGTACACATTTGTACACACAGTAGTATCATACATGTTCATGTTCACTGTAGAACCTGGAACTTCTGGTTTCACACTGCATACTCAGACTGTTGCATCAAATTGAGATGCCTTTTTAAGTCATTCTCATAAACCCTAAGACCACACATAAGTATTTTTAAATGGCTGTGCAAGTAAACCTATACACAGAAAATTACAGCCTGTGGCATCAAATTAGCCAACTGACTCATTAGAAAAGGAACCTCAGCAGATCAGCTAAAATAACCTGTCTGAAACATACTTCCAGAAAAATCTTGCTTAAGTCTTACTAATTATACTTGCTGATGCTCACACTGGTACGGCTTTCAAGTCAGTACCACTAAGCATGTATCCATGGTATGCATAAAATAAAAACTGGGGCCTTCTTTTGAGAGAGTCAGGGTTTACTGCCTGAAGAGTCCATTAAAGCAGTTATGCTGTAGCTGCATTAAAGTGCAACCTTGCTTCTTAAGTCCCTTCAGCAAATAATGACTGCCACTGCCTTAACTCCTGCAACTGAGGTTTGTCCTAAGGTGTTGTCGTTCTGAAAAAAACCACAAAAGCCAACAGATTTTTGCATTTATTTAGCACTTTCCATTTTTATAACACTAGCATCTTTATCAATTTGACAGTAGAAGAATGTATATTTTTCACATTTTAAAGCTGAGGAAAATGGTACAAAATTATGGTCCAGCCCACAATTCACATTCAGATTAGTGTTGTAACAGAAGCTCAGAACTTCTTCACTAATGTGGTGTGGTTTTTCGGTTGGTTTGGTTTGGTTTGGTTTTTTTCAAGAGTTCACGATTCTCTACAGACCTCTAAAATCAGAGATATGGAAATTACTTGAACAAGCGCATGAAAATAGTGGGAAGTATGTAACATGTATAGTGACAGGTTCTAGACTGGCATAACTATCTCTGTAGCCATGAAATAAAACAGAACTGAGCTGGCAAAAAAAAAAAAGTAGCTATTTCTTTAATAAGGATGCTTATCACTCTCTAGTACAACTCAGCAGACTTAAACAACTGAAGGTGTGTGTAGGCATGAGAACGAAGTGGGATAGGAATGGTAGGAGGGAAAGGAGATGTCTGCTTACGCCACAATTGGTAATTTAAAAAAAAAAACCAACCTGTTCGACTATTGTCCCAGTATGGTGGGGTTTGACTTCCATTGTACATATTGGAGCAGGTCCTGAAGCACAGGATATAAGCAAAATGAAAGTACATCCAAGGGTCATCTGGCTTTCAAATCATGTGATTTCTGGGTGTCATAATAAGGCAGTTCAGGAACATCTCTGGAAAAGATTAGTCAAAACATTTTTTAATTTATTTCTTCAGTTTGTGTGTATACTGAAATGCAGAAATTAGTCTTTAAATCTAGTTTTTGGCTTTGTTCAGTGTCTCAGCTGTAGACTGGACTATGGTTAAATTAGAAGGAAAATTCTTACATCACCAGAAGCTATGGGTAAAAATCAGGACATGATCTGATGAGTCTTTTGCCTTCCTTATTTCTGTGCACAGAAAAAGAACAAACAAGGATGCAAATGGATGAAAAGAGACATATCATGAATTATCATGCTTCCATTTCTTCCTTTGAATAATAGGAAAATGTCATGGACAGAGCATAATTGCAATACTTTTGCTGGAATCACCTCTGTAATAAAAATGCTGCTATCCACTCTAGCATCATACTAACTACTTTACCAGCTCAAAATCTGAAGGTTTTGAGCACTTTTCAACATGAAGCACATGCTGCTTCTGTGACTGGATGAAAATACATTAATGTTAACCATGGTAATTTCTGCATCTCTTCTGAGATAATCAGAGAAGCTAGCTAGAGCTTTTTCTGAATCCACAAGATGAAAGAAGTTTAGAAAGCCTTTACAAAGAGTGAAATACTGCTTGAAATCAGCCTGCAAGTAAATATTTGCACTTGCGCAGGATTAGACATAGAAGAAAACGTATATTTGTCCCAGTTGCCACTCTGTCAGTGTCTCGTTTGTTCTTCCAGAGTGAAAGCCCTGCACTTTCTACAGAAAGGCAGAACATTGCAGCCTCACTGTTCCTCAGCACCAGCATCCTCAAAAACTATCAGAGATACCCAGTATGTCATTGCCCTGCATAACAAGATGTATTGGAGCTGTCCTTTAAGTGCTGGGAACTGGCCACTTTGCTTGTCCTGTTTCTGTTGTTGTACCTATAAAACTGGGCGGTCCCATGGTGTAATGGAGAGCACTCTGGTCTCTGAATCCCAAGGTCGCGAGTTCGAGTATCAGTACGGACCGTTCCCGGCAGTTCAATGCCTCCCTGCCATCCGATCCCATCAGATCTCGGATGCTCAGCGGGGTCAGCCCCCGGTTAGTACCGGGTGCTGTAGATAGTCCCAAGGACTTCCCTGTCACTGTCCAAGCTTGCTCGGCTGTGGCAAATGAACCTTAGGAATTAAACGGTGGGGCCAGTTCTGTGCACGCTGTGCCTTACCTAAAAAATCCACTACACAGGCTCGAAGGGCACACCCACATGGGGAGAGCCCTTCCCAAATCTTCGTTCGTGAAGGTTGGCCATTATTATTATTATACCTATAAAACTAAAGCCTTGCCCCGAAAGGTAGACAATTAAACCACCTACATTCAGCATGACCAAAATTGCCTTCTCTAGAGTCAATGCTTCTGACTTTAACTAAAGCTAGCGGATGAAGATTTGAACCACTTGTACATCTTTGCCTTAAAGGTGATTTTCAGGAAGCTGAGTATTACTCTGTCCTTGCATGGCTCAAGAATCACATTTTCAAATTAGCAGCATGAAGGCCATCCAAAGCATTAGGTTGGTATTTGTGTCACCTGATTCCCCAGGGTACTCTCTCTCCATCATTCCTCCATCACATAATGAGGACCATACTGGATTTGCATCTACCTTTTACCTCTTGGGCATAATATTAATTATGATGATGTGTTCCAATCATCAAGCTCCTTCTCTTTCAGTTCAGCCACTTGGAGTAGCAGATTTTCTGACATGAGCAAGGGAAGTTTTTACCAGGTGGAGTTTTAGTTTAGCACAAGCTCCCGAAAACAGGACCATCTAATATGTTCCACCATCTTACTAATACAGTTTCTTTCAACACCTTCCTTCCCTGATCCCATTGATTACTGTGTCCCCACCTACTACTTCTCACCAACAAACTTCAGGTCAAACCTGCCTGATCTGGTGTGATTCTCTGCTTACTCATCACAATACAGCAAAACAATTACTTAACCCTTGTTTAGGTCTTTCAAATATAGCCTCTGTTTCTTCACGTCTACACAGACTGCATCTCATAGTTTATCCTTCTGTGTGTCCTCTCTCTGCAGAGAGATCCCCCGCTGTTTTTGCTGGTTTAGGTGGTACTTCTTTTTCACTGAAACTCTTTTGCCTCAAGCCTGGTGTCCCCAGCATACAACAGCTGAAGGATAAGTTTCATTTGGATACACACTCACAGACATGTACATGCACTTGCTCTCAAGCTCACAGCTCAGGGAGCAGGCTTGGCTTTCCCATTAATAGCTTCTCCATTACAATTACTTAATATTTTTCCTTGGGGAGATCTTATCCCTGGCATTGTTTTGTTTCCTCCTTGTTCTGCCTTAAACTTGCTTTTATTTATCACAGCAGTATTGTTAAGCTGAGGTAGATACTAGCATAAATTAATAAAGAAATCATATTAATCTTATCTTCTTTCCTCACAATGTGAACTTTCCACCCCAAAAACTGTCAACTCATGAAGCCCGGACTGAAACATTTTTTCTTTGTTCTTCTCCAAAACAGTAAGTATTCTTACACAAGTGTTAACTGTAAACTAATGTACATTAGGGTAAGATCCTGAACAGTCTTTAAAGTGTCATCTCAATAGTATATCTATACAGATTCCTTTCACTCCACCATCTGGAAGAGTGCAGTGCAGATGAAAAACAGATTTCCACTGAGGGCATATGAGGGCCGTAAACAAGATCTAGACTAAAAAATGTAATGCTGTGAAGATTTTCCCATCTTTTTAACCCTGCTATTTTGCTATGTGCATTTTATGACTTGTTTCCTTTTACCCTGGAGACAGTTCCACATGCCCAGGAATCTGCCCAGGTGTCTCAGACAAAAACTGCTTGCTTTGTGATACCCTTTATAAAATGCTTTTGTGCCCAATATATACATCATAAACGTGCCATTAACCAAGGCACATTATCTTTTTATGTCATTTCCAATATTTAGATTTTAAATCTGGTTAAAAATGCTACAGGAAAAGTTATAGACCCACCACATAAGTACATCTGAACACGTTTATTTGCACATACATGTATCCATACTGTGTCTTCATCTTTTATGGGTAAGCTTTTAAACTACATAGAGTGGAAATATTTGGAGAAGAAAAAATGTAATGAAACTTAGATTGTTCAATAAAGATGAAAGGATTGAAAGCTTCATATTGTGTTTATGAAATCAAATATTTCTGTGTCTGCTCTGTACATCCCATGTCATAAGACATGAATAGTTCCATAACAACAAAAGTCCACCATTAAACCATGGCCTTACTTTCAATTCCTAAACAGAAATAACAAACAAAAAACCAAACCTGTGAAAAATGCACACAAAAATAAACAAAACAACACCCCAAAACACCCCACCACAAATATCAACCCTTAAGATAGTAGTAATGACTTAAATAGACTGGTTCAGATTATCCCTTTAATCAGAAAATTAGAATGCTTATCATTGTATCATTTAAAAGAAGGATATTAGAATGAATCAAATAAGGCTGCCTTTGGGTTCACAAATTAACTATTGTTTATGCAATCATAAAGTCTTTGGGTGACCTCAGCAATTTTTAGTGATCAGGGTATTGTTTTAATATTGATGTAGAATTCAAATTACTAATGGCTCTGGCACTATTTGACAAAATAAAAGAAAAAGTCACCTATTACGGAGATCAAGATGGAGAGCAGCAGCATGTATTAACTGACTTAAAAGGATATGGTTTTGCCACTAAAAGAGATTCTAATAAACAACCAAAATCAAGACACAGAATGCAACTCCATTTGTTACTTTTCAATAACAAACAAAAAATTCTCAAGTTATTCAAAGTGATTATAGAACAATTTTCTCCCTCTCTTGAATATTAGAAACCAAACCACATTTCCAAAGAATTAAATAACAAACTCCATGATCCTTTTAACAAGAGTACATTGTTCCTCTGATGTGAGGACTTAAACTTTATGTATTTGTTACTCTATGCATAAAAAATGACTACTTGCTTTCCTTACAGCAGTATCACTGAAGACATCAATAAGCATTTGACCATGTCCTATCTGCTCTTTTCCCTTAAATACCTACAATATGTATTATAGTTAGTATCTCCTCCAGATACAACACTCAAAAATGCTAAAGTAAATTAGGATTTCACGTACAGTCATAGTGTTTCCTTGAGATCCAAGGGACCGAATTCTCAGTTATAGATGTCCTTTTAACCGCTTTGCAATGTAATGGGCTTCTAAAACCCTTCAAATGTATACATAAACAGTCCCTCTGAGAATAACCTTTGTCTAAGGAGTTTCTTTTTCTGATACAGTACTGCAGTATGGCTGCACATCATCCCTTTCCCCAGAGCCCTGTGCCAGGAGACAGAGAAGGAGGTGATAGGTGGCACAGGTGCATGCCAGGAGCTTCCGTGGCAAATGGTGATCTTGAACTCTCCTCTGGTTTCAAGGCCTTGTTCAAAGTGCTTTATACATTTACATCATCTGTAACAATCACAGAGAAATAAAAAAGGAGGAGCCAAACCTCGTGGTGACAAAAGATCAGTGATACTATATTCATGAGTCAGACTCTTTTGCTATGTGCCTGAGGGGATGAAAACATGGCAATGACATGCTAGAGTTTGTTTTCCAGAGCAGAGTATAATATAGTATTTTGGCCTACATCTGACTGAATATTATAGTGCTTCAGAAGAGTACTTTGCCAGACTTGCCAAACTGTGGCAAGAATTATTTCTTTTATAAATATTTATGTGTATATATGTATAGCGTGTGCATTGTGCATACAGAGAGACTATCTTCGGAGTTGCATTAAAATAGTACAATTCGCCAATTTTACTTTCCTGGAAGAAACTGTGGAAGTTGGCAACAGAACCACAGAATCATTTAGATTGGAAAAGACCCTTAATAGCTTCAAGACAGGTGGGGGTTGGTCTCTTCTCCCAGGCACTCAGCAATAGGACAAGGGGGCACGGGCTCATGCTCTGCCAGGGGAAATTTAAGTTGGAGATCAGAAAAAAATTCTTTACAGAGAGAGTAATCAGGCATTGGAATGGGCTGCCCAGAGAGGTGGTGGATTTACCATCCCTGAAGGTATTTAAACTGAGCTTGGCCGTGGCACTGAGTGCCATGATCTAGTAAACGGACTGGAGTTGGATGAAGGGTTGGGCTTGATGATCTCAGAGGTCTTTTCCAACTCAATCGATTCTATGATTCTATAAGTCCAACCATTAAAAATAAATTATATGTGATAACTGACGGCAAGAGCGGTCTCTTTGAATATAGCAGAAACAACATGCTTTGGTAACAATTCAGAAACTAAAAAGAAAATTGCCGAAGTGAAGGGTTTTTTCCAGTATTTCACTTAAAAAAAACAGTTCAAAGATTTTGATCATTTGGTTTGAGATAATCTTGGTTCAGCAAAAATGAAACATTTTTTATTTTTAATTAATATTAACATTCCAAAATAAAATTACTCATTTTATAAATGAAAGGTTTTAAAATAATAAATATATTAATGTTTGTGGTTTTAAAAATTTGGGATAGCCATGGAAAAACTCCATAAAAATAACACCAAGTTCTGAGTTACTTAGGTTAATCCACATGTCTTTATATTGAAAAGGAAGCCTCCAGAGAACAGTAAATGTATTTTTTAAGTGGCACAGGTCTCGGAAACCTCTGACCATGCTGATCTGCAGTTTACCCTGTGCAATTCCTCCTTGTCATAAAGACAAGGGATTTCATCAACATTCAGTGAACAAGCAGCTGAGACAGTGTCAAGCATTATGCGTCTCCAAGGGATGTTATGCTCTGCCAATTCCAGTGTGAAAGTAGGCTACTTCCAAAACAGCAGTGAAGTACTAAGGACTGCTGCAAGGGGACTTGCCAGGGTGAGTTTCCACTCTCTCAGGTTAGCTTGCATTTAAAAAAAAAAAAAGTTTACCATGAAAAATTTAGAAATGCAAAGGAATTTGACTTTTAATCACTGCGCATTGGAATGAATTCAACACACAGCATTGACTGCCGGCTGGCTCTGCAGATGAGTTCCCTCAGAGGGACCTCTGTACTCTGGAATGGGGATCTGGCAATAGGCAACAATCTTGCCAGCAGCAAAGTGCTACATTACCAGCAGGAAAATCACAAAACCAGAGAGGAATATTCTTTAGTGACAGCCATAAATGGGATTTGTCAAACCAAGAGGTTTTTGCCATGTCTAAGAGAGGAGGATGCTAACTTCTAAAACGTGTGAACAGGTGCGATTTCTTGCCAATTTTAGATCAGAGTAGAATGTGCATGATGGGGAAAATACTTCTACTTCAATAGTTTAAAATGCTGGTATGTATGTCTAATGAAATCCATGCACTACCACTTTGCCAGCTCTTCTCAGCAATACAGACTATTTCCACTTGATGGCACCAAATTTTTTTTTTTAACTTCAACTGAAAACAATTCTCTAACAAGAGATGCTGAATTCTGAGAAGATAATCGGGGGGGAGGGGGGTAAAATGTGTGGTTTTTCTGAGCACATTTCTTTTCTTAAAAAACTGGACTTATAAATAATATTTACAGTGAATTTGTTACAATTTCTTTGTGTCCTCTCTTTGATAATGACAGTTGTTTGAACTACCTAACTTTTTTTCCAGTGCTTAGAGAGTGTCTTCTTTCAATGAAGTAAAGGTTGTGTTATTTTATTTTTGTGAGTCAGCTCCTTAACGTGGATGAAGAATGCATTTTAAGATAAATTCTGTTTCTGGACCCATCCTGGAAACTCCACATGCAGTTGCTTGTTTTAAACATAAAGGCACCCATACAGATCACAGCAAAATAACACACAATTTTTTAAGGGTTGATATAAATTTTGGTTCTTACCCTAAATTACCTGTTGCTTATTAGTAATAATTACTGACTAGTATTTTTCCAATAGCCTTAACCTCTTTAAAATAAACTTTTAAACCTTGCTTGATTGTTCTATTTGGGCACTGTTCTATTTAGGCTGCACGAAGAGTGTAAGGAAACAAAACTGTAGTTTCAATAGTTGTCCAGTTCTTGGAGATTTCACAAACTTAGGCAATGGGCATCATCACATACAATGTACCAGGTAATAATAGATTGTATGCTAGATAAAATTACTTGCAGTAAATATCCATTTATTGTTTCTCATGTCCTCTTTCAGCAGTAAGTTGGGTAAGGCAGAGCTGAATCCTGTGTCTGTGCAGTACCTGCATTGGGAAGGGAGGATGACATGGTTTAAGCCTAAGCCTCCCATATATACAAATGATGTATAGAACCATCTGTTGAGATTCTACAACTGCAAACAAGCATTTTAGCCACATATGATGGGATCTGTAATATTTCTATCCACAAAACAGAGAACGCAGTGCAGCAATGGAGTTTGGAAGGATGAGGGGCATAGTCTTCTCCAGGGAGAAGACTGGGAAGCCAGGACAGAACAGTTTTGTGCATGTCCTCATCCAAAATTAGGGTACTAACTAAGGGGTTTCAAGGCAAAAGATAAAAACAGAAATATTCTGCCAGAGATTATATTTTTTGGTCTTGTAGGAGTAGGCTCTGCAATGTGTGTTCTACACAGACATTGTGCATATGTGCAGAAGAAGAGCACTTAGGATATGCTGTATTTATTGTGCAGGTGGAAATCAACTGCTTAGTGCATAAAGCAGGGCTGACACTTCCCAGATATATTCTGTTTACTGTGTGCCCACCCATGACAGAGCTTCTCTGTGTATGCACATGTACTGTCACTTAGATGTTCAGATACATAGCGAGATTGAAACTACTGTCACTACCATGAACGGGCTCCCAGATGTCCAAACGTCTCCCTTAACTTACAGAAAAGAGGACTTCTTTGGAAAAGCCGGGGTGTAGGTTTCTTCCATCTACAAATCACCCTCCCCTCCTGCCACCTGTTCTTTCTTCCTGCTCTCAAGGTCCAAACTTTCCAGCTGAGTCCTGATTCCACTTCTAAAGGATTCTTCTGATCTGTAAATTTTAAGGATTACCCAATACTTGTTCATCTACCTCCAGATCACAAATCTATAATGAGACTGATTTCCTATCTTTTTCAGAAGTATCTTTCAACTCTAATTTCCACCAGATTTCTTTCTTCTCTGAGAAAGTTCTGATTCCCATCAGGAAGATTTCCACACAATCTTACTCAGTCTCTAAGAGCAGTGTCTGTTATTGGCTGGCTCTTCCCCTTTCCTCTCTAGAAGAACAACATTGAAGAAAGCTCAGTCCTACAAACATGTAAGGACAGCACTATTCATTGACATTCAGTTATTGTTTTAAGCAAGTGATCCTTTATGATTTCTGTCTAATAACATCAGTCATTTCAACTATCAAAAAATCCAAAACTTAACTTTTTCATTTTACTTTACACTATTCTGTCATTTCTTCCCTGCACATTGCTGTTATTCAACTATTACATGACATTTATGGTTGTTTATTTTCTGTTTGAACCTGGAAAAAAGTGGTGAGGAAATCCAAGAGCCTGTGAAAAGAGCATGAGCCTCCCTTCTGGCTCTGGAAAATACAAAGAGCATTCATTACCAGCTAGAGCTTTATTAGAGGTGAAAAAATAGCAGATGGGAGCAATATTTCTCTTTTCCTCACACAAAGAAAGGAAACTCCTGGCACCATCACATCTTTCAAAGCCATTTCATCTATCTAGAGTCCAGCCCGAAGCAGCTTCTGTGGAAGCAGAGATACTGCTAAGGCATGTCAGCCCCAGCACACACTCCAGTTCTACTGCAGGACTGCCATTCTGCTCAACTATGTGGGGTTTAATTCACAGATATATTTCCCCTAGGACAGAGCTCTGGCAGCCAAACTCATTTTTCATGGGCAAGTTAATCTCACTTAAACCCTCCAGAATTTACTGATGCCATTAAAAAAAACCCCAAATCTCAATTACTCTTTCCCCTCTCATATTCCAACAATTGCTTTTACCTGAGTGGTGTCCTGACAACATACCCATAATTTAGCTCTCATGTGTTCGTAATCATTTGCTGCTGTTCCACACAAATTCTGCATCATCTCATTTTTATTACTGAAAATTGTGATAAATCAGAAACAGAGTCATGGAGCAAAGATGCATGCCAGTGCCAAATAATTCTGTTGGTATCCTACACATATACCCCCATAGCCTCTTTTTTTCTTGTCACACAGGCTTTGTATTTAATTGTGGTTATGAAGTTATTAGGAAATTACTGTCTCTGTGCTTAGATTCTGTGTTATTCTGGCAGTAAGACACTGCTTTGCTCACTTTTTGTTTAAGGATATTTCTGACATAGTTTTAGTAACCACACTCAAGTCTAGGTGCTACATGCTAGTCTCTTTTCAGAAACATGGAGTCTGGACCATTTTGCATCCATCTTAATTATAGTGGAAAAACTTAAGCATGATGACCCAGGACATCCATATGTTTTACCTTTCCAGATGGGAAGCAACCTGACCCTCTCCAAGGCAGGTGTAGAAGATGATCAACATTTAGGCAGTAGGAAAAAGCTGAGACTTTGGTTTCCAGTAGGAGTTTAAGCCCTGAAGTACCGTGACAGACATAATCTGCGATCCAAGAATGTATATTTTTAATGGCTGGAACTCAATTATCTTAGAGACCTTTTCCAACCTGATTTTATGATATTGATATTGCTGTTTATTCACAGCCCTTCCAGTGTATCTGTCTACAGTTCTCCATTGCTGTAAGTGATCTCACCAAGATAGCATAGTATAAGCAGAAAAAAATTAACTGACCATGGCTGTTGTGCAGACTAGTGCCAGAAATGTGTTTTGTGAAGACTAAAGAAAATTGAAGCTGCAGAAGAGAGCTGGACTAAGTGGAAAGAGTTAATGATGTGAAGCATCTGAAGCAGCTAAGTGGTCTACAATCAAAGAAGCTGCTCGTTTCTGTATAGTACTGGGCAAAAAGACAAAGATATTGGCAGAGCAAGGGTCTCAAGTGGCAAGCTTACTAAACCTGATAGGTTATTTATGCCATTTGAGTCTTATTGTTTTGTCAAGGAAAAGGTCCTTCATACAAAGAAGCGCCTTCTGCAACAGAAATTAAGAACCCAAAGAGGCAGCTAGTGAGTGGGTAACCCAGTTATTAGATAGATAGATAGATAGATAGATAGATAGATAGATAGATAGATAGACAGATAGATAGACAGATAGATAGACAGACATATATACATATAGATTACACACACACACACACATACATATATAAAAACACAGTTATATAGCCCAGTTTTACCAGTTATATATACAAGATAGCTATTTCACTGATAAATGCCACATGGTGATGATAGAGATCACAAGAGGATGAAACTCAAAAAAAATACAAAAGAAATCACTATCATGGGACAACTTCATATTAGAAAAAATGATCACTGGAAAGTCAGAACAAGCTATTCAGAAAAGCAGAGAGAAATACTCACTAGCACCAGAGGAATACATGTTATGAAATGGACAAATAGTGCCAGCAAATAATAACATACAAACAAAATGCAGTGGTATGGGACCATCTTAGAAACAAAACCAAGTAGCAAAGATAAACACCTTGCAGATTTTTAGCAGATGTGGATTGTATCATGCAGGAAAAGAATGTGTATCATTAAGGAAGCTATGTACAAAGTGACAAAAAGCAAAACATCTTACTGGAGGACTTCTCCAAAAAAAGTGGTGTAGCAGCAGTGAAATTATCTTCCCTTTTGCTACCATGCAAACTAGGAATTGCATTGTGGTAAAGCATATGCAAATAACTAAACAGATCCAGGGGAAAAAAATCATTTAAAACAGATGTTGAAGTGGAAACAAGCTGCAACTCTTGAGAAAGAAGGTAAATAAAATTTAGCTCATACCACGAGACTAAGTGATTAATAGGATGTACAATGCAGAAGGCACAGAAGGAAAATACCAATGAAGGAAATGCATCAGTCTGTCCATACAGGAGGACGTGCTTGAAAATGGCGCACATGAAAGCTGCTGTGTTTGCTCAAACACCTACAGGTATAGTGTTCTCCAACAGCATAGGACATCTCACAGTTGGGAGAAAAAAGATAAAACAGAGGATATTGCTGGTTTTAGCAAGAATAATTAGTCATGGCTTTTCTGAGTGCCGTCTATTTTCTGAAGAATGCATACTATGTGGGTGGAATTAGGTAACTGGTGCATGCAACCACCAGAAAGGCACAGGAAGGTGTTATTCAGCCAGCTTAGCACTGGGTTCTTTCAACTATAGGCATATAACCCAAGGTAATTATCACTACCCCTTTGATACACAATAAAAACGCTAACAACAGCAAAAAACCAAAACCAAAACAACACTCAACCAAAAAAAGCGCCCATCTAAAGCACAGTTCATGCAAACAGTTTTAGAGGAGGTGGATCATGCCCCAGAAATGCATGTTTCTCTTCAGTGACTTTAAGACGAGTCTGGACAATTAGATTGTGAACAGCTTTTATTAGGAAATATTAATGTCAGACAAAGCAGCACCAGAAGAAATGCTTTCCAATCATTCTCTGTATCTGTTGGACAAAACACCTGAAAAGAATGCACGTGTTTTGAAGTCTTACTTATAATACTTGTTTAGCATTAATATTTCTATGTTGTTTTCCCTTGCTGAGAGCACTTTGTATCAGAACAGTATGTTAACTCAGGCTCATCACTTTTTGTAAAATTAGTGACACTAAACACTGGGAAGTGAAGACATTGAAAAATAAATACAGCTATCTTCTAAAAGCTGCTTCAGGCCTTTGTCATCGCACCAGACAGCAGCAAAAACATGGTCCTGTGTCTAAGTGGACCATGTGGTTGAAGAAGTCCTAGGTACTTCTTAAAGTTTCCAGTCAGTCCTCCCTTCAGCACTCCTCAGAAAATGAGGGAGTGGATTGCTGCCTTAGACATGCTCTGTATGCCCAGCACAGAATATTTTCCTGTAGATGTGCAATCCATGAGCCGTTCCATGGAAATACCACCTGAATTGCGTAAGCACAAGCATACACGATAGATCCCTCTATATTAATAAATAAAAAACTCACTGGACTGGTTTGAAGGAACTTATCCTTATGGCCAGGCTTCGTGAACAAGGATTTGGGATGGGCAGTACCCATGCTTGCTAAAGAGGCGGATGCGGGATAGGCAAGTCCAGT
>VWZD01013294.1:1099985-1126807 GCA_013396695.1 Sakesphorus luctuosus | reverse complement strand
TCCATTGTTAATAGTTCATGGGAAATGAATAGAGGGTGTAGAATACATAGCTTTGGTCACACCCACAGTGATAAACTGGTCTGACCTGCTGAACTAGGACAAAAAATAGACACTGGAGCAAAGAAAATCCTTTTTCCTCCCTAGGCTTTGTTCATCACTGTCTTTAGCATTAATGTACTAGAAGAACTGTCCTATATAAGATGAGATACGCCATTCTTGTTTTTATCCTCATTCTGTGCCTGACAGAAAGCCAGGCCAAACGCAGTGTGCTTGGCTCCAGGGTTCCCTCCCCATAAATGTGCCATGCTGGGAGCAAAGTATTTGTAGAAAGGACTTTGATACACGCCAAACTGGTTTCACTCCTGGTCTGAATTTTATGAACGTGAGAAATATCTAGAGAGAAGGAAATCTCACATCACAGGTCTGTCTGTGAAACAGCTGCAGCCATGTGTCACAGCTCCCTGTCCCAGGGAAACTGCTACTAATTCTGGTCCAGGACAAGGCTGACTTGTTTAGACTCTGCAGAGAAAGGTAAATTGTCCCAGGACTTTTTGTTGGGAGTGCACCCTTCACCTCTTCCAGGTGGGGTGGTTTTCAGATGCTGTTTTAATAAAGCAAGACCACTTACCTGATACTTTGATACAAAATAATCAAACTTGTTTGATAGTAATTATCATTGTTTATAAGGGATACTTTTTACTTCACAGTTTTTCTTTTGAAGCTTTCTCAGTCCTTGTTTTTAATGTCAGGCGGGATCTTCCTACCTTCAGAATTTTCAGCACCATGTTACATCTTTCAGGAAGTTGAGATCTACCAGCAAAATGGCTGGAAGCAAATTGAAATGGGTCTGTGGAACCTGAAAAGGAAAATTTCACTTTCTAGTAGTCACCTTATGTACACACATTACTAGACCATCCTCCCCCATGCAAGAAAGCCAAGTATAGCAGATGGCTCTTGCATTGCCAACAGTGTTTCCAGTGGCCTGGTAGGGAGCCTTTTCCCCAGGGACTTTCCATAATCTGGGTCAGCTTTTGAGAGATGCTCTCTGGGGAACATCCAAAGCCTGAAGCCAGGGAATACACACCCTGTCTCCTTCACTGCAGACAGAGAACAGTTGCTTGCAATAGTGGGAAAATCAGCTGTGGTACAAGAGGCTGTCTCCTGAACTGTAGGTTTGCTTGCAGGGAGTCATGATGCCACCATCTGAATTGAGCAGTGATACAGCTGCAGTTGTTTTGCATGAAATGACAGGTGTTGCATGAAATGACAGGTGTTTTCTCCTGTCTTTTATCTAGAATACTCGCTCAGCTATGGGGTACAAGTACCTCACAGCTCTGTTGTCCTTCTTGTTTGCTAGCATTCCAGAAGTACCATTTCACAGCGTCCATCATGTGTGCTGGTTGATATTTCAGGAATTCCAAATCTTGAGTCCTATTCAGTGTCTCAGACCCCAGCAACCATCTCTCACTCCAGTGCTTCAGTCCCTGTGGGTACCGAGAGTTAATTTTCACAAAATAGTTAAGTGAATCACTTTTTCATATAGAAGACATGCTTTAGATGCAAATTCCTCAAACCGCAAGAGGTCTGAATAGGAGCTACTTAATGATGGCTTTTGTTTATTACGAAAATATTGTAAAGTAAGGTAATGTTAGCCTACGCTAATACAAGGAGTGGATCAAGCAGCCCAACTCATGCATTCTCCTTCTAGCTGTGTTCCTGAGTCCCCAGCTATAGTCAGATGCTTTCTGGCTCTCCTTCCTTCCTTTCTTCCTAAGCCTTGCAGTGATAGCTGCTGCAGGCTCTTTGCTATGGTACTCTGTATTGCAGCCTGTGCAATGGCGGACTTTCTACTGGGACAGCCCAGCTCAGACTATTCAGGCATTGCTTCCTCCTCGCATAGTGGATGGTTTGGAAAGCATGGTTCTGTGCAAAGGGTGGATGACCTTCCATCCACCCTCTGGTGGCTGGGAACTGAGTGAAGAATGTCTATTGTGTATTGTTGGTTCCCTGTCCTCTCCTCTGCTGGTAAGATGACTTACAAGCATGAAACCTGGGATTTAGTTTCTCCATAATTTCATTTTTATACTGTGTGGTAGATAAAACCCTCTGTTTAAGCATTTCAGGCCCTGGCAGAAGGGGTGTTTTTAGGTTTAGGGGAATGTGCTGGTGCAGTCCTGTGGTCATGAACCAGTGCTGAGTCCTGGGCTACTACTGTTGCACCAAATACTTCCAGGTTATCAACTAAACTCAATGAAAAGGAAAATTTTTAACAAGAGAAAGAATGACTTCATTCCACAAAGCAGCCAGACAGGGAAGCTCATTCCAAATTCTGCCTCATAAAATCTGAATCTGGTTGTTTGGTCTTTGGACAGAAGTTGTTTTTCTCCACAGGTGCTGCTGCTTCACAGAATCCTCTGTGCTGATACCACCCCTCTGCTCAAAGCCTTTGTCTCTGCTCTTCAATCCCACACCTCCTTCAGATCTGCAGTGGCAGCCAAGGAGGAGGCAGCAGCACGGGTTTCCTGGTGAGGCTGAGCACAAGTGACAGGTGCCTGGCTGGAAGCAGGGCTACCTGCCACTGCCATGCCATGCCAACGGCAGTGCCACCTCAGACAGCCCAGTGATGGAGAGAGGATATAAGATATTTTGTGGCTCACTTTTCTTTTTGCCACAGATGTGTCAAACCAGTTCAGTATTGAAGTCATTCAGATGGTCTTTTGCACTTAAATGTGTCTTTTTTGTGTTATTTTGGGATTTTTGTTTCAACATCCCCTCTCACAGTGAGCATATAGGGAGGGAAAACAACTCATGGAATTATTATATTTAAGTGCAAGGTGTATTTTGTTTCCACTTCACCCTGATAGCAAATTTTGAGCTGCCATGTGAGGAGGAGATATTTCTCTCATGTTTTGTTTTTAGGAAGATTTTGAGGGGGAAAAACTGGCTGTGAATAGTATCACTTTATGCTCTTAACACTCCACTTTTTGTCAGAAATCAGACACCTGAAGCCATAGCTATAAGATCTGTGTGACTTGAGGGTTGTAGTGCAGCAAACTCTTGCTATTCCTCATCCAAAGGACAGGGATTAGGTGGCAACAATCCACAGATGTGAATTTTATGGGACAGTATAAACAGCTTTCCCGTCTCTACACATAGGGCATACATAAAACACCAAGGGTTGTCACTTAAATTGAAGAGCTGTTTGACTTCTGTTTTGCTTACTCTCAGAAAATGTTGTGATGTTTGCCCCCTTCCTTCTGTTCTTTCCCGTTTACAGTTCTAGGGTTTCTCTCTTGAGCAAGGGTTTGTGGTAAGAACATGGGCTGCTCTAAGAGGCGAGTTAGAGGTTGACTTTGGAAGATAACACATTTTTTCTGAGAGTGAGGAATTAGATACAGGATGAAATATATGAGACATAAACTTGTGAAGGCCAGCTAGAAATGCTACAATGTCAGACAGAATATTCATTGGATTTCTCTGCTCCCTTTGAGATAACTTTTCTACATCCTTTGAAAAAATGATCTTTTATAAACACATTGCAGCAGAGATGAAGGGGTGCTATGTTTGTTTTGCTGGATAAATATTTCCTGTAGAAATAATGAAATCGAGGTGTAGATATCTCCAAAGTCTAAGTGATGTAAAATAGCATGCATCTGTACACTGACCTCTTTGGGCTGCTCCCAGTTTAATTTCAGTGGTACTGCTTTAGTCTTTGCAGAATACAGCACCAGAGCTTGAGACCAGAGACTCGGTAAGGTTCAGTATCCCATGGGTGTGAAAGCCTGCAGAACCACAGTCCAGAGGAGAAATATGTTTTGGTGCTGGCACTTTTCCATGTGAACATCAGCCCTACAATGCAATCCTGTTTGCATGAGCCATCAATTGCCATAATGCTGACTGAATTTCTAAGTCCTTGTATCTCCAAGCAGACTTATTTGATTTTTTGTACTTTTAAAAGGTCAGGAGGAAACCTCGTGAGTAGCTGACTGTAAGAACAGAAAATGAACACAAACAATGGGGTACTGCCTGCTGTTCCAGATGCCCTAACACATCCTGTGGTGTAAAGGAAAGATGCACATATGTAAGTGATGACCTCCAGCCAGTACAGGGAGAGTGAGATTACTTTGAGGATATTCTGTAGGCAAAACCTGTGAGAAGTGAATAAAAATTCTTCATACAATGAAGTGCACTCCTGCAGTGACAGGCAGCAAGCTGCCATGCTTGGGAAAAACTCCTAACTTTCATCACTTTGGTTACAGGAGTGCCCACTCTGTTGTTCTGGTCCAGACTCTTCATTCCTCTCATCACCTTGCCAGCTTGCAGATGAGTTGATGGCCTCCTGGGGCACAGCAGCAGCTACACGCAGTTTTGCCAAAATGTGAGTTAGCCCAAGCAGTGCTCTTTGCTGCTGTGGTTCATCAGTTTCAGGCAACTGAGTCAAGTTCACATGATCTCCTACATAAGGGTTCAGTATGGGTGTACTCATGTAGTCCTCAAGCCCTGGCTTTGGTGTGAAGTCTACCAGTGCCTCTCTCCACCTAACACTTCTGCTACTGCTAACTGTGGTGCTTGTCTGCTAGCTTGTTCTCTAATTACAAACAGCATGGACTGCTTATATACTGTGTGACATGCCTTTCCTTTGTAATCCTTTTAAAATCTAAGAACTCTTTAGTGACTCCTTGTTTTCCTGAGAAGAAAAAAGTGTAAAAGTAGTTTCTCAGCTAGAAGCTTTTAGCTGTCTGTATTACACTACTGTGAACAGTGACTCACAGCTCACAGCTGTGGTTTCTTTCTACAAGGCTGGGACAAATCAGGCATCTCCTCTTTGGTGTCCCACTGGGGCTGGAAGAGCTGCCCTCAGTGAGCTGGAAGTGCTGAGGTTTAGAAGATTCTCTGTGAAGAATAAAACCAAGTATTTTTCACATAACTAAAAATCCCACCCAGCAGCAATGATGGACCCAGTGATGACTATTTTGATTCCTATGACAGGTTTGCACAATGTAGTAAGGATCTGGCAGAACATCCATTTGCTAATTGTATGCTCAAGTTGTGCAACAACACTTCTTGGCTAAATTCAGAATTAAAAAAACCCCTGCGAACACAACTGGAAAATTAAGCTATGCAGGAAGCTCTGAGTTGTTTTTGTTTTTCAAGGATATATATGACCTTGGATCCCACAAATTGGGAAATATGTTTTGACAGCAATGAAATCTTGACATTCCTGCCAGTCTAACAGAGTGAAGAGGGATTCAATGCAGCATTGCCCTCTGGATGGAATGCACAGTGGATATCTGGGAGGTTTTGGGTTCTGTTCCATATTTTGATTATTTTTTAGGGGAAATTACTACTTTTTTTTTGTGCTTGCCATTGCTGTTTCTGTTCTACATGGGTATATTCTCTTGTTTTCCATTTTAATTCCTATCCTGGCACCTCAGTCATAGGGTAGGGCCCATGTTGCAGGACAGAGGCTCTAAGCAGTCCTTGCCTGCTGGCAGCACTTCCTCAGGGTCTGTGCCCAGAGCTTACCACTGAGGGCAAAAGGCAAAGAGCTGTAAATAACACCAAATGTATTTGGATTTTTGCTTTATATAGGAGCCCCACTTTTGCAGAGATCGTGCAGCAGCAGACAGATATTTTGCCTTGACCTGAATCCCTTGTCCTAGTGAAAGTGGCAATGAATTGTGTGCATGAGCTTTTTTTATCAAATTCTCACTGTTGCCTTCAAACTGGGAGCATAGAGGTTGTAGATCTGCAGTGCATTGTGCCACTACAACCTAATGCAAATGTATTTTGATTCCTCTTGCCTCATGTTGGGCAGCTGCACTTGTACAAAGGCTGTTCCTCCACAATTCTTTAGAACACTTGTCTCCTGGAGGGCAGTTGGAGAGCATGTTTTTTTCTGACCATTTCTGCCACCAGATCGGTCTGCTTTCATTAACGAATAACCAAAATAAACAAAATCTCCAGCCTTTCATTTGAAATACTGCAGAAAACCACACTGAGGTCACACCAGTCTGCAAAGTAGACTGACTTTGCAGCTAAGAGTCNGGGGAGGGGGGATTTCTTGGCTTCAATGCACACAGTCTACAAGACATGGAGAAGTCTTCTGTGGGTTTTGTTTTTTCTTTAAGATGTTGACTTACTCTCTCATATACTTACACTTATATGGCTGTTGATACTCTTCTGATGCACTGATTGGTTGATGTTTTGCTCACTGTTTAATGAGAATAAACAGTGTTTTTCCATGTACAGCACAGTGAAGGAATGAAGAAAATAATTTTTCTATAGGGCTTCATCTCTTTTGTAAACTGGCATTGTTGGTGCAAGAAACCAGGAACTCAGGTAAGGAAAAAGATGAGATACCTGTTCTCTTCTTGGGCCATTAGCAAGACTTCACTTTTCTCTGTCTTCAGTTTAACCATATTTTGGATTTGATTATACTTAAATCTCTCTGAAAGCCTCATTCATTGATGAACTTTTTTGTGGAAAAAGTGGTTCTCACTATGGCAGCTGACTTACTGCCTTTCTTTACTAGGGGAGGAGGCAATGTTTTGACTTGAGGCAATTTAATTTTTCTCAGGAAGGTGTAAAAATTATAATAGCAAATGTGGCTAAAAACTTAAAATAGAGAACAATTTCACAATTAAATTCAAACTTTTTGAAATTAAGTATTTTAAAATATTGTTTTAAAATAAATACTTGGGATTTGAAACTTCTTATTGGAGTTTTGAAGGGGGGGGATGTTGAAGTAAACCAAATTTACAATGTTCTACTGTAGCAACTTAGGAAATTTAGTGTTGATTCAATATCACAATGAGAGGGAAAAATATTTTGTATTTTTCAATGAATAAATATTTTGTCTGCAACATTCTTTTTGAAGTTTAGTAGGCATTATTCCTTCCTAACTACTGCCTACAACCTTCTGCCTCATCAAATAAAATTTGATTAACCACTGAAGTGAGAGATGGGCTAGTTGTTCTGTTTCTATTGCTGGCAGAAAATTCAGATGAGCTCTGAATAGTGATGGTTTGCAGTTTCAAACGGATAGTCAAAACTTTGAGAAGGGAGAATTCACTGCAGTAAAACACTTATGCAAAGGGGGCTTATGGGCATGAGAAAATGAATTGGTTACAGGCTAGTAGAAAGGGCTGCTTACTCTTAAGGTTTTGTTTGTTGTTTTATATGCTTTATGGGAAGAACTCTTTCATGCTTTTATTTCTAGAAAATATTTTTGAAAATACTTCTAAGCAATTAAGAACAATAGCACATCTTAATCTGTCATATTCAAAATTATTTATTAGCAACTTTTAAAACAGAAATAATGCATAGTCATGGTTAGTGCTCCTGATAAACAAGTGGCCAGAAAAGCCATTGTGACTTCTGGTTCTCAAAGTATGAGCTGAATTACTGTTGCATGTCCATCATGTATGATTGCCCTTTTCTAGGTGCACTGCTTAGCACCTTTGTATTGTGAAGCAGATTTACAGACTGCATATTAGAAGCAACATCTCGGTAAGTAGTTACCACCATAGCTGTGATAGTTTCTCAAGCTTTTTTTGCCTGTCCATGTGCTGTAGATGGACACCTTCACCATGGACAAGACTATGCTAATCCACCTGGTCCTGCTGAGCCTGGTGATTGGGAGCAGCCAGGGGTGCTACTGTGAACATTACCCATGGGGGTCATGGTCTGCCTGTTCACAAACCTGCAATTATGGCACACAGACCAGGCACAGGTAGGGCCAAGTTATCTCACTACTTCTGTGTTTCTATTTATTCTCTGTGAAAATACCATTTCCAGGGAGGGGAACCTGTGTATAAAGCTCTAAATCTTCCTTAATATACTGAGAAATATTGTAATGTTCAAGTGTTTACCAGATAACTAGATTAAATTTTAATTGCAAGACTTTAAAATTACAAAATTATATATGTATAGAACATTACTGCCCATGGTGGGGGGTTGGAACTAGATAATTTTTAAGATCCCTTCCAACCCAGGCCATCTATGATTCTATGATACAATGTCTCCAAACAAACCAACATCTCCCAATACATGTAGTGAGGTGAGAACAGCCAGGTCCTTGAATTCAGCCCCCGTGAGCACAAAAGGCTGGGGTTCAGTGCTCCAGGCTAGGAGCTCTGCCCAGCCCAGAGCAATGCCATAGGAGGGTTGACTTCCAGCATGGCAAGACTACAGAAACTTCCTCGCTGCATCATTACTTTTATGACAACAGTTAAAATCAAATAAATATTCAGCAGCATCAAATTGGATGCAGCTCTGTGGTATAACCTCAACTTCTGATAAATCTCCTCTTCCTCCTGTCTCTGTCTTCACCTATCCTCTGGGATGTCTGAAGTGACAGGAATCAAAAAGAATTGCTCTTTAAACTTCAGGTATATTTGGATTTTTTCTTGTAATCAACATTTTGCAACTACATATTATCTCTCAACGTTCTTAGTTGGACTCAAATAACTTTGTCAGCCTTCTCCCACAGTCAGAGAACACCCACGATCTGTCTATTCTTTCTTAGCATAATTTGTTACCCTTTTTTTAGGCAAATAATAAAGGATGAATATTATAGCCAAAACTTCTGTGACCAGCTGTGCACAAAGCAGGAATCCCGTGCGTGTAACCAGCAAACATGTCCCATCAACTGTCAGCTTGGAGACTTTGGCCCTTGGTCAGAATGTGACCCATGCATTAAAAAACAAGTAGGTGGAAAAGGTATTATATGGGTTAAATGCAAGGAATTATACTTGAGATCTCCTTGTTTCAACTTTATGACAATTGATGTGCAAAATGTCAGTTTCAGTTAACAAGGGAAATTGGTTATGAATCATACAGTAGAAGATGGAGAGAACAAGTTAAAATAAGTGGGCCAAAGCAGAAAGGTTTGACTGAGTAAATTAATTTATGAGAACCTGTTTCCACTGTCATAATTAAAGGTGAGTTTTTCACATAAAGGGTAAACTAAGCTTTAAGTTTTAATGTTTCTTTAAGCAGGAGAAAGTCATGGAATCTTAGGTTATCCATACCATTCTGTATGTTCTAAAGACAACAAAAATAGGATTGAATCATCTGTTCAAAAGTTAGCTTATATATCCTAAGTGCCACTGGCTAGAAGTGCTCAGGCTATATCTTACACTGATAGCCAGGATCAATTTGAGATTCCTTTTTAGAAGGACAGAGCACCATTGCCCCAACCTTCATAGCATACACAACCCCCCCCCACCATGTGCATGTGTTTAATCATCACCGTGGCTAGGCTTAATGCATGAAGATTTGGGAAGGGCTCTACCCACGCGGGTGTGTCCTTTGAGCCTGAGCAGTTGATTTTTTAGGTGAAGCTCAGTGTGTGCAGAACTGGCCCCACCCTTTAACTCCTCAGGTTCATCTGCCACGGCCAAGAGAGCTTGGACGGTGAGAGTGAAGTCCTCAAGACTAGAAATTACACCCCCCGGTATTGCCAGGAGGTCTCCCATCCAAGTACTAACCGAGGCTGATCCTGCTTAGCTCCTGAGATCTGATGGGATTGGGTGTCAGTGTGGCATTTAACTGCCTGTCCATGTGTTGAATATTTGTGGGATGGTGTTTTTCCCTTTTGAGCCTTTGTTTGCTGACTGATGATAGACTTGGAGATGAGACAGTGTAGAGACAAGAAGTGAAAAGTCATGTTCAAGTGAATTTTATCCAAAGAAACCAAACCTTGTCAAATGTAAGGTTGTAGAAGGTAGAGGGGAGCAGAGTGCAGATTTTTTGGGGTAGTTATACGGCTGGTGGCTCTGAGCTTTGAAGCTGCCTATGATAGCAGCTCTGAGGGTCTGTGCAGACATCTATCCCTCAGATTCAGAAATACATGCTTGAAAAGCAATCCTGAAAAAGCTGTCATATATTGTAATTATATATTTACATACATATATAATTTTCTGATGCCCATAGAAGATCAAAAAGGCATGAAAAGCTTTCTAGATATGAGATGTGAACCACCCATGTGGGTTGCCCTCTTGCAACTGGGATGGACAGCATGAGAGAAGAGCAGGAGAAACAGTGAGAAACTGGGAGACAGGAAGATTCAAGAGCTGGAAGGGAGTGTTCCTCTCAGTTGAACTGACTTCAATATCCTTTTAAACCTCTGAGTTTCTTACCTTACATTCATATATAAAAGTATTAATTTGTACTGATTTTAAATATTGATGCAACATATACATTTCTTTAAGCAAAAAGGTGCTTTTGTGGACTATGACCCATTTGCCCCCCCAAACTATAAAGATCATTGCCTATGATCTTTATAAATGGAACAACAAACTGAACAGAGGACTTGATTTACAAAGTAAGAGTGAAGTCTAGTGCAAGCAAGTTCCCATTGAGGGGGAAGGATGAAGAAATGGAAGCTCACATAAAAATTATCTTGAGTGTTATGGATCTAAAATGAGCTATAAAGAGGCATTCTCTTGAGCTTGAGAGTTTTCTGGTGTTGCTCCTCACACTCTGCCTTTTTAGTTACTTGGTTACTGATTTTTACTAGAATCTTCATGCATTTTTTGTCTTCAGGGTCTGTCTACAGGGAGGGAAGTAACAGAAGTCTGCAAGGAACCATGCTTTTCCAATGGAAAAAATTCTTAGAGGAGGAACTGTTCAGTCACACGCAGACAAGTCTCAACAGAAGCCCCTTGAAGTTGAGTGGAAAATATATCTGAAGTGCTTTGTCTAGAACCCTTCAGCTTTATTGTTCTGCATGGGGGGTACTGACTTGGCAAAATAAAACTCAGTGAGCTCCAGGTTTTGCTCCCAGATCTTTTTACTAATAGAAATTTTCAGGAAAAGCATTTTTGTCCTCCCCAGTCATCCAGTGCTCCTTAGGAAAGAGGATCCACATACATGACATTGTTCAGACTATTTCTATTTCAATAAAGATGGTAAAGAATAGGAAAAATCCCTGTAAGCCTCTCCATACACACTTTCCTACTACAAGGACTGAACTTTTGATTCCTTTTAGTGATGAAGACCAGGTTATCTTCCTTTTATTCATGTATGCTCTATCAGGGCCATTGATGCTCTTGGATATTGGTTCCCTGTCTGTCTTACCTGGGATGATGGCACAGTAGAATTTAAGGGCAAGAATAACCAATTATTTCCTTCAGGGTTCTGGTTTTAATAAATCTTCAGCACCTCTGAGGCTTGTGGCTCTGTCTGGAGCTACATAACCAGCCCACACAAACAACCCTGGGCTTATTTCTTCTGTCTTTCAGTTTCGTACACGGACACTCCTGCGACCATCCCAGTTTGGGGGTGAGGCTTGTACTGAGCCACTGGTGGATTCCCGCCCATGCTTCCCAGCTAAATTCTGCAACATAGTGGAAGTTGATTGCAAGAATAAATTTCAGTGTGAAAGTGGTAATGATGATTTTCATTGTGTAACTGGTGCATAACTAGTCAGCCAAAAGATTAGACACTGAGATGAAAAATATCCAAATGATCCAGATCTTGCACATTCCATGCATAAATTCCAGGGAAAGGGGACCAGGGAGAAAAGTCTGTAAGGATTTTTGATGGATTAGTAGCAGCTTGTGCTTTCAATTTCTTCTCTAAGTAATTAAAATGCAGTATCTAGCCTGGGGTGTCAATATGATCATGATAGCTAGACAGTAGCACTGTTATAATAATATTTTTTGCATAAATTTTTCATGTACAAACATACCCTTAGAGTTTGTCTGAACAAAAGCTCTTGGTATTTTTATTAGGCTTCTGGAGATTTCTTGTTTGCTTCAATTTAAATATACCTGAATACCCTCAAAGAAACTTTATCCAGATATCCTTAAAATTAAGCCTTTGCAGCTTCAAAACAAGGCAAAACTGGAAGAACTGAAACAACCATTTCTTAATTGGTATAATCCAAGCATTATACTGCCTCACTGCTGACATCTATGGCAAGTTCACACCTTTACTAGGGAAAAAGACAAGACTGCCCTTTTCTGCATTCAGACATGATGAATCTTTACTGCTGCTATTTCTCTGGTGCAGGTCGCTGCATTTCAAAAACATTGGAATGTAATGGAGAAAATGACTGTGGAGACAACTCTGATGAAAGAAACTGTGGAAGGAAAAAGACTGTGTGCAACCGAAAGTATGAGAGCATCCCCGGTGTGCAGCTAATAGGCAGTGGGTAAGCCAACTTTGCTTATATTTTCATAAACTTGATATTTTTATCTCACTAATTTACATAAAGAAGAGAATTCACAGCTGGTCTGTGAGAGTATTCACTAAAACATATAATCTATCAATTTAAAATTAGCAAGAAATTATAAAAATACAACAAAATCATCAGGCTAGGACATGCTTGCTGCATCTTCCAGTTGTGCTCTGGCACTGCTGGTACAGCAGATGAATAGCTGTCAGGGAGCACTGCCTCTGAGCAACCTGTCCTGTCTCACAGCAACCAGAACATCATGTATGGGTAACTTCCAGCTCATAGAATTACTTGCCAAGTGCTTCAGAAATTTTGAGGATGTTCCTCTGTAGATGTTGTTGGTCTGTGTTACATTCCACACAATACCAACCTCTTCCAAGCTACTAATTTAAGCAGTATAAAGCCTATACATGTCCTGTCCCAGGTAGTCTTGTTTGTGGTGGGTGGGGTTTTTTTGTTTGTTGGGGTTTTTTTGGGGTTTTTTTTTGTTTAGTTTGGTTTGTTTGTTTGGTTTTTTTTTTGAATGCCAATTTCAGGGTGCTACAGTAACATCACCTATGGTAGAAATGGACAATACTTGTTCTTTTTCCTTGACTATTTTTAGGTCTTTCTCCGCTTAAGACTGACTGTCACATGCTGCATTAGGCAGTTCTGGAAAATAGGAAATTGCATTGATGCTACTGCATTTTTCAGGTGAATTCAATGTGAAAGAGAAGTTCTTGTAGAGGAGTTCCTTTCAAAGCAGGAACATAACCCAGATGCTCATACTCTGATTCAAAACCACAAAAGTTTCAATGCAGCTATAAATCATGAAATGTTTCAAGCCCATATGTCTTTCTGGGGTTGTTTAATCTCTGGAAATAATTTTTTGTTAGGTTTCACCTTCTGGCAGGAGAGAGCCGAGGGGAAGTCCTTGGCAACTCCTTCAATGGAGGCAAGTGCACAACAGTGAAGCGCAATGAAACAAGGAAATTGTATCGTGTCCCTGTAAATATGAAGGCTGTCAGCTTTCAGGTACTCTCAAGTGGCACCTCCTAGCTAAAAAACCCTCGCTGTAATCACAATCCAAGTTACGTGCTCAAGTCTTAGGTAGTACTGTGTGTTTTAGGACAAGATTTCTCAGTCTGGTGAGACTTGAACATGCGTCAGTTGATGTGTGGAAGTGGAATAAATTTTGTGGCTCTACTCTCTTCTTTCAGATCTGTGTTAATTCACTGCATAACATATCAGAGGCAACATGATTGATCTGAGTTTCTCCTACTTCCTTGCGGGGTGTGTCTTTGCTCTGACTTGATACCAAGGACACCATCTAGCCAAAGGCTTGTTGAAGTCCAAAGCTTATTCCAGCATCACTACTGTATCCTTGAAGTACCAATGGCTGCAGCTCCTAACTCCAACTTTCAGCTTCCTTCCTGTCACCTGCAGCCTTGAAACACAGTTTCTTCCTGAGCCATTTCAACCCTTCAGTCTTTCCTGTTCCCTGTCCAGCCCCTCCACAGAGCAGGAGGAAAAGAAGGCAGACACCAAGTCTGTGAGGCAGGAGAAGAAACCATACATAGTCTGGAGAGGAGACTTACACAACAGGCCAAGGACAACCTGAACCTGGCTTGTATTTTAAAAAAAATCTGAAAACAACTGATTTTTTTTTTTTAAGACACTGATATTTAGAAAATACTTTGCATATCATGTTTGGGACAAAACATCTGGCTGTGTACATATGGGCGGGTCCTGTCTGAAGACAATAGATACTGAACTGGGAAGGAAAGAATGCAGGATGACAAAAAAAGCTCAACTAATGCATGAAAACTGAACTGCTGATTTTTGTCACAATTGTTCTGATATTTTAGAATAACAGGAATAATTGAACAAAGGACACCCTAATGTGTTCCATGGAAATTGCAATAGAATAGGCCATGACATCTAGGTTTTGTCAATAATGGTGGAAAATTACTGTGTCCAGAAATACTCAGAGGGGAAAACCAACCCCTGATTTGCCCAGGTCTCTTTAGAGCTGTGAAGTTCATGAAGTTGCTGATGTCCATCTGTAGAACTCCTAAGTGCTTGTGAATCTTGCCTTTGAGAGTGCATCTATATCTCTTGCCACTTAGAGCACCTTTTGGTGTAGAAGGGTCATTATAGAAGGATCAGACCTTTTTCTCAGAACTCAAGTGTATTTTCATGTAAAATCATATGACTTCTTGTAAAATAGAAGTGTACTGGGGGATGGACCATCTCACCTACCAAGGTCCTTAGCAACCCTATTAATTAAACAAGTATAGAAGAAGGGGGAAAGATATTGTTTTTCAAAAACCCACAGGGATTTGACAGAATTTTGGAAAATAAGTAATTTCTGATCTGATGCTAAGGTTCTCTTGGTGCTCTGCCCAACACCACCACTGAGCTTCACCAACCTGATCAGGCAGGTTTGCTCACAGTTCTTGCCACCTGCCCTTAGTCCATCACGCAGCATGGGTGAAACACTCCAAATATGCTCTAAGGCTCACCTCTGGAAACCTGTTCATTCTTCTAGCTGAGAATTAAGAAGAAAGGTCAGAAAACATCAAGATCTGTCTTGTACAATATAGAAGCCACAGGGCTGAGAAGTATCCATAGTGTGAACATAACATGAATGTCTGACATTCTTTTAAAAGTATCTTGAAATGCTTGTTGGAAATTATTCCTAACTTTTGGGGCATGGGAGTGCGCAATATATGAAGAAAGCGTTACATGCTTTGTTGTTGTTGTATAAATGCCTATTAGTAAGTCTACTTCTTATTCTATTCATCTTGCCTACTAACCTTTCTCAACCACATCTTTGGTGTTAAGAACAGTTTTATAGATTACTTCCATGTCTTAAATAATCAGGCATGTTTTATCCATTAAAAACCATAAAGAAATCAATAATTCATTGCATACTAGGTTTCTGTTTCAGATTATTATTTTGGCAAATGCATTTTGCTTTACTGAATTTCCAGGTAACAGATGAAGAGGATGATGTCACATCAGATTTCTATAAGGACTTAACTCCCCTGAGTGATATTGCTTCTGGAAGTAGTTCATCCACTCACAGTGGTCAAAGGTCTTCTGGTATCCCACTTTTATTCTCAAAAAAGACAAGGGTTAAAGTTACATCGACTTCCTCCTTCAAGAAAGCAATTAAAGCCTCATATGAAAAGGTTGCGTTTAGTTTCTTTCTTTCAACTGATTTCTGTCTGCTCATTTCAGAACAGAGTTACCAAAGGCTATTTTCCTTGTCAAGGCATTGGGCCATTAGAACTATGCATTAAAAAGTTCCTCCTCTGATACTACAAGATGTTTTTGGTTGTAACATACCTTCTGTAATGCAACATGGTTTTCTGGGTTTAGTACAGAAAACATAGGTTTAGTTCACTTAAAAAACCCCATAGATTTGACATTATCAAATTGGGTAAACCATGCCTTTCTTTATCCTAATTATAGATTAAGAGGGCACAATACCTAGCAGTAGCAGAGAACTGTAAAAATAAAAGAAGTGCAATCAGGAAAATTACATATGCATATATTGGGTATTAATAAACATTAGCTTTTTATTTGATAACTAACTTGCATATTGGAGTCTTGTGTCTGCCAAGACACACTTGGACATAAAGATAATTTCAGAAATAACACGTCCACAGAAAAGTTCTTCACATCAGAAAATATTTTCCCCTAAAGTTACATTTATTTAGTGTATAAAATTATGTACTTTTATAGTTTAATGGCAGTAAAGGGTGGGCTACTTTTGGAACTTTTTGGCCTTGGAAAGACCATAGGACTGAACAAAGCCAAGGCCTGTTGAAACCCAGTAGTTCTAATGCAACTAGAATGACTCTTTTACAACAATATTAGTCTTAAGATTTCATTATGATGGACATTTACTGCAGGCCTTGCTCACTTGTCCTAATGGTTAAGCAACTTGATTGCTTAAATAGTCTGTTACTTCAAACTGAATGTAGCAGTTCACTCTCATTTCAGTGTAGATACCTTACATTGATTAGGCTGTTCTTTTGGGCAACTGGCAAGTTTATTCTGGTGGAACAGTGGCTTCTTATTGGCCTAAACCCAGACCAAAGCTAATCATGGAAATGTTAGTTTAAATGAAACTACCAACAGAAAGGTTCTTTTGTGTATATGCTGGTCTTCAGCATTGTCGTCACAGAAGGTGCTAAGACTCCCCTTTTCTTATTTCTAGAATTCCAACTTCATTAGAGTCCATAAAGTAATTTCTGTTGCAAACTTCACAATGAAAGAGACAGATCTGCATCTCTCAGATGTTTTTCTAAAAGCACTCAACCACCTGCCCCTGGAGTACAACTATGCTTTATACAGCAGAATATTTGATGACTTTGGCACTCACTACTACACCTCTGGGAAGATGGGTGGTTCCTATGACATTCTTTACCAGTACAGTTCTGAGGAACTGCAGAACTCAGGTATGTAATTATTAACAAGAAAATATCATTATTTGTTTACCAGTTTTTCTTGTCACTGTTTTTAGGTCTTACACTAGATAGTAAGTTCTTCAACAGCAAGAAATTATTGAGACTCGCACAGATGCAGGAATTACTCACCCTGCATGCATGTAGAGCAAAAGAAAAATTTGCTATACACTGCCTTAATTTGAAAAGTTCAAGAGATTCTTTATTTGGTAAATGTCACCGTACTCAGAGAAACCACTTAAGACCTTCAGATCAAGACTAGATGCCCACAGGAAAAGGTGTTCCAGCACACAGTAGTGTGGGACTAAGAGGTCTAAGTGGTACTTTCTGAGATGAAGTTATTAAAGTTTATGGTATGGATTAGAAATTACTCTAAAATTTTCCCATGACTGCCAGACTGTCAAAATGAAAAGAAATGCCACAAAAATGGAAATCTATGGTTAAAAGCTGTGAACTTTAATGCCACTACTGTGACTTGCATGGGTATGGGAGGGTAAGCATGACTCAGTCCAACACTTTGTGCCTGGGAAAGCAGTTGCCTGCAGTAGTGAGGTCTCCAGTGGTGGGTGAGGGGCAGGGAAACCTGTTGAGTCCTCTCAGTGTGGGAGCCTGGGGGTATGGTGCCAGCCAGGTATCATGGTGACAGTGATGAAGCTGCTGCTCTGTACTATTTCTAGGCCTGTCAACTGATGAATCAACAGAGTGTGTCCGAACAGAAACAACAAGGCGTGTGTTCTTCAAGAAGAAAAAGAAAGTCAGCACCAGGTGCACCACAAATAGGATGACCGTGACACATGAAGGTGACCATGATGAGAATAGGGCCCATGTACTGGTTCTTACTCTGAGAGATACCATTTCCCTCAGTGGCTCCACATGACTTCCCAGTTTTGTTGAACTATGGATGCTCTTCCACCACTATCAGAGGAGCCAGTGTTTCACTGTCTGCGTTGGATGCAAGCACTGAAATCATCACCTCACTTGTAAAAGAAATTACACTACAGAAATGTTCTTCCTCTGCTTTGGAGCACCATGACAGGGGAACTGGGAGCACTGGCTCTCCAGTCAGACACAGATTTGGCAAACTTTTTCCATGGCCTTGAATCCAGGGCCAGACACAGAAGATAAACACAAGTAGAAAAGTTTGTTCATGACTCCCTGATCTTCTTTAAGGGTTGCTCAGGGCTCATTGACATAGTTGGGCAGCAATAACACAAGCCCTGACCTTCTCCTCCCATCTTTCTTATGTCAAGCAGATGTCTGGGTACAGGAGAGCCAGAAATGTGTCTCAGAAACTGCAGAAAGCTGGTGCATTTTCCACAGAAATGGCAGGAGTCATGTTCTGCATCACTAAGAATAGGGATTTTATCACCTCCACATTGTTGTCCTCATCAGTTCATCAATTTCTGTTACTTGAGTGTTTAGAGATGGGACTAAAGATCCTGCCTTGCAGTGTGTTCTAGAGGAGGCTGCTGCATCCTCTGCATTTTCCACAACTGTCTTATGCAGTTCTGAATATCTCCACGGCTCATGTCTCAAGCACATTTGAAATATTATGACAGGCTGCTGTCATAGTGTCATAATGGGGATTGTTTTTCTGAGCTTAGACTTCATTTTTCCAAGGGTAGCTTCAAAAAATAAATCTGAGCATATTCTTTTATATCCTCTTACACTTTTTCTTAGAACTCTGTTGTTACATCCATTGTCTTTGGAGGCCTTTGTCTTAAAATACTGTCATGAAATTCCTTTTCAGGTTCCATTTTGGAGTCATCGGAACATTCAGTCTCCCTGGTAAAAGGTGGAAGGTCAGAGTATGCAGCAGCTCTGGCCTGGGAGAAAAAGGGGGCTTTTCCAGGACACACAGTCTTCACAAACTGGCTGGAATCAATGAAGGACAATCCTGTGGTCGTTGACTTTGAGGTAAGAGAATAACAAGAAAAACATTGAGATAGCAATGACTTAGAAATTATCAGCTCTTTGAAGAACTCTGCATGTGTTTTTTCTGGTAAATAAGGATGGTGATGATGTCTGTGATATGAATGCACATACACGTGGGATTAACACAAATACACAAAGCATTTATTAGGACTACTTGTTCAGGTTTATAAGCCACACCAGGTTTGCATTGCCCATCAACAGCAGCAATAAGAGCAAGGAGTATGAATTAATGGCTCCAGCAGCTCAGGTAAGAGCAGGGTTAGTTACTGTGCAGAAAAACTGGGTATGGTGCTGAAAATGCTTTTTCCCCCATGATCATTCCCTTGTCAGACCTATGTTGCAAAGTATTTCACATAAGTGAATTGAAACAAACCAGCAAATCCCTGTATCTCTGTCCTGCTTAACCAATGCAGTGTGCCGGTGCTGCTGTAAGCGCACTGAGCTTTCTCACTCCCCAGCGGGCACAGTAGCCCCTCAGCAGCAGTGGCAAAGCACTTGAGACAAAAAGCAAAACCTGCCAGAATACCGCATGCAATGAGGTTTCTTCCACTGCAGCTGCTGAACTCCTGAAAGCAGCATAGGAATGTCTGACATTGCTGGGACTGGGTGTAAACAAACCCGACATCACCTATAGTGTCCTGAATTTTAAGACATTATATCAGAGAATTACAGAAATATGCTAAGTTGGAAGAGACCTAGAAGGAACAGGTCATGCACAAGACCATCCCCAAGAGTAACAAAATCTGCCCGGAGAGTATCATTCAAATGCTTCTTGAACTCTGTCAGCCTTGGGGCTGTAAGCACTTCCCTGGGGAGCCTGTTCCAGTGCACAACTGTCCTCTCGGGGAAGAACCTTTTTCTAATAACCAGCCTAAACCTCCCCTGACACAACTTCAGATTGTTCCCTCAGGTTCTGTCACTGTTCAACACATAGCAGAAATCAGAGCCTGCCCCTCCTTTTCCCCCACAGGAGGATGTTGTAGACTGCAAGGTCTCCCCTCAGTTTCCTCCAGGCTGAACAGACCAAGTGATCTCAGCCACAATCAACTTGGTTGATTTCTTGCTGGCTCACAGAGTCCTAAATTGAGGAAATAAAAGCATTATGACTGGGATAATACAGATATATAGCACTTTCATGCTCCTTTAAAGCATCCATAACTTCCAATGTGTCTGACTCTTGTGTGATACAGCTTCGTTTATAGGCTCTAGCACATTTAAAATCCTTCTGCTACACCCAGAAGGACCCAGCTGTGTTAAGGTAGCTACTTACTGAATGTCTGTCTATCAGGTGTCACCCATTGTGGATCTGGTGAAGAACATGCCATGTGCCGTGACCAAACGCCGCAACCTGAGAAGAGCCCTGAGAGAATATGTGGGCAGGTTTGACCCTTGCCAGTGTGCCCCATGCCCCAACAATGGTAGGCCTGTGCTTTCTGGGACAGAATGCCTCTGCCTGTGCCAGGCTGGCACCTACGGCAAAAACTGTGAGACACGAGCTCCAGGTTACAAATCAGGTATTTGGGGTGACAGTGTCAGTGTAAACATGGTCAGTGATTAATCTGACATAACCTTCCCTTACAAAATCCATAGCACTTCTTACCACATGCTGATGTCCAGAAGGTATAGGAATATGGGATTAAAGAGAAAATAATCAAACTGAATAAGAACAACTAAAAAAAAATATAATACATGGTAAAAGATTCCTTAGCTACATAATTAAAATACTAGGCAATGAGCTGTTCAGAAATAGGGTGAAGTTGAGATCAAAGATAATTGATGTAAAAATTAAGAAACCCATTCTTTAATTTTCCCTATAACCTATTATGCTTAACACTAAATGGCTAATGAAGATAAAAATTGTTGATTACAGTATAGAGCAAAAACCCAGTTGTCATAAGGAGACGGAACATCATCATCATTCTGGAGAATTTAAAGAACAATTTAATGCAAAAACATTTTTGAATGAAACTGGTACTAGTGCCATACCCATGGGAAGCAGAAAAGACATTACACGTGTTTATATTCCAGAACCAAAAGGGGCCAAAAAGGAAAGTCACTTAGGCAGCTACAGATTTCATTATCCGACTCTGATAAAGAAATATTTTGAAAGAAATAAACAACTGAAGATACACAGATAGAGATGGATATAGAAAGTGTATTGCATGCAGAAAAGAAAGGGTGTATAAATAAAACTTTTTATATGTGTTTCATGGTGGTACAGATAAAATATGCCAGGGGTTAAGAGAAGACAGTAGTAACAGTAGTCTTTTAATTTAACTGGTATAGGATGTGGATTTGGGGTTTAGAGATGGTGTTAGGGCTCAGATTTATTTAAAAACTCATTAAATACTGACCTATCTAAGAATGTTGTCAGCAACATGAAAACTCATACATCCGTATGTGCAATAAAAGTAGAAAATAAGCTTCTGCTGGATTTGAATGTTATTTGCAATCAATCAAAACTAGAAAGATAGATACATTTTAGGTTTTCATGAAGCAATTTGAAATTTGGCTGGCCACCTTTTGGAAAATATTACACTCTAGATACAATCTCCTCCCTCAGCAGTAAAAATTTTTAATCTTTTGAAAATGGCTATTATGAATTTACCATCATCCCTCTCATATGTGGCCTTAAAAGAATTAACATGTATGGTACAGACCTGTGAAAAGATGGTGTTTCTTTTCTTTCTTGCAGTTGCTGTAGATGGCCGATGGGGTTGCTGGTCTGAATGGACTCCATGTGATGCTTCCTTCAAAACAAGAAGGACCCGGGAATGTAATAACCCCTCCCCAATGAATGGTGGGAAGCCATGTGAAGGGGAGCAGGAAGAAGAGGAGGACTGTTATGTCTCTGTGTTTACAGGCAGGTAAGAAGATAGTAGATCAAAACATCTCCATAGTCATGGAATAGTTAGGGAGCCTTCCAGAGTGGCTTTGTGACTACCAAGGAGAAAGACAGTGCTCCTCTCTGAGCTCCTGTGGTGGAGCACAGGGAAGGAAAAGTATGAAAATCTCTGCAACTTGCTGCAAGTTTGAATTTATTAATTGTTTATTTCTGAAAATTGCTGATGAATTGCATACCAAAGTATGCCTGTAGGTCTTGCATGCTGCTATGCATGGCTTTTTGTCCAAAGCCATGGAGAACTCATCTGCTCCCATTCATGGGAGTTCATAGTTTCCAGGTTTTTACAATCACATTATATTCTCTTGGTGGTTTAGATCCCAACTCAGCCTCAGAGACAATTCTGGTACAGCTACCAAGCTTTTCATAGTATTCCTGATGTACTGGTTTTGTATGGTTTCAACTTCAAATCCTAGCACCAAACTCTTACTCATCTCAGTTAGACACCATGGCCTGTACAGCTTCATGCTCACAGAGACCAGCTACCTTTAACTGCTATCGTGGCAACAGAATTACAAGGACTGTTTAGAGACTTATGGTTATGCTGTTCTTTGTCTCTTTTTCTTACTCCATAAAAATATTTAATTAATTATGTTGATAGATGTATTTAGCACTTTTTTAGTGCTCTCACATTCTCCCTCCTATCAACACCTGCAGTTGTTGTCTACCATCTTTTATCTAACAGAATAGTTTTTTCACTGTGGGGGAAGGAGGACAGTACACATTTGCAGCACACTTGACCACAGTTCCTGACATTTTGCCATTGTCATTTAGTGACGCCAATGCTTAAGATACATCCTTACAACAAAGTTTCCCTTTTCAGAGGTGCTCCTTGTATAAATGATGATGAAGCCAGAAGAGAAGAGAACGTTTTGATTGGTGAACCTGAGTCTGGATGCTTTATGCCAGGCCCACCCGAATATGGGTTTATCAGGGTGAGCATGAAAAATGATACGGAAGCAAACTGTAGTAGTTGCAGAGATGGGAAATTTTACAGCATCTTTGCAGTATACTCCTGATATCCAAGCTACCTACTCTGTTTGTGAGTTGCTGCTGTGTATACAGCATTCTATGGGACTCTAGTCCACCACAGTACACCAGCAATGGAAGAAAAGTCAAGGTAAAAGCCATTTCAAGTGGTTCTTGAATCCTTGTTTTGTAACCATAACATCGGTTAGTGCAACTGGACAAACATCATTATATTCGTGAGAGGATGACTCATATTTCACAGTATGAAAAACATGAACTCACATTCATTACATCTTATCGCGGTTTCGCCATTGTTTCTTTTTACAATCTCCAGTCTCATTACCATAGATTTTATTTTTTTTTTTTTTTTGTAGAATGAAAAGAACTGGTATGCTGTGGGGGAAGAAGTTGAAATTGCCTGTGTGAGTGGTTATAGCCTCACTGGATATCAATACCTTCGGTGTCTGCCAGATCAAACCTGGACACAGCATCATGTTGAATGCCAATGTAAGAAAGGAAACTAATTTAGCCCAGCAACAAAATAGAAGTGGAAACAAAATATGCAAAAAAGATTTTAATACAGGTTTTAACAAAATAATCTGTAATGATATCTGAAAAGATAGTATTTTAAGAAGATATTTCATGTAACGATGGCAAAAACATACTGAACCACTACATCCCTCCTCTTTCAAATCAGAAGTGTTATTATTATGTGCTTTGTAAGGATATTGTAATATCCAGTGCACTAGAGATCTCTCAGATGGATGCTGTGAGGTCCTTCTCTTGTGTAGTTTTAAATACCTTTAACAAAAGGACTCATCTTTTGTTTTCACACTTCAGATATCTTTAAGGTGATACAGTTATGAAGAAGAAACTATTCATATAGAAATTTGTCCGCTATTTTTAATATTAAATGGATGATATGTCTTTAACCATGACCTCCTAGGGTGCCTTGAGAATCTACACCATAAATCAATGTCTTGAAATATTTATAGTCCAGTTAAGATTTAGGGATCAGAATTGGCCTGTGTTTGCTATCAGGAGAGATTTCAGTAGTTTTCTAGAACTTGGTGAGATTTCATTGACTTAGTGTACATTTTAATAGAAAAAAAATATCCGAATATACTTATGAAATTTCTATTGCCATTTTGTTTAATTTACAAAAGAAAAATTAAAATGTGCTGTCAATGCTACTCTTACTATTTTTGAACTGCAAAATTAAATTACTCATATTGGCATACATTAGAAACATATTGTAATTATTTAGTTATTACTTTAAAAATATTTTCAAGACTATGTCCGTGTACTGAAAATTTCAAGACTTAATTATGTTAAATTTTTATTAGTTTTGAACATCAGTCAAATGTTCAGTGTTATTGGATGTCTTGATATGGCTCTTCAGATAAAGCATTATGGCTTGCTGTAAATATCCACACACCATAAACCCATGAAGAATTATGCTTTTTTATTGTTTATTACAGTCTCAGTATGCCTCAGGCCACCGATATCTGACAGTGTCACAATTGCCCCATTTAAGCAACAGTACAACATTGGTGAAACCATGAAGCTGAGCTGCAAAGATGGGTTTATAGTCACTGGTCACACAAAGTACACCTGTGGGAAAGACCTGTCCTGGACACCTCCTATTTTGAGGTCTATTACATGTGAAAAAGGTCAGTATGCCTGCAGATACTTTACTGTTTCTATATTGGTGGTAATAACAGCATTGTTTATTTTAGCTAGCTAGAACTAGAAGGGGCTTAAGACACAGAGCAGCTGTTCATTAATTTTGGTTTTACTTTGTGCCTGCCATGGTGATGTATAAGTTCAGGCCCAAACTTCTGCATTAAGTTTAGAATTTGTGGCTGCAATGTATTGTAATCAAATTGAGACACTGCAACTGTTTTCTTAAAAACCAAACCAAACCCTAGCTGTATTAAGAAGGCTTTATGAAAGCGAAGTAGGAAAATGCATTTGATTAAAACTTCAGCTTCTCTTCTTGAACAGGATTTTCCAGTGATTTTTGCAAAAAACTGATGGGCATACCCACAGCATCCCAATCACAGCAACTTTTGAAGAGAGAAATGTGGGATGAATAGAAATAAATCCAGTTTGGCTTTTATGGCAGGAGTGTAAGATATTTCTGCTCATTTTTACTGGCTACAATAATTCTCACTCTTTTGTTTCAGATATGCAAACTAAAATTAGGGGTGTTTGCAACCCAGGACAAAAACAGGTTGGCTCTCAGTGTGTTTGTATGTCTCCAGAAGAAGACTGTGGGTAAGTTAAGCACTTTAATTAGAAGACAAGTTGAAGTTTCTTTTATAACAGATGGAGAGGCCATTGTGACACTGAACAGAAAAAGCAGTCAAGGACAACAGCAAATCAAGATGCTCTCTGTTCAGATATTAGCCAGCTATTCCTCTGTATTCAAATTACAGCCTCATTTATAGCCTATGAAATTAATTAACAATCACAGAATCACAGAATGGGCAAGACTGCAAGGGGGACCACAGTGGATCATCAGGTCCAAGCTCACTGTTCAAGAGGGGCCATCTCAGAGCATATTGCACAGGATTGTGTCCAGATGATTCTTGAATATCTCCAGTGAGGGACACTCCACAACCTCTCTGGGCAATCTTTTCCAGTGCATGATTACCCACACAGTAAAGAAGCTCCTCCTCATATTCAAGTGGAATTTCCTGTGCCTCAGTTTCTGCCCATTGCCACTTATCCCATTGCTCAGCAGCTCTGAGAAGAGCCTGATCCATCCTCTTGGCACTCCCTTTTAGATACTGATAGACATTGATGATGTCCCCTCAAGATTGTCTCTTCTCGAGGCTGAACAGCTCCCTCATGTGAGAGCCTATTTTACATCAGCCACAATAATCATTGCAATTCCAACAGATATTTATGGCTTTAGCTGACTAGCCACCTTACAGAGAGGAACTATTAAATGAGAACCTCCTATGCTCTGAGCCCTAGGCTTTATTTTCTTATTCACTATTGGAGGCCTAACAAGAATTGACATTCCCTTATACAATACTTACTATGTAGTAGCCCACTTCCATTAAGTCCTATCCATGGGAGCAGTATTTGCAATTCTAGTAGGCTTCACATGTTGATGCCTGATATTCACCAGATATACCCTCCACGCTACACATGAGCTGAAACCCACTTTGGAGTCCTATTCACCAGAGGAAACCTCACCTTCTTCCCACAACACTTCCTAGGCCTAGCTGGCATACTAGGACCATACTCTGACTATCCAGATGCCTACATTCTATGAAATACTCTACCTTCTATTGGCTCACTCATCTCTATAACTGCAGTAATTATGCTAATATTTATTACTTGAGAAACCTTGGCATCCAAACCTAAAGTACTACAACCAGAACTAATACTAATATTGAAAGAATCCACAGCTGCCCACCTCCCTACCACACCTTTGAAGAACCAGCCTTTGTCTAAGTCCAAGAAAGGAAGGAATCAAACCCTCATAAGCTGATTTCAAGCCAACCACATCAAACCACTCATGTTTTTTCTTATGGGTTGTTAGTAAAACTATTACACAGTCTTGTCAAGACTAAATCACAGGTGAAAACCCAGTACATCCCATCATCCCACATGGCTAATCACTCACAATTTGATTTCCAAGATGCTTTATCACCCATCACAGGAGAACTAGTAGAATCCCATAACCACATCCTCATAGTTGCATTGGCTATCTGCAGCCTAGTCCTTTTTCTCCTAATAATGTTTTTCAGAAAAACTATAATCCAACACTGTTGATTCCCAAGAACTAGAACTCGTCTGAACAATCCTACCCACCATCGCCCTAATCCTCCCCCTCCCATCTCTTCAAATCCTCTATACTATAGATGAAACTGATGAACTTGACCTGTCCCTAAAAGCCATCAGCCACCAATGGTACTGAACATACGAATGCACCAACTTCAAAGACCTATTATTTGACTCTTACATATTGCCAACAACAGAACTTACACTTGGCAACTTCTGCCTGCTAGAAGTTGCTCACCATATTGTCTTTCCAATAGAATCCCCTATCCAAGTAACTGTCACTGCTGACATCCTCCACTCCTGAGCTATCCCCAGCCTTGGCGTAAAAACAGATGTAATCCCAGGATGACTAAACCAAACCTCATTCATTACCACCTGACCTGGCACCTTCTACAGTCAATGCTCAGAAATCTGTAGTGCTAACCACAGTTCTATGCCTATTGTTCTAGAATCTCCTCCCCTAAGCCACTTTGAAAGCTGATCTTCACTTCTATCATCCTAATCATTAAGAAGCTACGTACCAGCACTAGCCTTTTAAGCTAGAGAAAGAGGGCTACTCACCCTCCTTAAT
>VWZD01013294.1:1044263-1083758 GCA_013396695.1 Sakesphorus luctuosus | reverse complement strand
AAGAAGTCAGCTGTTAGCTAGCTCAGCCCAGCTCAAGGCAGCTGACAATTCCAGGCCTAGTCTAAATTTTAGAGCCTAAATTTAGGCCCACCTGGCTAAACCTATAACAGAGACATAGCCAGACATTAGCAAAACAGGTATGAATGGTTGTCCTGTATTTTGCCCTGCCCATTACCCAGTGAGCCCAGTTGTTCCAGGACATGTAATAACCAAACCCAGACCAGACACAACTTGATTTTAACTGAACTGATTGTTGCTTTTTAGATTGGGCCTGATTGCTAAAATTCCCATTTTGTCTTTGGACACTGGTACTTCCATAACTTGCAGGGTAGCAGAGTATTTCACCCAGTATCATCCTCATCTGGAAAAATCATGTACCTGGAGCACATATGGTATTTCAGGCATCAGGACAGGAAGAGCACATGCACACTTATGGCCCAGACCATCTTCCCATGGGAATTCTCCACCCTATCCATGGCCCAGGAAACTGTTTCAGCCCCTCCAGGCCATCAGGCAAATGGACCTCATTGGTTGGGATTCCTAGTCATGAAACAATATCCCATGCTGGCCTTGGCCTCTCCCCATCCACAGGAAGGTACAGAGGGTTAGGGGTGCCTGGCTTTCTGCATATAGAAAGGCAAATGGACCTGTTGGAATGAGTCCAGAGGAGTGCCACAAATATGACCAGGGGGCTGGAACACCCTCTCCTCTAAGGAAAGACAGAGTTGGGATTGCTGAGCCTGGAGAAGAGAAGGCTCCTGGGAGACCTTATGACCTAAATACCTAAAATGGGCCAACAATAAAGCTGGAGAAGGACTTTTTACAACAACATGCAGTGATAGGACAAGTGGCTTCAAAATCAAAAAGGGTAGATTTAGCTTAAATATTAGGAAGAAATGCCTTGCTGTGAGGGTGATGAGGCACTGAACATTTTGTCCAGAGAAGTTGTGGACAGTCCAGTTTGGATGGGACTTTGAGCAATCTGGTCTGGTGGAAAGTGTTTCTGCCCATGGCACAGGGGTTGGATTAGGAGATCTTTAAAGTCTCTTCCAACCTGAAGCATTCTATAATTCCATGATAGGTTTGAACTGCCAGATGCTGCCTCCTGCTCTGGGGATCCATAGGGAGACCCTGGGCCCTGTGGCATCCTGATGGGAAGGGGAAGAAGTGCACATTTATCCAGAAATTAAAAACATGTCAGTAAGTGCAAACATCTAATGATGTTTTCTTTACTGGGCATATAACCTGGTTACCAGGGACTTTCTCCCTCTACTGTTCCCTGCTGCTGAGACCTTGCTAAATAATAAAATCAATCTTCCTCTTTTATTAGATTCTTCTGTGAGCATAGTGTAATCATGCAGCTGATAGAAGAGCATTAGCTTTCATGTGATGATATCTTACTTTTCAGAAGAATCAACTACAAAATCTGTCACACTTGAGTGATTGCAGGTAACTGTGCATGAAGCAGGAACTTCAGGCCCCTGCTGAACAAGCAGGTTCTGTCAAATGTTGTCTCAGACACTTCAGGGTCTGGTCAATGTGACTCATGTGTTAAAACCCACTCAGGGAGAAAATAAAGCTGATTATCTGCTGTTTCCTCAGCTCACTGGCTCTTTATTTGTATGTCAGGAAGGCTTTCTGACATGGAACGGTAAAGCAGCCTGTCTGTAGCTTCACATTACCAGTCCTGAGAGAGAACTGCAATAAAGAGAAGAAATGAGATCTGTTCTTGGAAATCAACTTGGCTAGAGACAATTGAAACTTACAGCAGAATAAACCATGACTCACATAAAGCACTTAATTTTTTGCTTTTCTCAGATTCCACAACTGATGTTTTTAATGCACATCTAACCAGGATGATGCGGGTTATAACAAGGAGGTGGCATAGGTGCCACTGCCACAGACTTCCCAGAAATGAGCCGTTGAACATGCCACCAGTCCCTCTGAGGGGGTGCAGGACTGAGCAAGGCTCTAATTCCATGGAAACCCATCAATGCTTTCTGATAGCAAAAAATGCCATAAAAAAGAACTGCTAAGAGAAAGTTTTGTATTCTAATAGCAGCAGGGTATTTATTGACAAGGTTGGAGGCAAGCCAGTTCATACTGGGCAAAAACATGCCTCACTTGGTTGTTCATTTATAGTCTTAAATTCATAGTTAACACCTTCTAATATCCATTGCAATGACTGGACAAAATCTTAGGCGAAGCTTTCCTTTTGGCTTTGAATCTGGGTAGTAGTCTCTTGACTTCATCCCTCGGGGTGGTCTTGAAGTGTCTTCATCACTGTTGGACTTCTGCCTTTTCTTTGTTCAGTGACATGACCTGTCAAACTTGTAAAACCTTGACTCTAACTCTACAGAATCTTGGATGTTTACCTTTTTATCCTATCGAAATGTCTAGCTTAGTTTAATGTGTGGTTCCTAATCTTTGGTATGTTGGTTTCTATAAATGCTAGACGGTCTCTACCAAAACAAAGCAACTCAGCACTTCATGCTGTTTAGTGGCCTTGCTGTGCAAACAACATTTTGCAAAGCAGTATTATAAATTTCACCAAACTAGGGGGTTTTTTGGGTCTCTTTTCTCTTTCACTTCCCCAGCACAGCTGGATTGCATTGAAAAAGATGGTCATTTTGGTTTACCAAGAAAAATATCTATGAAAAAAACAACTTGTCCAAGGACTGCAGTGATAGAAAACCATGACACAACAGCCAGGCTGACAGACTCAACAACCATGCTTTAGATTTCAGGAGGCGAAAGTAAACTGGCCTTTTATCAAGTTTGAGGAGTAAGGATCTTTTCCATTTAAGTTTTTTGTCCTTGGATAGTGACAGCTGTGCTGACATTTGTGCCCTTGTCAAAGCTGCAGAACAGTAGAGAATGAAGCCACATTCCCAGTACTTCATTGAAAGTGTCTCGATGACCAGTAACCTCACTTTCTGTACCTTGGTCCCTGTAATTGTGACACTGATATGAATTGGGCAATTGAAAAGGTAAAGTCTTAGTGAGGATTTGAAGGAGACCTGCTACCACTGGGGAATGTATTCTGTATAACATTCAAATACTTCGATTTAGGTCTCACATTTTCAATATTAAATTTGATGGTCAGTCCTTGGATTCACATAAATTCTGTGACTTCTGGTTACAAAGCTTTAAACTGCATCTAATGACTTGCTGATTTCACTTGCAAAGGTTTAGAAAGGTAGAAATGAACCTGCAAATAAATACCTCTCAAGAAATAATTTTGGAAGCTACTATTAGTATCAGTGATCATTCAAGAAAAAAAATGTTTTGCAAATAAATAGCACTTCAGAGTTGGACTTAAACAAAGGGCTTATTTTCTGGAATTATTTCAGAACTGTTCCTTTACAAAGCAGTGGCATTTAAGATTTTCTTGCTTGTATAAGTTCAGGATACTTTTTGAGAGGAGTGATTTTCATTCAGTGTCCCCAGAAGAAGCAGGTTTCACCACAAACCTGCAGTAACTTCTGGATTTCTATGCTCTGTCAAGCAGACTAATGGTATCTGTGTTGCTAAAATGAAAGAGGACCAAGTCATGAGCTTCAGAAAGGGGCACATGATTACCTTTCCCACTGAATTATTTAATGTGGTTTTGGTCTGTGTTAGGTAGGACTCCCCCAAAAGAGCATTTGGGCCAAACCGAACTACTCCTATGGGCCATGGACTCTTTCAAGCAGACAATTGTTTTTGCAGGGGATGCTGGAAGTGAACTGACCTATATCCCTTTGCCTCTGCAACTGTAAAATGAGGCCTATGCAGTTTTATTTACTGGTATAACCACTGGTTATTTGCTCTTTCCCAGGAATTCTAAGACTTGATTTACTTTATTCACATGGCCATATCTGTTTTGAAATTCTCTAGCATGCATTAGGGACAGACAACAGTCCAAAGGGTCAGCATTCAGGGCCAGAGAAATGTTCCAGTTTTTGAAGTATAAATGAAATTTGGCCACTGTGTTTCAGTCATCTTAGAACTCTAAATTGGGCTGGGAAATTTTAAGAAACCAATATCTCTTTTCAGTGTCGACCAAAACCTCAAGCAATTCTCTATATGTTCCTTCAAGCTATTTTAAGTTAAATCTACATGGTACAATACATGATCATATTAGATAATATATGTCAATAACCTCATATCCTTAGCTTCATTCTCTAGGGAATAATTTCTTAATAAATGCATGTGAAATCCCAGGTTATTCCATTCTCATGTGTGAATACATGGTTGTTTTGCCTGTGAAACTCCTCTGAGAGTTCCTGTGTCAACATTTGTTGCACAATGCTTTTATTTGCTGTGTAACAGTGTGAGAACAGCAGTGAATTTTTCTGTAAATGTGATTTTTTTCTTGGCTGACACAATGTGCAGAGCCCTGCCAAGAAACAAGTGGCTGCATTCCTTACTGGCTTGATTGGTGTGCCTGGGAGTGTGTACAAGTATATGTCTGCACACATATGCAAAAGTACACATCCACTGGAGAGACTGAAAATGCTTTAGCATTAGCACCAGCACATGCTCCCACTGCTGATACAGCCATGGGTGTTTCAGACTCCCATTTAGGCTGCAGCTGACTGGAATATCTGAGCACGTACAAAGAAAGTCCACCAAAAGTTTTGTTATTCTTGTCCCTGTAAGTACACACTGGGTGTCAGGACTTTAGCTTAGTTTTTAGCCTTATGATATATGTCCTATTTTTCTAAAATCAACAGGACTTGTAAATAGTGAGAAAAGCCTTGACTGCAGCAGCAAAACAGCATGATCAATGAGTCCTTGTTAGATGCAGTTGTGGCTGGCACTGCTGGCCCCAGGTCCATATTTGTGCCACCTTTTCACAGCCTTCAAACTGGCTGAAGTCTCAAAGCCCTGCCCTTTGCTCACACTAATCCAGCCCAATCTCCCCAGGGTTTAGTAGCTCAGCCAACGTATTTCCTTAGTGCAGCTACATGATGTCCAGATCAGGCTATCTTGTGTCTAGACAGTTCAAAGAGCAGAAAGAGTAGATATGCATAGCCTAAGGCCATCTTTGGGATGCACAGGGATTTCGCTGCCTCAGAATGAGTCTTTACTGGTAAGCTTCCATAAAATCTGGTAGAGGAAACAATGCTGAGAGAAAAAAAAGGAATAAACCTCCAACAATTCTGTAGATAATGTCCCCAAATTTTCCCTCTGAGAGACGTAATACCTCTTCCTCTTGTTTCAACCAGTATTTGAAGGATAAGTAGCAATTTGATTGCATCTTGGTGGGAGTTTCATGCTCTCAGATAGACCATACCCTGTATTTGTGTTTTGGGAGCAGTGGTAAGTACTGAAACAAAGCTTACAATTCTGTTTTCAGGGAGATGACACCACGTGTGTGTCCTGGGAGATGACGCAAATAAATTCACTCTCACTCAAGAAATGCCAGCCTTGGCATCTTTTTCTCTTTGAAGACCATTGGCAGCAGCATTTGCTGCTACACATTCCTGGACCAATTTAACAAGTAGAATGCTATTTAACCTGCTTTATGCACGCCCCAGTACTTACATAGCACTCTTCATCATAGATTTGATAACCTGAGTAACAGTTCCCAAAATAAAAGAACATTGCTTGTGTTTTTTTGTTTTCTGTTGGGATCAATAAGGCCTGCAGTATAAGCACGTTCAGTTATCATCATGCATTGTGTAATTATTCAGGAAGTGAATTCTACAATCACTATAAAATTCTGAGTGTAATTGCTGTCAATAGTAAAATATAGAACCTTTACCAGAAGCTAGTGATCTAGTCTGGTAAAAATTAACACTCTTCCCAAAAGATGTTTATCACTGCTTTACTTTGTATATTCACAACACAATTTTTAGAGGCTTGGATATAATAAAAATCCAGTTAGAGAAGTGCTAAGGTGAGTTAATAGTTTTCTCTTTCCTGCTGTGTAGGGTTCTGCCCCTTGGCCCCTGACCACAACAAATGAAAACAGCTGCCTGAGGAACACATGCAGGAGAGCAGGTTCTGGAGGCTGAGCTCTGGGCAAACAGTGTGTCTCCTGCGTTAAACCTAAAGATCTAGTGTGCCAGCACCATCCCTCTGCTGGTCAGAGACAACTCCTCTGTGTTTTGCAGTGGAGAGAGAAGAAATCAATAGCAGTTTATAATGCTGTGACCTCTGTCATGCACAGTAATGTATGGCTCTGCTGTTACTTACAGTGGCAGCTCATCCCAGTGAGCAATGTGGCAGAGCCACAGTGTGGTGGAAATGGAGCTGATCTGTAACAGCCTTACAAACATGGTGATGCAATGGTTTTAGGTGGGGGCAAGACCAGGGCAGGAGGTTATTGAGTAAGATTCTATTGAGGCTGGAAAGAGAATGAACAAAGAAGTGATGCAACATCTCTCAGACTGGAAGCAATTGGCAAAATCATCAGGTGTAAAGATCTGTCCCCAAAGAAATTTCAAGCATGTTTCATCAGGTCATGACTGGCAAGGAAGGGAAAACAGCAAGTTAAGCCCTATGATAAAAAAGATGAAATAATGGAAGTGTACTAGACAAAGAAGTCATTAACAGAACAGGGGGCAAAAGGGATTTTTCAGTCGAGGGAGAAAATATACTTTGTAAATTTTATTTTTTGCAGGTTTTTAATGTTTTCAAGTTATGTTCCACTTCAAAATATTTTTCTTTCAGATAATAGTGTTATGCTTTTGGCAGGGCACCAAAGTGCTGACTATTGTCACCTGGGAGGTTCCTGCCTAAGGCTCCAAACCAGGTGTGGTTTGGGAACCATGTGACTCATCCCGGAAGGCACAGGATGCCTATGGATGTCAGGGGATGAGCTCAAGGAGCCATGAGAAGCACACTAGGGTATAGAGTCTCCTGTTCTTGAACCTGTTGCTCTGAATTAGGGAAGCTTTTTTACTGAGTAGTTTGTGATATCTTCCAAGTTACTGGCCTCAGGAGGAATAATAAGTTCACTGTATGTAGATCTGTCTATTTTACCTCATTTTGACTTACGTTTAATCTGCCACAGCTGTCCAAAGCTCAGGTCATCTAGTATAAAATTTGTCTCAAGTACCCTGACACATGGTGATTGTGCAAATGCTTATGCAAAGGAGGCATGTGTTCATTTAATTTAGGTAAAACAAAGGGGTTTACCTCTCTCTGCTAGGCAATTTTGATTTCACGGAACCATGGTCACCTCATTGTTACTCCTATGTGGCTTTCTCACCAAGATAAAACATCCTGCAGTTCCTTGTTAGTTCAATATCAGTATGGTGGACCACAGTGACTGGAGATGCTTCTGTACTGATATGTCCACAGCATGGCCAGTAGCTGTGCATTCCATAGGGATGGATGTGTAACTGTACAGGCTGCTGTCAAAGGCACTGGTCCTACACAAACCTGGTTTTCCTTCAATAAATAGTCATATCTCATTGGAGAAAACATCTACCTATTCACCTTTCCTCCCAAGCAGCATTAGACTACCAGCTTGTTGGTTAAAAATGAAAAAAAAAAAATAGGCATATTTTATTCTAAAATGCTGTAGGATATCCTCAGATTTTCAGGAGGGGTGATGGAATTGAAGAGGCCCTGATATGTCAGGGAAGTCAGAAAGCAGGCAGGGAAAGGACTGTGGAGTCACAGCATGAAGGGGAGCAGAGTCTTCCTGAACACCCACAGTCAGGCAGCTAAGGAGAGGAAGTGTGAGGTGTCTACAGAGTTAGCTGACAAGTAGGAGGGGAAAAGATGAAGTGGATAATTAGAAAGAAAAAGGAGAGTAAAAGGATCCCTGCAAAAATTAGGTGGGTCATATAAACAGTGAGATGTCAGGGACTGAATGAAGCATCTGAAACACAGCCTTCATTAATATTTTGTCTGTCTTATCTCAGAATAATTTATTTTATGGACCTGGAGAGCTGTTTCTGTTGATGTATTGAGATGATTATCACGCAACCTTATTGTTTATTGGAAAAGGAATTCTCAACATGTCTTGAGGTTCTATGCTGGTTTTCTACATTTCCCTATGTTTGAGGACAGGAATCACCAAGTCCCTATTATTTCTGTGCTATCTATATCAGGAAATTTTCAGGTGATTTTTTTTCTTGCCTTCAGCAGCTATAGAATCTATTGTTACCCAGTGAGCTCATGGTTCAATCATGTGTTGTGCCAGTTGCCACAAGAACAAAGGTTAGAAGTTATGGACAAGAGACTGAGGAGTAAACAAGTTGCAAACACTTGAGTGCTCTATAAACATGCTACTCCTAAGCAAATAATAAGGAGCAAATAGACAATTAAATTTATTTGGATTTTATTCCACCTCTTTTCATCTATATACTAGTCACAAAAAATTATTATTTGCTCAAAAAACGAAACAAAAAACCAAACCAAAACCAAACCCAAAAACTAACGTTACTTTCCAGACAGCATAAAAGTCAGGAGGTCCTTTTAGTTAGTGTGGTGGCAATATTCCCCTCCAACATAGCTGCCCCCATAAGAGAGAGTATCCAAGGCAAAACATGCTGCTCCTGTTCAGGCTTACTCCTTATTGCTGGCATCACAGAAAACAAATCTTTTCCAGCTGAGTGTTGGGATTATGCAAGGAAGCTACTGGTAGGAACATGACAACCAGGAGAGATGTTTCATCTTACCATGTCATTCATAGCAGGAAAAAAATCCATTTAAAAGCATGCATGTTTCTTGCTGATAGTATTGCACTTGCCTGAACACCCACTTGCTACCCAGCCCTTTGTCCTTGTTTGCATCCTTGAATGGTCAGAAGGGATGGCACTGCCAACACAGATACATGAACGGACTTGTAACCTGTAAGCAAAGATATCACTGCCTGACTACACCAGGGAGCATGCTTAGCTGTGTAAGGAAAGAGTGTAAGGGACTTTTTTTATTCAGGAACAGTCTTTGAAGATTGCCCAAAAGTTTTTCCAAGGGGACTGCATATGGAATGTCTCCATTGCTGTGAATATATGTTTTCCCTAATAGCTGCCTTTAAGAAAGTTTGTTGTGGTGTAAGGCCTCTTTGTGCGGTGGTCTGTAAGGAAACTGCTCTTGGCACAAACATAAATGCGTGTGATAATTGTCACTGAGTTACCTGTGCTCCATATAGCTTGTGATGATAATAATCATAATGCGAAATGGTGATTTTTCATGAAGTCGTTCTCTGTATGAGAAGTGCAAGCATAGACATATTCTCATTACTTTAAGGTGGCTTTACTATTAATGCACACTTTTTTGACCTTCAAGCCCATCAGGCTCAACTACAGGTTCGGTGCTGTGCATACTGTTTGCTCAACTGAACAACGCATAGTAGGAATGAACTACTTTATTAAAAGAGAAGAATCTTACCTCCTGCTCTGTAAAGCTTAGTCTGTATGTTTTGCTGATTTAGACCTACTCTGTGCAAGCATATGTGCAGCTTTAAGAAAAACATATTTACAATGTCAGACATAGTAATCCATCACTGCAATAGCTATTTTGGCAATTGCATTTCAGCAATATTTTTTTTAATTCTGATAGAAATGTGCAATAATGCTGCCAGTGCTAAGGCTGGTGCCCAAGCAAGAGCTTTGTTGTGAGTAGTGCTGGCAAGTACATCTCTGTCTAATGAAGAGCCTCAGGCCTTGACTTAGAGCTGACCAGATGCACAGTCTCATCAGCTGCAGTGGATTTCACAGCAGAGCTTAGATTTGGCAGATCAAGGTTCAAAGTATGTCCTGCCCAAGAGTTGACACATTTTGACATATCCCCTGGCAGTAAGTGAAATAAACTGTAACAGATCTTATTTACTCTGCACGTTGCAGGGCCTTATGCTGACAAGGGTGACAGTCTCCCCCCGGCATCTGAGCAGCCCGACCTCGCACTCAGTCATGGTTTGACGGTCAGTAGAGCCGCCCACTTCAGCACAGACCTGGATGCCTCCGTCCTCGCACAGACCTTCTTCATCACAAACACAGCTGTTGGATTGCACTAAACAAAAGCACAGAGGAAAAACACTCAGGATAACATCCAAGGCACCAAAACACCAAAACAGACTAAAATTATTCCAGCAAAACTGTAGGACTGACAGAAATTTTCTGGAGGTTGCTCAGCCCAGGAAAGACAGGGATCAGCAGGGACAGGTTCAGTGGAAGACACAAAAATGATCAGAGGGCTGGAGTAGCTCTCCTGTGGAGACAGGCTGAGAGAGTTGGAGTTGTTCAGTCCGGAGAAGAGAAGGCTCTGGGGAGACCTTATAGCACTTTCCAGTACCTAAAGGGGGCTTGTAAAAAAGATAGGAACAAACCTATTTGTAGGGCCTGCAATGGTAGGTCAAGGTGGTTTTAACCTGAACAAGGCATATTCTGAGTAGACATTAGGTAGAATTTTTTTAGGATGAGGGTGGTGAAACACTGGATCAGGTTCACCAAAGAGATGGTGGATGCCCTATCTCTAGAAACATTCAGGGTCAGGTTGGACTGGACTCTGAAAAACTTGGTCTAGTTGAAGATGTTATGGTGGATTGCAGGGGGATTGGACTAGATGGCATTTACAACCAGGTGGTCCCTTCCAGCCCAACGCTTTCTATGATTCTGTGATTCTTTCCCTAACCTAATTCCCTAATTCCCTAATAATTTCAGTAACATTAGCTGATACTCAGGTTTTGTGGAAAAACTAGAAATGGAAACACTAGTGTACTGTTGGGGCTTCCCCTGCTTGGAGAGGCTGATTGTGGTTGTAGGAAAAAATTGCCCCAAAGACTTCTCAGTATTACTGCTTGAACTTATTCATATATTTACTACTCCAAAGGTCAGATAACATGTAAGATGAGAGATCTGTCCTTGGACACTAACAAAGTGGTCATGCAAACTCTTACAACTACTATCTTTATTTTCATACAGACAGTTTCACTAAGATCAAAGGATTTACTCCTGTAAATAAATGTGTGTAGCTGTATCAGTGATAATCACATAAGATTTTACCTGACATTTATTTTTCATAATGGTGTCTGTTTTCATGTTGTATGCTTCCTGTTTTTTTTTCTCAGTGTTTGCCTCTGCTGAAGCTCCAGCCAATTTTGATTACTATTTTTGTCTGTTCAACACTTTTAGACAAAATAGATGAACTCCTAACCAGTAATCCTTTTTATTTTCAAATTATGAGAATAACTGTGCCTCTAGCTTGGGTAATTCTTTCCTCCTGTTTCCACTCCTGGCAACCCTCCATTAAATGCAGTTTAGTGTAGGATACTCAGGAAAAATATATCAGGGAATTTGAAAACTTCTGCTGCAGGTTACAAATGACAGGAACGATTTACTGTGAGGGAAGAGACCTCACCTTTGATCCTTATATAAGAAACTGGGGATAGTCAGTGAAGCACAAACAACAGTAGTTGGGTTTCCTGGATACTACGCAATAAGACATTTAATCCCTTGCCACAAGATACTGCTGGGGAGAGTGCTTGGCAAATTTCCAGAAAGGTTTGTCTATTCCTATGGGTAGTAAGGACTCCCATAGGAAGAACAATGAAAAACACTAGGGCAAGGGTTTCACCCAAAACTTTCAGTGAACCAATAATGATGATTTACTTAACAGGGACCAGGAATAAGCTTTTCCTGAAGATAGTGCATTTTATTAAAATATTCTGTGGGGTTTTCTTGTGCATTGTTGGAGATTCCTCCGTGTTTGGAAAACAAACACTGGGCTCAAGGTTTGAACCAGCTTAGCTGTGTCTAGTGCTTCTGGGAGGGACTAGAGATGTCATAACAGGTTAGACCAGCTGCTAATGGGATGAAGATTTTTCTGTTGGTGATATGAAAAATGTTGCTTATAATTGTGAAGAATCTCTTAGAATCTCTTACCATTGCATTTTTCCCATGAACGACATGATCCACATGGTATTTCAGCTGCCTGGGGTATTTTGCAGTTTCCTCCACTAGCAGGAGAGTATTTTCTGCCTGCGCACTCCAATGCATGCATCTTGCAAACAGTTAAAACTATGTTTCTATTTGTTCTTTGATCTGTAGCACAGGTGTCCAGGGAAGGACTGCAAACAAAAGCAGGGATTGCACTATTTAAATATGCTTTATCTTGGCATCTCCTAAACAAAGCTAAGGGAGTGGAAAATATACAGAGCCCCTGTTCATTGAAGTAACTCCTAAGACTGCAGCCAGGAACTCAGGACACAGACATGTAAACAACCCAGACTTCTTCCTTTTCCATGCTGCACTTTAGCAGAGTCAAAATCTGTCCCATGTGAAGGACAGGGATATTACTGTCTATTTGCCATTGACTTCAGCAGCAGAGAGAGAGACTTCAGTTTAAAGTACTTCAGCTCTCAATTATTCTTCAGTTTATGACATATGCATGAACACAAGCAAATACACATTTTCATACACATAATAATATCCATGAACAACACATACATTAAAATATCTTGCAACTATTTCTTAATTTTGAGACATTAGCATATACTTAAAGATCTACGCTGTCCTTTAAAACGCTCAGCTTTTACTAAATAAAATCTTATGATCCACCATCAAAGACCATTGATATTTTTTCAAATACACATGCATCTCCACAAAAACTTTATGGAAAATATCTATCCAGGAAACTTGCTTTTTTATTTCTTGATATGTGGATAGTAATCTAACCACCACAAAAGTGAGAGTGTAAAAGTGAAAACAGCAATTCTTGGACAACCTGAAACAGTGTTTAGTCTGGGGAGTTGTCATAATTTGTGCATTATGATCTGAGTGTAGGAGGGGAGGAAAAAACCCTTCCATTACATCTGCATTTTAACCTCAAACCCCAAGCTCCTCCACTTGTTCTCAATGCAATCAAGGACATCTGTGTGGAGTGAGCAAAGAGCAACTATCTGGAGCAGAGAATGCCTATGCTCTGCTGGATGCACTTTACAGCCATGGGTAAGGTGCTGCACAGGCTACCAGAGAGCAGACTAATGCTCCTGGGAGATGGAGAGCTTTGGAATTCAGCCCTGAAGTCTTATTTCCAGCACACGAACAATCTCACAGAAACGTTTAGTGTCTTACATGTTGGTTCTGAAGGCCAACCTCAGCTAAGCAGGTGTTAGGTGAGCTGGAGGGGCTGCTGAGGTTCAGGCAAATGGCTATAATGAGCTTCATAAGGCTGACTGAAGGGGAGGGTAACTCCCTGTGAAAGCAGCTTGTCTGATGAGGGGAAAAAGAATTTGGAAGATGGAAGACAGGTAAGAAAGTCTTGACTCAAACTTTGCTCACTTACTTGTCAAGTAATTTTTTTAATNCTATAAATAAGACACTAAGGAAAAGTGTCTTCTGCAAGCTTTTGGAATGGTTCTTTGAAAGATGGTTTTGAAGCCTCTTAAAAGAGCAGGCTTTGCAGAAATCTTAAACTACTTGTAACATAGTGGATTTTTAAGACATTTAAAATATGGCAAGAAGTTCACTCACAGAGCACCCACCTGTGACGAAATACCTTATTAATTATATTATATCTCCCACTTAGCATCATCATCTGCTAAGTGTCCCTTAACTGCTGTGCTTAGTCAAAATACCAGCCACAATATCCCTAGTAAAGTTTGTTGCATGGATTTTCCTTAATTCGTTTTGTTACCATAACGAATGAGGTTAACCGTCTTATTCTGAGGCACTACGAGAGGACAGCTCAAGGAATATGTAGCGCCAAGCAGCTAGTAAAGGAAGCAGGTGCATATTTATGCATTATACGGTTTGCTTATCTGGCTGCACAGCTTTTGAGTTAGTGGAGCATTGATTTATGTGACAGTTATCTTTACAGATAGAGGTATAAGAAAAATTCCACCTTTAAATTTGGAAGAAGAAATTGTGTTCCAAGGAAAGCAACTAACCTGTAAGTTGATTATTATATTTAAAATTGTTCAAACACCTTCTTTCCTTGCCTGAGCAATAAATCTCAATATCTGAGTCTCAAGGTCAAAATCTTGTACACAAGGCAGCCTCATTTATGTGAAAATATTAAGATCAGACATTTGCACTAATATGTCTTCTTTGCACCACTTTAGCAACACCTAAAAGAAGAAAGGGAGGTGATTTAACCAGCTGTCGAAGTTGGAATCCAGGAATTCATGGACCATGTTGCCAAGCTCTTGCTACTGTAAAATGCCTCAAACTGTCTTAAGAGTGCTTTCAATATTTGCTATAGCTGGTCAGCCAGGAGAAAGCCACTGGAAATCAATGTGTTCAGCTGCCTAAGAAAAAGGATGGAGAATCCGCATGCAGAAGGGAAATTAATAATTTGCACTTATTGCTGAGAAATGGTATTTCCCAGGGCTGGGAGCTTCACAGAAGTGCAATAAAAAATATTACAGAGAAGGAATAATTCTTGTGAAAAGTGAATATGAGAAATGCAATACTTTTTACTTTAAAATGAAGTTTAGGATAAGAAAAATATTTTACTAATATTTTATATTGTGACAAATTAAATAATATCTGTAAGTCCACAATTACTTTCTCTCCTTTTCACCTACAATGACAGAAAGGAAACTTTCAGTGAAACAAAAAATTCATCATGCTGCAAATGATATTAACTTCCTAAAATTATACTCAAGGCCCTAAGGTTTAATATACCACAGGCCAAGAACTCTCAGGAGAGACATAGATGCTATGCAAATAAATTTGAAGGAAAAAAGAGGGGATAGTACTTAAAAAATTTCAAATCTCATGTTTCATTTTGGAGATAATTTTTAGCTATTGGAGGCTGAGGTTCCATCTGTATTAATGCACCAACTGTCCTGTGACCTTTCCTTGTGCTAGGGACAATTCACACAGAGTAGCTGGTGTCCATACTCTCTCTGCTCCCAGAAGGTCAGGACTGCATCAGACCAGAATGGTCTCTGACCCTAGTAACTCCTGCGCTGTGCCTGGGAATTACGCAGGAATTGGCTCTTGCTGCTTTAGCAATTTAACCGCTCTGGTGTCAGAAATTGTTCTCTTGCTCTAACTGACGAGAATAGATGTAATGTAAGGCACCATACCATAAGATGAAAATTTACCCCTCACCAGCCTGTTGTGGGCTTCCTGTGCTGCCCTGAGCAGTCTCTTGGAAACTGAAAGGATGGAGGACAGGTCTGAAGCCATGATGTACCTGAGCTCCCACATGAACTCTTCTTGTTCCCAGCTCCCTTCAGAGAAGAGGCTATTGTTGAAAGTCACAGCCACAGCAAAGGAAATTACTTCTGCTCTCTGAGGAAGGACCAAGACCTGCTTACGTGCCTTACTCCTACAGCCTTAACAGGCTGGAAGATTAGTCTGCTTTGACAGCTGATGATTTGTCATTAGATGTGTTATTTCAAGACAGTGAAAAGATGGCATCAGGTAACAGGAATACTGTTACGTATCCTCTTGCCATTTTGAACATAATTGTAAAAAATAGAAAAAAAAAGTAGTAGATTAATTATAAATGAAGCTTCAATGAATAATTAAGTGTAATTCATTTAACTTCCAAGGTTACTGTGACTCTGCCCATGGCCTTCCCCAGCATTATGACTCCCCTCATATTCTGTCTAACTAACCTCAACACATCCATAACACAGAAAAGAGTTGTTGCCTTGTTAAAATAAGTCTTGACAGAAAAAGAGCAGGATCAGATTATTTAAAATGTTTAGGTGTTTAAAGATAGGGATAGAGTTAGATAGCAGAGCTATTACAAACCTGTCACATTCTTTGCATGAAAAGCAATAGCCTCAGACCATAGGGAACTGCCCAGTGGATCTGCCTCTGAACTAAGCTCCCCAGTTTTAATATGTTCAAAGAGTGCTAACTTTGGCTTAAAATCAGAGTGATCACACAGGGCACTTGTGGTCTATGTGGCTGATGAAAAGTACACATGGCCCACTGAAAGTTATGCTATCTTGAAATCACTTGAGGTGATATAAAAGTTTCTTCCTGCGACTACACATAGATAAGATAAATTTCATCTATTGTCCTGAAGCTTCCAAACTGCTCAGCTCCTGCTGTCACATAAACCTGGCCAGCTTTCATACCTAGAGCTCACATTCTCTGTGTTGATTTTATAGGAGACATCATCTAGTCTATGCAAACCAGCCCAGATGTTGCAGTGCTGAGGTCTTTGGCCCATCTGGCCATCACTGCCAGGTGGTCTCAGCTATCTTCTTGTTGCTCTGTTTTGGTTCTGGTACTTCCATGTTTAGCAAAGAATTGAGAGTTATTAATTTCCTTATATTATTTCTTCTGCATTGCTTATTGCAGAATACAGGCTTAGATCAAACAGGAAACAATAAACTCTGCTCTGCAAGTTATGAGGTCAGGAGAGGTGACATGACTGGTCTATGAAAACTGCTGCATAAATGTGAGATGAAATTAGATTACTGTGCCTTTCACAACCCCCCAGTCTCTCATCAGGGAAAAGAAATATGATTTATTTCATTAGGCTTATAGCTTTGATGTTTGTGTCCCAAGGACCTCTGTTTTAACTTTTACTCAATCTTCTAAATCTTGAAAAGATAATTTTATCTTTTTCCACCTGTTTCAGAGATAAAATGAAATTTTCATCTTCTATCATCCTACCAAATTGCATCACTACTAAAGCCCACTGACAGTTCTGACAAGGCAGGTAAGTGAATAACAGGACACTGATTGAGCTGTAAAGCAAAGTACAATGCCTCCTTCGCATGTGAATAAAGTTTTCTCCTCTGTTATGAACTGAAGACTCAAGAAATGTAACTGGTCTTGAATAAAGTGAGAATATAATTGCCAGATTGAGTCTGAACTTACCCACACTCATAGGGCATTTTGCACACACATTGCGACTGATACACCTTCTCCCATGGCTGACATTTGGGCTCTGTCACCTCTGGTTTCATAGTGGGAACTGAAGTAGAAGAGTACAAACAGTGATATTAAGGGTCAGGAAAACAAGGGCTGCACAAGGTCTGCTCTGAAATTATCAGTTTTGTTTAAAAGGTACTGAATTATAAAGCTATGATATAAAGTCACATTCTACATGTTTATTAGAGGTATCTACTGCATGGAAGGAATAAATACTATAAAAAAGATTTGATACACTTTGCAGAGTTACTGTGCTGTAATTTATCTATGGGTCACGAGTCAGATGGAAAGAGACAGGTACTATATTCAAGCTTAAACATTCATCTCATTTCTGCAGCAGCTATTTCTTTCTGCTAAATTTAGCACTGCTGAATCATAGCTGGGAATGGCTTTGTCATAAGGTTCAGAGTTCCTGATTTCATAGAATCATAGAATCGATTGGGTTGGAAAAGACCTCCGAGATCATCAAGTCCAACCCTTGGTCCAACTCCAGTCCATTTACTAGATCATGGCACTCAGTGCCACATCCAATCTCAGTTTAAAAACCTCCATGGAAGGGGAATCCACCACCTCTCTGGGCAGCCCATTCCAATGCCTGAGCACTCTCTCTGGAAACAATTTTTTCCTGATATCCAACTTAAATTTCCCCTGGCAGAGCTTGAGCCCATGCTCCCTTGTCCTATTGCTGAGTGCCTGGGAGAAGAGACCAACATCCACCTGGCTAGAACTTCCCTTCAGGTAGTTCTAGACAGTGATGAGGTCACCTCTGAGCCTCCTCTTCTCCAGGCTAAACAACCCCAGCTCCCTCAGCCTCTCCCCATAGGACTTGTGCTCCAGTCCCTTCACCAGCCTTGTTGCTCTTCTCTGGACCCGCTCCAGCACCTCAATATCTTTCCTGAACTGAGGGGCCCAGAACTGAACACAATACTCAAGGTGTGGCCTCACCAACGCAGAGTACAGGGGAAGGATCACTGCCCTGGTCCTGCTGGCCACGCTATTTTTGATCCAGGCCAGGATCCCATTGGCCTTCTTGGCCACCTGGGCACACTGTTGGCTCATGTTGAGCTTCCTGTCAATCAGTCCCCCCAGGTCCCTTTCTGCCTGGCTGCTCTCCAGCCACTCTGTCTCCAGCCTGTAGCACTGCAGGGGGTTGTTGTGGCCAAAGTGCAGGACCCGGCACTTGGCCTTATTGAACTTCATCCCATTGGAATCAGCCCATCTCTCAAGTCTATCCAGGTCCCTCTGCAGAGCCCTCCTGCCTTCCAGCAGGTCGACACTCCCTCCCAACTTGGTGTCATCAGCAAATTTGCTGATGATGGACTCAATCCCCTCATCTAAATCATCACTAAAGATGTTAAACAGGACTGGACCCAACACAGACCCCTGGGGAACACCACTGGTGACCAGCCGCAAGCTGGATGCAGCTCCATTCACCAGCACTCTCTGGGCCCAGCCCTCCAGCCAGCTCCTAATCCAGGAGAGGGTACACTGGTCCAAGCCATGGGCTATGAGCTTTTCCAGGAGTATATTATTGGAGACAGTGTCAAAGGCCTTGCTGATTTCACTGTTGCCACTAGAAAAGCTAAGGCCTCAAAGTCTGATGTAGAAATGTGAATATCTATAGACTGATGGAAATGAAAACTACAAGTTCCATCATTAGTCTTCAATTTGTACTAACTTTAAAAATAAGAACAATAATAATTCTTGGGGAATTTTCATCATTGCAGATATTCCATTCTTTAAGCACAAAGTTGTACTCCAGACTTTACTAAACACTTCTTTGGAGGTTTCTGTAACAAGTAACAGCAACACTTTGCTAAATCCATATGGACACAGTCTCTGAAGATGTTTTATCCTGATTTATGTTTTAGATTATGTGTCTGTTAAGATGAAACCATAGTACTCCAGAATGTTGCTTCCTTCCTTAAAAAAAAACAAAACCAAACCAAAAAGACCTCCTATACAGAGATTAAGACTGGCTAAGCAAAACATATGGAGAGAAATAACCAGAGAAGAAGGAAAAAAGTTGCAGTGCATTGCAATACAGACAGCAGGCATAGCCCTGTCTTCCATTTGTTGTCCTTTTTTAAAAAAACTTTTGTCCTAATATAGTGCTCCCATACAGTGAGGCACAAGCAAGGTTTACAAAGATGGAAGCATTTGAAACTTTCTAACTATTGCTGGAATTTGAGAACATGATGCAGCAAAAAACTGAGCCAAACCAAAACCCAACCCAACCCAAAACAAAAAAAACCCGACAACAAATTAAAATTACCAAGACTAAGCCTAAGTAACTGGCAACAGCACTTCAGCATTGTTGCTTTGGCACTTTAGCAGCAGTGAGTCACTTACTTACAGCTACCCTATTCCTTCTGAAATCCCTACGCTTCCTGTGAATGTGGTTATGACATGCTAGCAGGTAACATACACCAAAAATCTCACAGGACTCCTGTTTTTTGAGATCTAAGCCTGACTGTCACCTTCCTCTTCCTGTAGGTGAGGCAACCTCAGGTAGCAGCTGGCTCATAAGGATAGGACAGTGTAGGAGTGTAGGAAGTGTAGGAGACATGCCTACTCTTCTACAGCAGTGGCTGTTGTCCCCAGTCAGAGGTCTCCCCAGGTGTACAGGAACATATGGGCCCTTAGGTGAAGTTCTGACTGGCTTGAAGCAGCAAGCTGCTTGGGTGCCTCTGTATCACTGATCAGCATGATAGCAGTGCTCAAGAGAAATCCTTGTATGTTTTCCATAGCTGGAAAAGATGACTTAGAGAGAGCTCCTAAATGCTATAGCCCAATTTCTGCCAGTGCCTGCCCCTATCACCATGAACTTAAAACACAATTTTCCCACTGATTCCAGTTTCTGGAGATTTACTTCATAGCAACTGTATGACTGTCAGATGAGCAAAAGGAGTCACCCAGTCCTGTCCATCTCTGCCACAGGAGGCTGTGGTGCACTGAACAGCTTCCAGATAGGAAGATTCTATCTCTAAGGTGCAGGTCATATAGTGGTGGTGTTATACAAGATGGTGGAAAATGAAGTACACTTGGGTGTCAAAATAGATAGCATACATTCCAGGCAAACTCTTTAACTATTGTTAGTGACAATACATGATAACAATAGAGGAGTGGTAAGCAAAAAGCCATAAGGAAACCTCACATGAAATGCCTTAAGGCATCTTGTTTGAACAGACCACAGAAAACACATACTCATGCTTTCTGTGCTTCCAGTTGGTGATATAAGTGTGGTTTCTCTATCACTATATCAGCAATAGCTCTGCCTATATCTTAACTCATCTTTATAAGGCATGACTGGTCCAGCGAAGAAACTCCTGCATTGTACTTGGAGGACAGCAATGGCTTACCTGGTCTCTTGCACTGGATAGTCTTCATGTCAGGAGACCACTTGAGACTGGGCTCACACAAAATGGAGCGTGCCCCTTCCAAATGCATGCCATGGGGGCAAGACAGAGTTATTCTCTCACCAATCTCATACACAGCTTTCCATGGCTCTCCTTGCAAACCCCCCTCCAGGTCTGGCAGGAGACAAGCGGTTTCTATGGATTGAAGCATTTGAGATAGCCACAGTGAATCACTGGATTGCATAAAGCTGTCATGCATTTTATCTCCTCATAAATTCCTTAACAAATTGAATGCTAAGATTAGCTGATTTTCCTGCAGAAACATATCAATCATGTTTGTGCAGGATATTAACTCATCACACCTGTCAAACATGCAATATTAAGGACAGAGTGGCCTGCAAGTGCAGCCCAGCTTTATGGGGTTTACTCTGTCCTTAGGACTCATGTTTCTGTTGAGGGTTCATACTAGGGAGTAGCATCCTAGTAGAGAGAGGTCATGTATTGATACACAAAGAGATGGCCCTTAAACAGTGTGTACTAGCATTTCTGGGCAATCAGTCCTCCTTGGAAGGATGCTGCTGAAATGCAGTGCTGAAAATTCCCATGGCTCTTGCATATAGCAATAGGACTAAAGTAAGCAATTAAGTGTTCCTAGAGGAAGTAATTCCTGGATTGGAATTTAGTCTCCATCACTTCCAGCCTTCCTTAAAAACACACTTTATGGATGTGTTTCTCATTCACTATTGCAATATCTGGATTCATAATAATAATCAATTTTGATGTGACTGTAACCAGGGAGCTGGGAAATGAGGGTGCGTGTTTTCCCCTCTGTTGTTGCTGGAAAGCAGATGTTCTGAGATGTTTCACTGGAATTCAGAAATGGAATTGTATTTCAAAACAAGAATCAGTTAGACATACCCTGGCAATATCTATATCCAACTTGCCACTGTAAACTACTGCCACACTTAGCAACAGGATCACCAACAAGAGAATATCCATGTCTGCAAGCATAAACAATGCTTTTCCCAACACGGTACAAGTTTTCAGCATTCTGAAAGAAAATAAACAGGTTAAATTTTAAATATACCATATAAGAACTCGCCGCAGTATTGAACTCCCTTTGATTCTGGGATGCAGTAGCTGAGGACAATGAGAATTGTTAATGCTACTCTACAATGCACTGATGAGAGCATCTGGATACTGGGGGTAATCCTGATTATCAATGGTCAGTAAATGTGATCAAAAGCAGTATGGAACAGCACTCTCCTGACTCCTGATGGTGTACAAACTGACTGCAAATATGGCTGTTTCAAGCATCAGCAGGGCAAGATAAGATCGTGGAAAGCCTTGGGCTGGGGGTAGATCAGTGGAGAGTACATGGCTTGCTAATTCTTAGGATGGAATGTTATCAGCTTTCTAAAGGTTAATATGATGGACTTAAAGACACAGGTTTTCTCTCATTTTATATCCCAATGTCTTCTAAGGAGAGATCTTATGAAAAATTGAGACTATTCCATGAGTTGCATTTTAACCTTTAGCTTGTGAACCAAAAATATCAAGTGGGAGACAACTATTGGTTACAACAAAAAAAAATTAAAATCACTAGCAAAAGAGTAGAAAATTTTGGACCTTGCCTCAGTTTGCAGTTGTATAGAGGCAACTAATGGATTTTGAACTAATCTTTTTGTCTATTTATCAAGCGAGGAGAATTCTGACAGTCTGATAACATGGAGAAGGCATAATCCATTCCTCCAAGGGAGGAATTTACTCTCCTTTGTTAAACAGGCTCAAGTTACAGTGAGCCACATACCTTGCCAGATCACAGTTTCACAGGAATGAGAAAGTGGAATGGAGAGTTATAGAGTGAAGATTCCTAAAATCTGTTTATAATTTCCTTATGGACTTGCTGGATGACAATGGACAGTTTATTTTCTGTGAATTTTCTTCTCTAGTTTCCTGGGATTTTATATGTATACCATGTGGCTTAGAAATTTTTTAATAAATATATAGGGTAAAGAAAAAGTAGATTACTTTTCTCTATAGGTACTACGGTTCAGAAAAGCAAAGATTTTGTTCTGGTTTTGAGGGTGGGCCGTTTTTAGTTTTGTTTTATTTTTAGCATGAAGTTTTGGATATTGCTATGTAAATACGTGAAAAATGCTGCATGAGCTACTATGTAGTAGATCTGATATTAAGCTTACGAAGAAAAATACTAATTTGGAAGTAAACATCTGTATTAACTGTAGTAGAGACATTGCAGGTAGGGGTAGGACAGCTAACAGAGCAGTAGAAATAACTTACTTGAACAAATCCATTTTGCAAGACAGGAGGAGGTGAACAGAATTCTGTAGGAGTTATGGATAAATCAAAACAGTGTGGTTCAATCAAGCTATGAAGCAAACAAAAGTACAATTTAGTTTAAATTTAGCCTTTCCTTTCAAAATGCTACACTTCTCAGTGAAGCCCGTCTTCAAGACAATTATGCGTACATTTTCATCACAATTATATTTAAATCAGGCATTACCAGGCTATCCAAGAGAGCGGTAAATAGAATGCTGTCAAGTTTACCGGCTTTTACCACATTTTCTAGTCTTACCTTGTATTGGATTCACAGCTTTTGAATTTCATTTTCTTTCAATTTAAGTATGAAAGCTCAGTAAGTGATCTTTTCCCTGAATTCAATAGCTTATATACCCTTCCAAAATAAAGTTTTAAGTCTTTGTGAAGCTGTGCTCCAGACGTTTTTTATCGCTTACCGAAGATGCTGCAACTCTTCATCTTCACATGGTCTGCTTTCACTCTGCTCTCCTATGCAGACCTTCCCACCCCCACGCGGCGAGGGGTTGTTGCAGTTTCGACTCCTTGATTTCCTTCCCCCTGAACAAGGACTCCAGGAAGACCAGCAGCTCCAGTCTCCATCAACAACACCTATGCAACATGTGGGAATATTTCACATTAAATCACTGTCTTTAAACCACCCTCTCTTTAAAGCACTCTCTGTTAGTGGCTGTTCAAAACTAGTGATGGCCCCAACTGTGCCCTTATAGAGAATTCCAGATGGCAACGATCTAATATTCCATCTTTCCCCAATGTGCCTTTTAGATAAGTATAATTCCAGAGGCTGTATATTGTCAGTGTCTGAGTGAACATAAAAACAGCTATCAGCTACAACAAATTAAAAAATTATAATGCAAACATTTCTAAAGTTATTGATACTCATTATTTTATGATATGTACTTACTAATAGGTGGTTATATTGAGCAGTTAGTATTGTCCATTGTATTTAACTAATAATAAAACCAGCTCTTTGGTAAGTGCTGTTTACACAAAGACTCAGGCTTGACATGGCCCTCCCCATGCTGTGAGTCTGCAGTGATGTCTGACCTAAGCAGTCACGGTACAGGTGTGCAGTGGGACAGACAGACTCTGAAGCAGGAGAGCACACTTTGCCACTTTTGAACTCTCATAGGTTTAAAGAGTGCTGACCTGGCTGATCTTGCACCAGAGTTCCCAGCTCACAAGCTGATCCAAAGGTGTAAGGCTTGCAGTAACACACACACTGTGTTCCTTCCACAGCTCGTTCACCACCATTCTGGCAAGGCTTACATTTGCAGGGATGATTTTCAGCCATATATTCTCCAATAGCTTGTTTTAGATAATGCCTTTTGACTGAGGAGCAGGGCACTTCCTTTACCAGCTCATATAATGGTGTTAGCTACACACAATAGAGAAATATGTATTAACTAGTTATGAATGGGATATAAGAGTTTATAAGCATGTAAAATAATTTGTGACATATGCTCCTGCACATGGGAGTTAGCACATTACATGCTCTAATTTGCTAACTAGCTAAAATCTTATGTTAGTATTTAATATTAGTTATTTTCTGAAAAGTTAGCTCTGTGTAACAGCATCCTTTAAAGCTGTTGGTAGATCAGTCATATTTAAACATATTTGATCTATGAGGATATGGTTCAGATAAAAGTGTAACACAGACCACCAGTGTACAGCAACCTGAATTCTCACCCAGCTCTTCCTGGCATAAAAAGCTGGACATTTAAACAATCCACTATAGTGATCAAAGGAAACAATAATTGAAAATATTTTGCATTTCCATTGCCTATTTTATGATATTATGTGCTTTTACATTTAGCTGAACACTTCCTGACAGAAATACTTTGGGTTTATACCATTCTTCACCATGTGAGCAGTTCCCAGAAAGGCTGTAAACAAGGCAGCAGTGAACATGGCCACACCCCGCTCTGAAGTGTGTGACTCACAGAATCTCTAATTATGCTAAATTTCTGTATGCAGAGTGAAAGAGGAGGCATAAAATAGATATGCAGAAGTTGTCAATTGAAGTGGAAGCCACAAAGACCTGCCAATATGCACTTCAAGAAAGGGGTTATCTCAAATGTGGGCTTTCTCCTAAGCTAGGGTAAGTAACTCTCTATTCCTAACCAGAACTCAGCTGAAGTCACTGAAGGCTGGTAAGATTATAGATATTGACCTGCAAGTGGCCTTATATTTGTAAGGCAGCTGATCATGTTATCTTCATGGCATTTTCTTCCTAAGAACTTCCCATTTTTACAAAGGGATCTGAAAACAAGATGAGTGTAGACCACAGCCTGATTAGTCACCAGCTGCAGCTTAATAATTCTTCCCTCGAAGTAGCCTCATCTGCTCACCTCTGCTTCAGGAAAATATCCTTACCTTTTTTTTAATTACTCTGGGATAGTCTGTCACTGATGCAGCCCACAGGGTGTATCTTTGACTGTTCCCAGCAGGATCATTCAGGTCTAGATAACTAAGGCCAGCAACAGCACCTGGGCTTCCTCCTTCTATGTAAGGGTCTCCTTTAATCTTATTACCACTGCTTCCTGTAGATTCAGGTTATGACATACAGAAAATATCAGCATTGCTATATTTACTAATGAAAACAGAAACAATATACATAAAAAACTATGCTAGGAAGTAGTGAAAAGACTGACTAGTGCAGTTCAACCACCTGTGTCTCAGTCAAGAGGTCCTACATTGATAATATATGAGAAGTATCCGTTTTTGCAAGTGTCTTGGCAGCCCTGACTTAGGGTGTCCAGAAAAGGGCGGTTTATTGGGAAAGCATCAGCAATAACTCATGAGCATTGGAGAGCCTTTTAAACCAGGTACTTGGTGTCTGGGTTCAGCACATTAAGACAGAAATCAAGAAAGTTGTCAACACCTGCTCCTCATTTTGAGAGCTATTTAGGATGAGATGAAAGATGAATACATGACAACTGTATGAGTCACCACTGAACATTTACCTGAAGAAGTCTGTAGCAGTTCATGCAGTTTGGAGCATTCCACCTTTTTCTTTTTCACAATGAATGCATTCCAGCCTGACGTGGTACACTTATACAAGTCTGTTATGCTGATACCTGCAGATAATCCACCCATTAACAATACTGTACACAGAAAGTGTGTTGGATTAATTTCCAAGTTTCACAGTGGTTAAAAAGGTCATGAAGTACTATGCATAAATTAGAAGGCAACTCACTAGCCTGTGTGTGCTGTGGGAAGATCCACATGTAGCTAATGCCTGTGGATGGAGGCTGAGAAATGGGAGGTGTATTTGGAAAAAGGTTACAGTTTCATTTATTTTCCCAGCAGTCCCTTACCCTGCAGCGTGGTTATACACTGATAACCATCATAGGTATCTCTCTGGTGTTTGCTCTGTTTGTAGTTTATTCTGCTTTACACAGTTTTACCCAACCTTCATCTCCAAGTAACTTTCAAACTTTAACATTGTTTGAAATTCATATTGGCACTAGAATTCAAGTCTAACCTGATGAGGTCCTCAGCCAGCTATCAGATTTTTGCTACCAAGAGTGCTGCAGACATGGATCTAGAAGTAAGTGTTCTCGTATGAGCACATTGTTTTAGTCTTCCTTCTTTTGCCCATGAAGAGAACATGGTGACGTGTACAAGTCTCTTACCGGATTTTAGATATTAGCTAGGAAAATAGGCAAATAAACTTTTATGCTTGATTATTGACTTTGTTTCCTGCAACAAATACTCTAGGTACTCTACCTTCTGCTTTCATTTTGTCAGTATCCATATAAAAAATAACTTCATAATGTCCTCCTAGAGATCCAGAGTGAAAGAAATGAGTGCCAAAGTGCTCAATAAGTCTTCGGTAGGCGCTGTACTCGTAGACGACTGGGAGGTTGAACAATTCCTTCCAGAAAGACTCCGAAAGAGTGAGAAAGTCTGGGCGGTTGTTTATAAACTGAGCAACTTCCACACTGTTCTCAACAACCATCAGCTGCTTACTCTGGGAGAAGGAAAAGGCATCGGTCATGCTCTGTGTTACTATCATGATGGCTTCTACCAGCCAGGTGGCATGTAAATTTGGTTGGCTTCTAACCCACAGCTTTACAGAGCTGTCAGATATGTCTAACCAACTCAGTGAATGCAAAAAAACCACTCTGAAGTCAAGAAATATTGTTGAACACTTATTAATTTCTGCAACATCTTTTCCTCCTGTGTACTTGAAAACTAGCATAAGGACACATAAGAAAGGAAAATAGCACTCTTCAAAGCTAATGGTAGCTTCCAAACCCCGAAGCTTGGCAGTAGGATGTTAACAAGATCTATCTGAAAGCAGGTTGGAGGCAATAGAGAGGTGTCCTTTGCAACCTGTTTTGTCTAGGTAAGGGGTTTTTTTTGTAAGGGGCTCTAGCCATTTTGAGGATGCTGTTGAAATATAAAATCCTATGTGCCTATACAATATTGTTAAATTCAGACTCTCAAAGTTTCTTTTGAAGTTTGTTAGGCTGAATCTCAAAATATGTCAGTGTTAGTGTCTGCTTGGGGGCCACAAAATGCACAATTTGTTACTTGATTTTATTTGCTATAACATAGAGGTTATACTTCATCATTGAGAGCTACTCTAGAATTATTTATCTAATGCTCCTTTTTAAATAAGATAAAGGCATTAGCATTGTGACCTCCTGGCTGGGCTGTTAAAGACAACAAGGTATCTCTCTTTATGGAGTTCTACTAATAGCAAATGTGTTATAAAGTAAATTAACATTAATAACAGAATTATTTCATTTTTTTTTTTGCTCAAGGTACTGACCAAAACCAAACAACAGCAAAAAAAAAAAAAAAAAAAACAAAAAATCACTAGATAAAATAAAAAAGATTAATCAATTATATGAGGAAGCCAAAAGAAGCCAAAGTTTTTCTCCCTCACCTAGTGAGAAAAACAGCTAGTAAATAAATAAATTACTAATAAATAGGTTTTACAGGATATTTACTGTCATGCCCTTTGTGCCAAAAAAGTCTGGAAAAAATAAATATTCGTATCTCACTATAAAAAGACATGACAAAAATTATGAAAATGTTTATGTCAAATACTAAGCCACAGGGACAACTTATACATACCTTTTGCAGACTTTTTTGCAGATTTTTATTCTGTGAATAAGCGTGTCTATTTGAGTTTTCGTACCTCTCTGTGCGTTTCATGTAAGACCAGGTGCTGTTGAAAAACTCATAACTGAAATCATTCTGAATTTTAACCTAGATGGTGAAAGAAAGAAGTCTATATGAAGAGCTTCATGTAGGATTATAATTATATTTTATAGAGTACAGCAAGTCCTTATTGATGCAAAAAAAGCTGGTGCATTCTCTAGGCTGAATCCATTTCAGATTTTATAAGTACTGACCGCTATTGGAAAAGCATTCATTTCTCTGTGTGTGTGTGTGTGTGTTTGTGTGTGTACATATATATATATTCACCCCCAAAAGATCTCTTAGGGTGATTCAAGACACTACTAATACTAAGGAGATGTTTTTGCATTCAATCTAACTGTGATAAATTTAGAAATCACTTTCAAGGAGTTAATCTTTTTTCTTTTTCCTTTTGTTTTAGCTAGATATACACCAATTTGTATTTCAAAACAATGAGCTACTGCAGAGAGTGAACAGGTGTTGATGAGCTGTGTTTAGGGAAACATAACCTGCCAAGGACCCCTGCAAGCTTTGCATTATTCTCCCAGTTTTAATCATGACTGTAAACAAAAAGCTGTGCTTAATGGTAACATACCTGGAAAGTATAAGCAAGAGCACTTTCACTGAGCCTGTAGTATTCTCTCCTATCACCACTAAAGACCTTTCTGCATTGCCCTCCAAAGCTTTTTGTATGAATAACTCTGCCCTTGGTTTCATCAGTTATAGCATCAAAACTATGAGAAGAAAAAATATAAAAGGTCATTAAGACAGAGAGGCAAAAACTGTAGAGCCATTACAACTGAATGATGCATCTGCAAATTAAGATCAAGAAAAGGGGTTATTGCCTAACAGACTTCTGTCCATGCAGAACTGCAGTATGCAAAGCATGTTGCAATAGTGCAAATAAAATGTTGGTCTTGATTTGTCAACAAAAATGAACAGATTTCATTACCTTTTAACATTAGACATTAGTATCTATCTCAACTGATTTTAAGTTTTATTGTTTGAGCAATTACTGCAACACAGTAACAACAGGGCTTCCATTCCAAAATGTGGGTGTTTTTATTATATCTGAAGTATATACTGCATAACAAGTGATACAATACCACCAAAGAAACTTCATTTTTCTAGGTTGCAGGTGGAATGTAAAACCAGAAATCCGTATGGATCTAGAGTACTAAATACAACAGCAATGAATAAAAAGAACGATGATTACTCGATTTTTTCCATGATGAAGATCATGTGTTATTAGTTCAAATTTAATTTTCTATCTTAAAAGCTGTTCTTCAGTAACAGGAATGAAACACTAAAAACTTTATTCTGTGCTTCAGATCAAGGACCTGTACCTCCTGGCTGCACCGAGCCACCAGCCTGATGGAGGCAGTTGTACTGAATACTTTTGCATATGGGACATTTTACCATAAGCTCAGGAAATCCCTCTGTACACCCAGATCCTGGAATACATCAAAATATAAGTGCATTTGGCACTGGTAATACTGAGCCTGGCACAGAACATTACCCTGCTCCTGTAAGTTCGGAATTCGGAGGTGTTTTGTCAATATCACATACAGTTTTCTTCTCTTCACATCGATCTTCATCTGCACCATCTTCCTCACAGTCCTGATCACCATTGCACACAAGGGATCTGCTAATGCACTGACCTGAATCAGAACAAAAATGCATGGGGAAAGAAGTGTTTGTTAGTTTAAAAATAGATCACATAGAATCAAAGCAGAAGCCCTATTTATCTATTACATTAATCAGCATATTCACTCCCAGGATGAACAGCCTGTGCCCACTGACTTGTGAAAAAACCAGTAAATATAGACATAAATAAATACTGTATAGCATACTTGAGGGAACCACAGCCATTCTGGGCTTATGACATATTAATAAAACAGTTGGCTTCTAGATTTATTTCCTAAGCTCTCACCCTTTGACACTATCACTTATAATTAACTGTAATTATCTTTCTGGTAGCACCAAAATATGTTTATCATAGTCCTCTGTGATAAATGTCTGCCTACTGAGATAATGTGATCTTCTGTGAAGGTAATGGAAGCTGCTTAGATACAATGACTGTTCCACAGAGCATTTTTTTCCAGGTGATTTCCAAGATCCCTGGATATAGACTAGAACAGCTTCAAACAACCACATCTCTAATGTTGCATTCTTTAAGTATCTTCTCATAATAAAAACCCTGTTCTCTGGGGTAAATGAGTAAGGCAGAGTGAATTAAAGATGGTACCAGGGCTACACCAGATTATCTGCAATGCTCTGCAATACTCCAGATGAAATTAAAAATATGCATAGTTAAGGCTGGAGACAAAGAAAACATCTACATAAATCAAATTCATCTGTAGATCAAGAGTTCGGTAAAGACCTTGCCCATTTACTGAAGTTCAAAGACAACAAGATTATCTTCTTAACTTCTTGATCGGAAAATTGTGAAAAAATATCTTGGATGGTACCTGAGAAACACCTGAATCGATCACCACAGCCATCCTCTGTTGGGCATCCCCTTGTGGGGGTGCAAGGTCTTGTTTCAAAGGCATCCCCAGAGCAGGGGTTTCCCCCATACTGGCCATAAACTGCTACTGTCCGTCTTCGAGTCTAAATGTAAATTGAGAGGTCTTAACAAAATCCAGCTGGAAAGCAGGAATAGTTTGTTAGTGTCAAGACATGCTACCACACTGCTGCTGTAAGGAAATGAGACATTCACTACTTTTTCCTGAGAAAAACCACACCTGGTATTACCATAATATGACAGAAAGCTCTCAAGTTAATAGAAAGACAACTCTTTTATCTATAAGGTCTTTAGACTGACACATAAAATTCGCTTGGTTTGTTCAAAACTCTAGTATATAACTGAAGACAAGTAAAAACTGCTGAGAAATTTCTTGCTTACTTTTACATTCTTAATAAGGCTAATCATGCCTGATACACATTTGTTATTAAAGCTTTTCAAAGTAACAATACCATTAAGGAAGATGGTAAAATCTAACATCAAGTGGGCTACTCTTTGTTTCTAAAAAGAGTAAGTACTGTCTCATGGCACATATTTCATTTTGACTAATCTCTACTTAATTGATGCAACATCAAAGTGGATGAAAAGGATATTCAAAAGCAACTGTCCTTCAGTTTAATAGAGTTCAAGTGTAAAAATCATCTTATTTTTATCAAGAGTAATACTTTGCAACAAAGTTTTATTTCGTTGAGATGTGACACTAATGGAAAATCAGTGGAATTGGTACAAACCAGCATTAGGGGAGGAATGTCTGTGTTTACCAAACAGTTCGGTTGAGCTTTCTGAAACTATCACCAAAATAAAAAGAGCACAAATTATTTTACAACATGAACATCATAGCTTTGAAAGAGAACATACTGGGGACAGACTGAGGATCTATCTTTTGAAGAATTCTTTGCTCTTCAGCCTTCTCATTTTTCTGGAACTTTTGTGTGACAACTCATTTGGTGTTTTAAAGATACAGAGGCTCCTTAACTTCTGGGAATAAAAGAATATGTCATGAGTACAGAAAAGATGTGTCCATCTATACCTGTTTTTGAGTACAGCCATTGCACTCGGACCAAGGGCCAAAAGAATTCCAGCGGCAATGGACCTGAGGGGAAGGGCTGTTCCAGTAGGTTTTTTTGCATTTAAAAAAAAAAAAAAAGGAAGAAAAGAAGGAAGAGAGGAAAATCATCAGTAATTCCCATCCATAAGCATGAGTGCAAAACTTTCCTAAACAGTAAAACAGACCTTCAATAACAATCAGGATTATGATCAGGCTCTCTATAAAACCGCTTGGATTTGCTTTTCATGTGTAAAAATGACATCAGTCTCAGCCTGGGTATTCTGATCACTGAAAAGAAGAAACTAAACACATTCACATCACATAAAGATCAGGAACGACTTTGTGCAACTATGATGCAAGTTTCAAAGAGCAGCTTCACATTGCAAATCAGGGAGAGGGCAGCCTCCATCTGGAGATGGGCAGGAAGCTGACAGGGGCTGTGCGTGCCACTGATGGCCATGGCAGCACTGATGCCAAACAGTGTGTATTTCTCCCAGTAAATGTATCTGAAGACCCCTTTAAGCCCTGCCTCACTTTGTGCATCTTAATTATATGTGCTTAGCCTCCAGCATGTAGTTTATTAAATAAATATTCACCTGGAAAAAATTGGAGAGAAGCTTGAAATTTCCAGCAACAGAAAAATCCCCAGCACCTGAAAAAAGAGAAGTAAAATCAAACTTATTTTGCTTTTCTGCTTTTTCCTCACTGTTTAAGCTCATGCAGCTGTTCAAGGTTTCCGCAGTCTTTACACCAAGCAGCTTAAGAAATTAAGGAAAATCTCACACTGATTTTCTCAGCTTTGTTGTGCAGGCTTTTGTTTTTTAATTTTCTTCTTTCTTGTAATGCTGTCCAATTACTTTTTCAGCTAAATATTTCTCCATATAATATCATATTTCATTGCACTTGACATATTCACTTCATCAGTACAAATTAAGTAAGCAATTGTCTTACCTTCATCTTAGATGAAATACTGAGATACACAGCAATTACCAGAGAAAATGCACTTCCAGCATTTTCAATTCAGCAGCCAAAGGAGTCAGTCAGTCTGTCTGCTGCTGTTCATCTCTTCTCGCTCTGCCTTGCTATTCTGCTTTTCTTTCCCTAAGAGGGCTGAATATTGCCAAAGAATTTTAACCTTAGCCCAGATAGTCCTCTCCAGGGATGAAGTCTGCTTTGGGAGCTGCTCAGTGTTTTTAAGACATATAAATCAAGTCTTTGATGTATTGACTGGGTTTGGCAGAAAATTGTGAGGAGAGCTTACTGGAAGAACAATCATCTTTTCTTTATCTTCTCTCTCATAGTTTTTTCCACTGAACATGACTTTTCAGAGATCCCAGGGCACACAACTACACCACAGCTGAGTTCACAGCTTCAGTAGGAACAGCTGCTCTAGATAAAAATGATATTGCTAATCACAAAACTTCATCTCCACTTCTGAAGTCATGTTGATTTTTGTGTATCAATTTTCACAAAAAAAATCAGCTTATGGATCTGAATGCAAGTTTTGTCCAATTCTGGACTGGTTCTGCTTGGGGATACTCATAAAGAAAAAGAGCACTTCCTTTTCTCTTTACTCACCCTGCCATGCCTTCTTATTTTCAGTTTTCTTTTTTTTTCACTTTCCAGAGCTGACCCACTGCAGTTAACAGCAAGCAAATGCCACTGCTAGGGAAATTTACACTAATTTATCCCACTGTAGCCCAGATAAAACCCTCATGGAAAAGTAGCTCTCCTATGTGAAAACTTTATATACTAGAACTCAGCTAATACACCAATTTTGAACTGCTTAGCCAATCCTCTGAAAATTAAATGCTTCATGTCACAGCATCACTATGATGCTGATGGATTTTAGTATGTATTTTATAGATTTTCATAGAGTTATAAAAATTTGAATAAGTTTTCCTAAGTCTCTCACATTTTAGATTATTGAACATTTTCTCACACATTCCTGAAATTCTGTTAGCCACACATTATCAAGGACACACTGTTTTGAAGAACACCTTCAAAAACTCCAACTGAAACCATAAGATATCTTGCAGTCAAAACAGGAGAGTAGGCTCAGACGCCTTCGAGGGGCTCCAAGGGGCAGTTCTGAGGAGTTCTGAGGGTGGGCACCAGGGGAAAATGGTATCACGTGTTGGGTATAGTCATCAAATAAGTTAATTACTGAAAGTTATAAAAACTGTAACATTTAGCTGGTACATGCAGATACTTTTATTGTATGCCTTGGAACTTCTAATAAAGAGGCTATTTTATCTATCTATCTATCTATCTATCTATCTATCTATCTATCTATCTATCTATCTATCTATCTACACTAATATCATTTGGAAAGCCTTTTCCAGGATAAGGCATGAACTACATGGTGACTTTTAAGTCCTGCACTCTGTTGACATGGTCTACCTTTCTTAAGCAGATCTACATCTTGGGTCACACTACTCCATTCATGTGAGAGATGCCTTTGTCCACTCCTCAGAGCCAATTTAGATAAGCCAAAGACTGTTCCTTTTCAGGTTTAGTAACTATGAATGCCTTTGATAATGTAATTCATACACTACCATCACTTCTGTACATATTTTATTGCTTTTTATCCAAAACCATTTTGTTTATGAACAATTTGTGCAACACTGACATCGGTCATTGCCTATGATGAAAAATATTAAAATGAGTTAAGGCCTTTAATAGCCGGCCCAGAATACAGGCACTCCAAAGAATATTTTATCTCTCCAGATATATGTCTTGATCTTGCAATCAGCTATTTCAATGGCTTAGATAGCAAATTCACTTTCTGTAATGTATCACCAGCTATATGATAACCCTCAGGATAAAGAGGTACTGTAATTTTGTCCCAAACAAACTATGCAAATAAATATTAAAGAGGACAAATAGAGCTTGAAAATAAAGCATGTATGGTGGCAGGGGTCTGGCCTTAATTAATAGGTAGTCAAATTATTAATAGTAATGGGTGTCATATTCAAATGAGCTTAACTGATGGAATGTCTTCCTGCAAAAAGTACTTCAGCAAAACAAAAACATAGCTTTGGCAGATTCTGTATAATAGCTCTTTTAGTACTCATTTTCTGGTACTTCAACCTAATGATTTTACTTTCTTTCATTTGGAAAAAGGATCTGGCTTTTTTACTGATCCTGGCTTCAGCAGGGATAAAATCAAAGAAATTGAACCAACGTATGCAAAACAGAGGGAGGTTAGAGCTGGACTTGCGCTGCTCCTTGGACTGCAAGTTCAGAGGTGCCACAGGACTTCACTGGTTTGCAGTGGGTGGATGTTCAGCCTCCTCTACAACAGTACAACTGTGAATGGCTGCTTCTTATTTCATTTCATAGGGTACTTACTTTTTTTCTACTTAGCATTTATGCTCTGAACCATTTAGATAGTTTCCTACTTTTTTGTGTTATTTACACATAAGGCAATGTGCAGTTGCATGACAATCTACTTACACTTCAATTTTGTGACAGCAGACTGCACAACACCTAGTACAGTCTCAGTTTGACTGACAAGAAGTTCTACAGTAATATCAATTATAATAAAAGTCCTTATTGGAGGGCTTCCCAATTACTTCCCTTTAATGCATGGTAGTGAAGGATGGAGTGTAATTCACACAGAAGCTCAAGGTAACTTTCCCTTACTGTTAATAAAAATGGCAACAATCTAATAACCATTTTGCTATTAAAAATGTGTTTTATCATAGCAACTTTTTGTTCTTGCAAAACATTTCTACTCCATATTCAGATATAAACCATCTTTAGACTTAAATCCAATGTTTTAGGGGATTAAAAGAGCAGTAGTTTCAGAGGCACAAAGGGATAGCCATAAGGCAAGGCATTTCTTGACTTGCACCAAATGATAATTCTAGCACAGGAATGATTAATGCAGTGCTTCACTTGCTGGGCTAATGATATCCTGCCTGGTCTGGAGACAGCATGAAATGCTATTGTCTGTATTCTATTTCACACTAAGGTCAGCCAGTATATAATTATATCAACGATATTTCCCTGTAGACTTCCAGCCTTTTATAGGATTGATGCTAAGGTTACTCAATAGTTTACCAAGCTTTAAATAGTCTTGTGTCTTCATTGTCCAAGTTCATTATGTATTACATCCCTAAAGACAGTCTGTGCTTTGTGACTGCTGCAAATGCCAAGGTTCCAGTGACAACTGAGTGGAGAAAGAACATCCTGTTATTATGGTTTTGAATTGTGAAATTGATTTGGAGAGTTTTTGTATTTGTTTCTGTATGCAAATGGCATCTCCCTTTTTTTTTAAGCTTTTTAATTGCCTGTTTTGCTTTTAATATATTTGCCGCATTTCAAGGATTAATGACAATGCCTTGGGATGTGTCTCCATGAAATATGTCAAATAACATTATTGCTGTGCTAACTTTAACGCAAATGATTCTCTCTCAGGGGACTTTGTAGAAGGATATTGCCTTAGATACTGGAATCAGTATGCTGCAGAAACTGCATCAAACAAACAAGGGCTGTGAGGTTTCTGGTTTGAAAGAGCTGGGTTAGAAGAGCTCATGTTATTAGGATTCAAAATGCAGAGTGCTTCAGTTGGTAGTACATCAGACTTCCCAGAGCAAAGACATTTCAGCCCATATGTACACACAGGTCATCACTGGGCAAATAAGTAATTACTGTTTCTTAGAGTTATGTTCTGATCTTAGACCACAGGATGTGGTAACCAAGTTCAGCTGCTTGAATAGTTACTATTCTGATTTTTCCNCTGGGTGGTTTTGTGCTGTTTTTATCAGTCAGATTGTCTCTCAGGAAAGTCTGGTGAGCAACAGACCCATGGACATATAGTCACAGAAGAAAGATAGGACAAAAGACGTGAGAAGTGGGAAAAGAAGGAGTGCAATGGGAGAACCTTCTGCTTGCAGATGCAGCCAATCATTGCACCTGCTCAAGTGTCAGTGAAACAACACCTTGCATAAACTTTTCTGGTTGTGGCTCACGCTAGACTATCTGATAAAAATCACCTTACAGCTCACTGCCTCTCCTGGACAGGATGGTGGCATACAAATGCACCATATTATCTAGCGATCAGTTGCCCATACAGGCTTAATTTATGTATTCATTGAAGTTGAATATTTATTTTTCATTACTACCATTACTGGTACTTGACTCCCTGAGACATTCTACCTTCAGGCTGATAAAAATTGCTCAGGTTCAGACCACCTGCCTTTGGAGATGACAGCAAAAAAAGTATGGATAGTAAAGATGAGGGAGATTTGTCTCAATGGTCTTTAATCACCAAGGGTTGGGACCAAGCATAGGTCCACTGAGATTCCTTCTCAAACTGAAAATCTTTCTGAGAAAGCTCAGAGGGGCCAGGGGTCCTGCACAAGCCCTTCTGAGAGCTCACCTGCCAGCTGTGTGCAAAGCAGAGGTACTGTGTCCATGACAGGCCCACAAGCTCTCACATGTACAGCAACAGAGGGGCTCACATATACATAAAATAGGCAAATTTCATGAACCAGAGGGCTGGTATCATAATTCCGGTACTTTATAAAAGCTAACACAGAAGGAGTCACATGAAATGGGCTAGGTTAAATATTTGAAAAAGATTCTTCACCCAGAGGGTTTTTGAGCACTGGAACAGCCTCCCCAGGGAAGTGGTCACATCACCAAACCTGACAGAGTTCAAGAAGCATCTGGACAATGCTCTCAGATGATATGACTCTTGGGGATGGTCCTGTGCAGGGCCAGGGGTTGGATGATCCTTGTGTGTCCCTTCCAACTCAGCCTATTCTGTGATTCTGTTATTGCATTTGTATTAATAGTTACACAAAACCACACACAGTGTATTAAGGGGTATATCAGAGGTTAAACCACATCAAGGATTGCAGAGCCTATTCTAAGCTCTTAATCCTCCGTGCCAAAGCCAATTTTTCACAAGAATGTAGTGATTTAAGTTTTTGTTGTTTTTTCTTGCAATTTTTCTATATTGTTTACTATGAATTTAATTCCTACAGTTAAAAAAATTCACAAGCAGATTTATATGACTGCCTGAGACAGTATCTCACACTGAAAATCCAAACGTCTTTTACATCAAGGTCTCAATGCTTTTAAAAGTATCATCTCTTTCTTATTTCTCTGTAGAGTGAATAGAATGTCAAACATTAGCCATTAGTGACCTTGCCCATGCTTTTGTATTTCTGATTCTTTCTCAATCAGTGGTGTATGTGCATTATATATCCTAGAATTATTATTGCAACTAGTTAGAAATCCAAAATGCTTCAAGCAGAAAACCTTGAACAAAAATCTTTCATTGGAGTGCATCAGTCTCCCTCTGAAAATTTCCAAGTATCTTGAAATTAAAACCTTAAAAATGTTTTTCAATAAGCAAAACAAATATTCCTCTCCTATAAAGGAGAATTAGGGAACAAAATGAAGGCAGGACTTCAAAGAAAGAGATCTTGTTAGGATGTCTTTTTGAACTACAACATTTTAAGGACCATCTGAAATTCATTACAATTTTTTCAGCTTACTTGGGAAGTCAGTAATTAACCCTAACTGCTATTGTGAAACTTTCTGAAATAAGCTTTTGTAGGTATCTTCCAACTGGAAAAAAAAAGTTCAACAAATAAAGCAAGGTTTTGCAAACTTTTGTGGAGGCAACAAAGGGTACAAACAGCAATGACCCAGCATTGACTTCTGCCCTCCCCCATTCTGGACTGGCTATGCATATAAACAGTATCAGACTATAATAAATGAAAACACATACCAGTAATAAGAAAGGTATTATATAATTGCAGAGATTCACCTGAACTCCAGAGAAATTCAGATGTGCTTAGTATTTGCTATTTCTTTTACAACAAGCTTATAAGCTCTTAAAACTGACATGATGGCCTTTTGTGAGTTATTCTGGCTTCTGCCTATACTTGCATCTCAGTTACAAGGAGCAGCACTGAAGCACAGAGACATTGTGGCCATATTAATGATGTACTATTTATTTCAAGATATAAAAGTCACAGACAAATTCTGCCTATCCAGCCATGCAATTATTGTTATGTAACAATTTTGATTAGTACAAAAAAGGTTGATTTTGAGTTATTTAAATCAGAAATGCTTTTATCTGGTAGTGATCATACCACTAAATATCTCTGAATGAATCTGCATTTCTGGACATGATCCTTGTTCCAAATTAGCCTGAAAAGACAACCCATTCTACCCTTATTTCATTGAAATATCATCACAAGAGTGGTCAAAAGTATGGTGTTCCTAATATAGGTAGAAGTTCTGTAGAACAATTAATAGCTAGGAAAAAGTATTTAGCAAACAGCTGTCCAGACTTTTTAGACTAGCAAATTACTTTGAGAATTTTATAAATTATTGGGAAAAAAAGAAAAAGAGAAAGATAAATGCTGATACGAACAGAAGGTAGCAAATAAGGTTTTCAAGAGCAATGGACAATGAAGCCTCCTGTTTCCTCTTTTGAAGGGGCTCATGGCAAAGAGAGGTAGAAATTCTGCCCATTTATTGGTGAATACATATTTGGCCTTCTGAAGCAGTAATGTGTGCTAGTTTTGTCTGGGATAGAGTTAACTTTCTTCACAGTGGCTGGTATGGGGCTGGGATTTGGATTTATGCTGAACAGAGACAATATAGAGATGTTCTTGTTATTGCTGAGCAGTGCTTACATAGAGCCAAGGCCTTTCTGCTTCTCATACTGACACACTGGCAAGAAATTTTGGGGACCATGGGAAATAAGGAGGAGATATGCCTAGAACATGTGACCCCAACTGACCAAAGAGATACTCCATACCATATCACATCATGGTCAGAATATAAAGTGGCGAGATGAAGACCAAAGTGTGGGACGTTTGGAGTGATAGTGATATCTTCCCAAGTCACCATTATGTGTGTGATGGGGCCCTGCCCTCCTGGGAATGGCTGAACACCAGTCTAATCATGAACAGGTGTGAAAGATTTCCTTATTTTGCTTTGCTTATGTGCACAGCTTTTGCTCTCCCTATTGAACTGACTTTATCTGCCCATGAGCTTTATAGCTTTTACCCTTCTGATTCCCTCCCTGGTCACACTGGTACAGGGTGAGCAAGCAGCTGTGTGGGGCTTAGTTGCCAGCCGTGCTTCAACCATAACACCAGGGCAAGGAAATACTTCCATGTAAAAACATGCATCAGCCATTAGAAAGGTACTCTGTGAAAGACTGATGGTCAGTTTTGACTGAGATCAATTACAAACTTGTAAAATGGTTGAGAGACAGAGCAGAAAAGGTAAATTACC
>VWZD01013294.1:1005444-1033050 GCA_013396695.1 Sakesphorus luctuosus | reverse complement strand
AGGGCCGCGGGTGGTCTGGGACTCCTCCGTGCCCGCGTGTCCGGGGCAGCCGTGCGGGATCGTAGTACAGGGAGCAGGGCGGTCGTCGGGAGAGGGCCCTTTGCTGTTTGTCGGCGGTGAGGTGAGCGCGGAGCCGAGGGGACCGCGCCGTGAATATTTTTTTCATCTCAGGGGCGGGGGTGCCAGGGAATGGCGGCGAGAGGCCGGGAGGACGTGGTTGCTGGAAATGGAGGCCGCACGTAGGCGAGGCTGAGCCCAGGGTGCCTCCGGCGCGGCTTTATCGCTGTGTGGGGTTACACTGGTGTTTCTAGGGCTTATTCTTTTAGTTGCGCCACCTGAAAGTCTTGGTGGTATTTCCAACGTGCCACGTCTTGAACTGCTTTTCAGACGAAGGGAACATCGTCATTTGGTAAGCGGCGAAATAAGACGCACACCTTGTGTCGTCGGTGTGGGTCCAAGGCGTACCACCTGCAAAAATCGACCTGTGGGAAATGCGGTTACCCTGCTAAGCGTAAGAGAAAGTGTAAGTAGCAAACTTTTAACTGGCTTCAGTTTAAAAACACATATTTCTTTGTCTCCCTCGGTAGTCTGACTTTTTATTTCAACCAGGTAGGACTGTTGTGTTACTTGGCGGCATTTGGAGCTTTTTCAATTTATTGGTTATTTAACTATGATATAGGTGTTGTGCACTATTACTGCGTAGAAACTGACTTANCGACCTTGTGGCTTTCTTCCAAACTTTATGGGTTTGATTCTACGAGTACGATTCTGGCTGAACGTGTAAGCAGAGGCAGGACTTGGGAGCTGCGGACACCTCCCCATGGCAGCGCTGCAGGGGGTCAGCACCAGGGAGACAGCGACGTGCGGGGGTGACATGTGGACGTAAGCGGCGAAATAAGACGCACACCTTGTGTCGTCGGTGTGGGTCCAAGGCGTACCACCTGCAAAAATCGACCTGTGGGAAATGCGGTTACCCTGCTAAGCGTAAGAGAAAGTGTAAGTAGCAAACTTTTAACTGGCTTCAGTTTAAAAACACATATTTCTTTGTCTCCCTCGGTAGTCTGACTTTTTATTTCAACCAGGTAGGACTGTTGTGTTACTTGGCGGCATTTGGAGCTTTTTCAATTTATTGGTTATTTAACTATGATATAGGTGTTGTGCACTATTACTGCGTAGAAACTGACTTAAATTGTAATTGTTTAGGGGTTTTTTTGTCAGTTTGAATGAATGTGTCATAAAAATGTAATATGCAACTTAATTATTTCACACAGATGAGTAACAGTAACTTGCATGTTTTAGATAACTGGAGTGCAAAGGCTAAAAGACGCAATACCACTGGTACTGGTCGCATGAGGCACCTGAAAAAGGTCTATCGTCGATTCAGGTATGACATGCAATTACAGACTACCATGGTGTGACGTCCTGCATAGACATGACTTGCTTGTAAAATTCTTCATTTAAAGTTAACAGTTTATTTTTTTAGTTCCACTTAATGTGGTATCATCTTCTTAAATATATATCATGAAATAATGCTTTATGTATTTCACGCTTCGGTAAGACATAGGATGTAAGTGTTGATGCTTCTATTAAGTGAAGGTAATACTGGACACAGAGGGAATTGTAGTCTAAAGCCCATGTTAAAAAAATATATTCTTTGTGTAGCATTGTCTCTATTTGTTGTTTGGTTAAATTGAAAGTTACACTAATGTGTGGGAGTGTATAGAGACAAGTCTGGAAATGCCCTCCAGTCCCCATTTGTCCAGAAAAAAGGTTGGCACAGGAACTTCTGGAGCCTCTGTTTAGAGCTCAGTTAGCAGCAAGTAGGTGTTATATGATATTCTGAATTACAGTTTTCTAAAACTTGTTAGGGAACTTTGAGTTGTACTTAGGAGATGGAGGGGGGAGAGAGGCTTACTGTACCATTTTAAAGAGTTTGTCCATATTCTAAACTTGAACTCTGTACCGGTGTTCTGGTCTAATAAACAAGAAAGCTGTATGAAAAATACTAGCTAATTCAGGAGTGTTGTCATAAAAATGTAGATTTGTTTTAATAGCAAAAAGTAGGAGGTTTTAAGTCTTAGTCTTGCATGTAGTTGAATGATCAATTAATTTCTTTAGGTTAGCATGTTCGTTCTCAGTGGCAGCCATAATATACCTTCCACTGTGCAGCTGTAAATTGCTTTCTTCTGAGTGTTGCTGACATAGAAGTGTCATATCCAAACGCAGGCTTGGAGCTGATAAGTCTCAGTTGGAGGCATAAAGGCCTTCTGTAAGAAATAGATTCATGCTTCACAAACATGGCATCTTTGGCTGGATTGCTTGGTAGGAGCATGAAGTAAAGTGTGCCTTCAGCAGGTGTGCTGTATCTGGTGCAGTCTTGGCAGTGGTCACTCAGTCGAATTTACTTAAGAGAGTGAAAACTATACTGCTTATTCAAAACAATTGTTTCTTTCTTGAAAAAAGTCTGTATGAATTCCATACTGGTTTCATTGCATTACTGAGATAAGCTGAAAAAATGTAATGAGCTTGATGTAAAAGGCCACTGTCAGAAAAGAACTTGGAACAGGAATCAGCCTTTCAAAAAGTGGTGACCGTATTTCTTCTTGCAGGAATGGATTCCGTGAGGGAACCACACCAAAGCCCAAGAGAGCAGCTGTTGCAGCCTCCAGTTCATCGTAAAGACTCATCTATTTGTTAAAATAAATGGTCTTACCCAGAAAATCTGTCACTTTTTTTTATATACTTTACATCACTGAAATACAGAACTCCTGATAACACATAAACATCTACAAACACAAATTCTGAAGAGATACATTTCAAACAACCCTTTAATTGACTTTTCATTTGATAGCACCTCTGTCTTTAAAAGGATTGTTTGAACTGAAAAAGAGGCTTGTACATATTCCTCAAAAGAACTCTCCAGCTAGAGAAATGGGATATTGGCAATATGGACTTGCCTCTGAATCTCATTTTGCCCTAGTATAGAGAGTCTGAATTATGTCTTAAAAACAATAGCTGTAATAATGGCTCTACATGCAGTTCTGGGAGGCATTAGTGAATGAGGGATTTCCAGTCCTGTCTTAGTTTTTTGCTGCTCTGTGGCACTGAAAGGCCTGCAAAGGTACTGCATGTTGTGTAGGGTCATTGTTTTCTGGGCAAAAAGAAACTCTCAAGTCCACAGCATGAACACTGCCAGATACAGAGGGGTTGGAGAGCTGATGTAGGTGGGACGAGTTGCCCAAATGGCCTGGAGAGGTTGGTGTGGGAAGATGACACAGATCTGAATTAATGGCTGGGTATAAATAATAAAAAATAAACAATGATTTGCATGGAACAGAACTAAGTCACTTAGACTTACATAAAAATCAGGTACTGATGCATTTGTACCCTGCATGGTATGTTAATAGTTTTCAAACTGCTTTTAGAAGGCGATCATAAGATGCTGCAATGAAAGTTTGGGGAATTACAGCAATGACTGCAAGGGTTTAGAGGATTTTCAGATGCCTTCCAGAGATAATACTAGAATATCAAAACCTTGCAATGTTTTAAGCTCCTGAGGCTGTTCTTTCTGCAATTCTTTGGTTTTGTCCTGAACTTCAGAAGCATGGTCCTGTTTTGTCATTACTGAATGATCAACAGTTACTGTGTCACCTTATGCAGCTCGCAGAAGAAACTTTCAGCCAGGTATGAGGTTGGGGTGTCCCTGACTGCACTGCCTTACATTTTTTAATTAAGTAGAGTCTGCTTTTTGATACTTGAGTGTACAGATTTGGGTTGTTTCTAAACAAAAAAGGCTTACTCTGCTGTTCTTTAGAATGTAGGAAATACACTATACTTGCTCTGGTTTCAACTGGTCCATCTGACCAGAACATTGTAAGTGGTGGTGATGCTGTTAACACTGTGCAACACTACGTGTCATCGTAATTGTGTCTTTATCATTACTCTTCAAGTGAGAACAACCTCAAGTACATCTTAAAACCAGGTCAGCAGCATTCTAAGAAAGCTTGTTGAGTGATGGTACAGTTGGACAGTGCTACAGCCAGCAGGAGTTCTGATTACGAGTGGGAGTGAAAGCCTTTGCAAAGTCCTACATGATCTTTCTGTAGCATGGGATTTTGTTCTGAGCACCGTGTTTGGCCTGTAACCGTGATAAAACAGCAAGGGCAAGTGCTTAGCTACTTGTTGCTGCTACCTTTGAGTTTCTTACGAATTGTGCTCCTGAAAAATAAACATTTGTATAATATGCAACATAACCATGGTAACAGTGATTGAAACTTGCAATGAGTTGCAGTAGCTGAAACCCTTCACTTCAGGGGGAATTTTACTTACACCAAGAATGAATTTTATTGGCAAGAAATTTGACAGACACTGCATTTCCAATTGTTTTAGAATTCTTGGAGAGGGGCAGGAAATCAGTTTTTTGGGGTTTTTATTAGTCCTGTTAAGAAAAGATGTAACTTACGTGTCAGCTGTCACTGGACCTTGAAACATTCCAGTTCTTTGCAGTGTTTTCCTACACACTGAAAGCTAGACTGCCTTTGATGGTTGCTCAGTAAATAATCTTTTTTTGAGGTCTTGTTCCAAGCATTTTAATTCAAGGGCTATCAGTTAGAATGGAACCTCTGTATAATATTCACTGACAGTTGAGGTTAGCCACTTTATGTATATAGAAGTATTGCCATACACAGTATGTAATGTTTGATTTTTGCATCCTTCAAACTGACTCATGCAGCATGGTTAGATGCTGTAGCCCAAAGTACATCAGAAATTCCTACATTGCATATTGGTCAGTGTACAAGTCTCACTTTTAAGACAGAGGTGTGTTTTAGATGAAGGTTTCTCAAACAGAGAGGTGTTCAAGGGACTAGAGTAGTGAAAAATTGATCACCTTTTGAAAAACATCCTTGTGTGGTGATGCATTGCCCCCTCCTCTTCCCCTTCTGAGGCGGCCTACTATCCAGTAATTGTTAGAAGGATGAAACTCCCCTTGAGCTGATCAGAAACATTGTCCATACAAGGGCCTTGGTCACCTAACCATGGAGAGTGACAAGAGTCATCCCCTGACAGCCTGATAGCCTTGGAATGTTACTTTTCTGAATCTGAATCGTAGTCTGAGGGGAACAATATTGCTACTGGATTTTTGAAATCCAGTAATTACAGTCTTGATTGTAGCCAGGATAGAGACTGATTGATGACTGAAATCAATCATCTTGACCCTATAAACAGCAGTCCTTGAGTGAGGCCCTTTGGGATCCCCTCCACAACAGCAGGCTGCATCAGCATCTCCCTCCAAGAGGAACACCTCTCAGAGTTCCACAATTCTCAGGTTGGAGGAGTTAGTCAACAGTGGGACCCAGTGCCCTCAGAGTGGGAGTGCAACAGAAATGGCAGATCTTGAGGACTGTATTACAGGAAGCAGAAGAGCTCCCAAACCTTGTATGTAAGAACCCAGAGATGAAAGAGACCAGCATGGCTGAGTCAAGGCCTGCTTGTCAAACTAAAGGGCAAGAAGGAAATGCACAGGCAAGGCAACAGGGATAGCTATCCTGGAAAGAGTACAGGGATGTTGCTTAGCTGAGTTGGGATGGGGTCAGGAAGGCCAACGTGTGGCTAAAGCTGAACTTGACAAGGGATGCAAAGAAAAGGAAGGGCTTATAAAGCCCTGTGATCCATAAAGAAAAGGTCAAAGAAAGTGTAACACCCTCTCCCCCAATGAACATCAGTTACAAAGATGGTGGGATTGAGGGCACCCTGTGAGAATTTGCAGGTGACACCAACCTGAGTTGTTCAGTTAACATGTTCACAGGACAGAATGCCATCCAGATGGACCTGGACAAGCCTGAGAAATGGGCTCATGTGTATTTAAAAGTGGCTCAACAAGGACAAGTGCAAAGTCCTACACATGGGTCAAGGCAACCCCCAGCTGAGGGATAAAGGGATTGATAGCAGTTTCATGAAGAAGGGTAATGGTGCATGAAAAGCTAGATATGAGTTGGCCATGTGAACTTAGAATAGAATCATAGAATCGATTGGGTTGGAAAAGACCTCCGAGATCATCAAGTCCAACCCTTGATCCAACTCCAGTCCATTTACTAGATCATGGCACTCAGTGCCACGTCCAATCTGCGTTTAAAAATCTCCAGGGATGGGGAATCCACCACCTCTCTGGGCAGCCCATTCCAATGCCTGATTACTCTCTCTTGCAGCCCAAAAAGCCAACCACATCCTGTACAGCATGCAGAGCGGTATGGACAGCAGGGTGAGGGATGTGATTCTGCCACACTAGTCTGCCCTCTACTGAGAGATCCCACCTGGAGTACTCCCTCCAGCTCTGGGGGGCTCAGCACAGGGGAGACGTGGTTCTGCTGGGCCATGTTCTGAGAAGTGCCACAAAAATGATCAGAGACCTGGAATAACACTGTTATGAGAACAGGCTGAGACAGTTGGGGCTGTTCAGCCTGAAGAAGAAAAGGCTTCAGGGAGACCTTATGGCAGCCTTTCAATTCTTGGAGGAGGCTTATAAGAAACATGAGAACAGACCTGTTAGTAGGGTCTGCAGTGATAGAACAAGTGTAATGGTTTGAAACTAGAGGAAGGTAAATTCAGGCTACATATAAGGAAGAAAGTTTTTACTATGAGCGTGCCAAGACCTGGAATAGGTTGCCCAGAGAAGCTGTGGGTGCACCATCCCCTGGGAGTGTTCTAGGCCAGGTTTGACTGAGCTCTGAGCAGCCCCATCTAGTTGAAGATGTCCTGGTTGATTCAGGGGTGTTGGATTCGAGGACCTTTACAGGTCTCTTCTAATCCAAGCCATTCTGTGATTCTGATTTTTGCATTGTCTTCAATCTCAAATCTAGAAATAGTAGAGAGATACAGACCTGGAGCTGGGCAAAACATATGCTTTCAGGGGGAGCAAAGGGAATGTGGAAATAGTACCTGGTGCCCATGGAAGAACTGTGCAGTATATTCACTGGTAATGTGCAGTCAGAGGTCAAAAATAAAAGGGCAAGAGGCGAGTCTCTGTTCACAAAATCACACCAGTGATGCCAAGGAAGTCCTAACACCAGCAAGTAAAAACCATCCATACTAACATCCCCCTGTTTAATACTGTCAGGAAAGCTGAGGACATTTTTCCTTTTGTCTTCAATCCTTTATTTCCTTTACTGTCAAATAATTAGACGTAGACCACTACTGAGATCCTCCTGGTCTCCTTGCCAGCTCTAAACTGCAGAGTGGCCTGATGGCATTGCAGCGTCCCTGGGCAGACACACATATAGGAGGGCCTGTGACAATGGTAACACCCTGGAGAGCAACAGGCTGGGGATGTTTCCACAGAACACCTCCACTTACACCAGACTGCCCCTGAGGAACGACCTGGTGTGGGCCACTCCCACCTTTTGCCAGGGTTTCTGCAATTCGGTGCCTTCATATCTTGAACTGCATAATAATGAGATTTAGGGAACCATTGCCAGACCTATGCTAAGTAACATCTTTTCAAGTATGTCTCAGATTGTTTAAATACATTTATTGAGGTTCATGGCTCTTATTTTCTGACTATAGAAAAATCTTTCCTGGCCCCAAATGAGATGAGAGTGAGCGGCCTGCGACGCAAACCAGAGGGCGGTTCACCTGGTCCAGGTGGTAGAGGTTGAGGGGGCCCTACTTTTCATTGAATTGTCAGGGTCCGGATTTGGACCAGGGAAGAGGAAGTGAGGAGAACAAACAGAATCAATTTACAGGATTATCGGCAGTCCCTGTTACGGGAGCTGGGCCGCTGCAGCGCCGCACTGCGGTGCCCGCCCCGGGCAGCGCCCCCGCCCCGCGGCTCCGGCGCCTGGTTGGGGCCGGAACGGAACCGCGGTGTTCCTGCTTAGTTATTCCACGTTCCTCCGTGCTCGGTCCGTGCTCGACCGGGGGTGTCAGGTGGCTCCCGCACGAGATTAACCTGGTGCATCTCCGCTGAATACCTTTGTTAAAAATAAACGGGATCTACTGCTCGCTCTTGAAATTATCATGTAGTTTCTGGGTCTGAAAACCCAAATTCCTCCTGCCTGCTATCAAGGTTTTCACAGCTTGTCTAGACGCCAAATCTTGTGAATAAAATCTGTTTGCACTTTACGATATTACAGGGAATTGTTCTTTCCATTTCCCTCCAGTTACCTTTAAAAATCGTCATTTGCTTTTCAGTGGTAAAACTGGAAGTGAAGTCTCTGCTCATGTTTCATCATAATGAAGCCAACTGATGCCAAATGAGAGCTCCAGGTACCCTGACCACATCTGATGTCTGCCCATTTACACAACCCCCTGGGCTTAGTTATTCTTTGGTTTTTAGTAAATACAATTACACAATTCTTCTCTGCAAGATGAACTTTTAAAAAGTTCTCAATTCCCAAGTGATGCCTTTGCTTTGGTTTATGTACAGAGTAACTGCTAATAATTCTTTAGTTTTGTGCATTGTGGTTTTATGTATTTATCTATCTTTGTGTGCTGCTGTTCTTCTAGGAAGCACCAGAGTTTAGGGGTTTAAAAGAATAATGACGATCTTAAGTGTAGCATGCTCTGAGGTAATTCAAAATCCTTATCATTTTTTGTAAAATATTTGAATTTACTTGTCTGGTTTCTGGGAATCACACCCCCCACCCCCAACTGAAATTTAGTAACAAGTATTGTGAAAAACCCTACCGGCAACTAAAATGATTCTAGTTTCTCTCTTCCTTTCCTCAAACTTCAGAGCCCTTATTTCTCACAGCAAACAGAAATGCCTTGCCTAGAAAGAACTGTTATATTAATATATAAATATCTCTATAAATATATCTAGTTGAGGTCGGAACTAAAATTTCACTGTGACACATGCAAGATACAGGCATGCTGCAGCACTGCTTTTCAACTGAAAACCAAGAACTGAAGTTTAGATTTTCCCCTCTACCTCCATTACCTCTTGCCAGCAGGAGCAAAACAGCGGATGCATCCTTGAGTGTTGTGTTCAGTTCTGGGCCCCTCAGTTCAGGAAAGATATTGAGGTGCTGGAGCGGGTCCAGAGAATAGCAACAAGGCTGGTGAAGGGACTGGAGCACAAGTCCTATGGGGAGAGGTTGAGGGAGCTGGGGTTGTTTAGCCTGGAGAAGAGGAGGCTCAGAGGTGGCCTCATCACTGTCTAGAACTACCTGAAGGGAAGTTCTAGCCAGGTGGGGGATGATCTCTTCTCCCAGGCACTCAGTAATAGGACAAGGGGGCACGGGCTCAAGCTGTGCCAGGGGAAATTGAAGTTGGAGAGCAGAAAAACATTCTTTCCAGAGAGAGTGCTCAGGCATTGGAATGGGCTGCCCAGAGAGGTGGTGGATTCACCTTCCCTGAAGGTTTTTAAACTGAGATTGGACGTGGCACTGAGTGCCATGATCTGGTAAATGGACTGGAGTTGGCCCAAGGGTTGGACTTGATGATCTCGGAGGTCTTTTCCAACCCAATCGATTCTAGGATTCTATGATTCCTCTCCACTATTCCTTTGTTATTTAAGGGTGTGTTTTCACAATTAACATAGGCTTATCCAATACTACTTTGTTGCTGGAAGGGACTTTCCTGCCCCTTGTCACATGCTTGACCTGCTTTCCTGATTGCAGCAATAGTGACTGCGTGGCTGTGGAGTCATTTCAGCTCGTTTATCTCGCTGAAAGCGAAGCCTCCGAGTAAAAGCAACTAGTTTTCAATCAGCTTTTTAGGTTGATCTGAATTGCATTAGGACTGTAGGCACAGGCATTAAAGCCAGCACAAGGAAGCAAGACAGGTGAAAGGGACAGCAGACCTGGGTTTTTCAGCAACATCCCATAGTTAGATTACCTCGTCTTGATCATGAAAACAAGGGGTAACAAATAGATGAATTCATGATTTTTGGAGTTCAAATAATAGGTGACTGAGCTGGAATGTGAAGCACTGATGTTAATATCCCTAATTAAAATAGCTGTAGTTGAATGCAATACTTTTCTGTCCAATTTTATTTAGGAAGAAATATTTCTTTAATTCACACAGTAGGAAATTATTATGCTTAATGTGAATATTGTGCTTTAAATGTTGTAATAAGAAAACGTGAGAACATGAAAAAATAGAGGCTTCCTATATTTCAGCTGTCCACCACTAATTCTGATCACTGCTTTGATCAGAACACTGATAGGTTTAAAGTAGAGAGTTGTGTTACTGATGGTGAAAACTACAAGAGGAAAATTACTTCTGTAGAGGCTGGGGTTGCCTGCTGTGGTGACCTGCCAAGCCAGAACCCTGCCATCTGGTGGAATCCCTTGGTACGGAAAGACACAGTTTGCTTTTCAAAAGACATCTTGCTTTTCTTTTTTCTTTTTTTTTCTTTTTTCTTTTTTTCCCCCAGTGATGTGTTTGTTTCTACAGAAACGGTGTGGCTCAGGAAGCCCAGAGCAGCTCGTGCCTAAAGCTGGGAGAGTGTCCTGGGAAATGCTTTGAAGAGCCGTGATAGGATTTTCCCACTCTCACACACTTCTCTTGGTATCTTTTACCAGCCATGTCAGAGACTGGTTACTGAATGAAAAGATTTAGCCAGATTGGGTAGGCTGTCCCTAGCATCAAGGTAAATAGAACAGTCAATAAATGTTAAACTTTTATTTCAGTAACTGGCAAAAGGTAAAAGAAAAGAACATTGAAGACTGTGTGCAGTCTGTGAAAGATGACATTTTAGCATTTGCAAGATAAAGGAAGATTTTGGAAATGGTACATGAATTTCTGATGAACATATAGCCCAATTGCTACACTGAAGGCTTTTTCTTGTGTATTTTCTAAGAATGTATTTTTCCATTATTCAGCAGATCTGAATAATGGGAATTAGATTTTAGATATAATAGATCTAGTTCTTACAATCTGTATTTGAATACACACCCTGAGCTTCTCAAAGTTTGGACATGGATTTTGTTATAATATGTTTCAAAAGAAGAGTCTAATTTGCAAAATGTAGATGATACTCTGAAGGTAGTTCAACCTTCCTCCCTACTGGGAACTTTGGATCAAAGCTTTTAATTCAGGCTCACTTTTGCATCTACATTTTAAAAATACTAACAAATTATGAGAGGATAAAGAAAAAGGCTGGTCTATCCACAGTCCTTGTTTTAAGAAGCAATGGACAGTACTCTGCTTATTCAATACCATTATTAATATAAATTTGGGATGATGATCTCAGCTTTTGTCTTGTCTTTTCTAGAGGCTTGTGAAGACTACCAAACTAGTACTGTCTATTTCAATGGATGTCTTTCCTCTCTCTTCACTGGACTTAGCAACACTGGACTTTACAACATGTTAATACTTGGCAGCCCATAGTTATAAATCTACACTGGATATCGAAATGTTGGCAGTCTAGGCTTCTAGTATCTGTGCTCTGGGGGGGGGGAACCAGAATGGTACAAAAAAGCCTAGCCAACAAACAAACAAAAAAACAAACGACCTCCCCCCCACAAAAACTCCCCAAAGAAACAAAAAAAAAGACCAGAAAAACCCCACCACTACCACCACCAACAAAAAAACAACAAACAAAAAACCACAACAAAAACCCAAACCAACAACAACAACAACAAAACAACAAAAAACCCACAAAGGAAGTGGAATGTCCAGAAAAAAGGAAAGAGTACCAGCATAGTGCGGCTACACTGCAGTACCAGAAACACACTGTACTTCCAACTGTATGAAAGCACATCTCTACCAGCACAGCAAGAAAGTATAAAAGATTAAGGAGATGCCCCTTGGCACATCTGCTTACTGCAGCTCACTCCTTTTACATCCTGTGGTAATTTATATTGCATGTTAAATTAACCCAGACTAATGCTCTCCTTTGGCTTTTATACATTTCAGAAGACACACCTCAGCTGTGTTCCATGGTTATATCCACAGATACAGCCATATACACCTTTCTGGGGATGAATCTCATGCCAGTAGCCAGATTTGTTTGATCAATTGCTGATAATTTCTACTTAAACAAATGTAAATTTTCCTGACAAATGGATGCTTTTATCATTAAAAGTAGCCTCTCTGCATGGCTGTAAAGATGGACTATGTTTTACTCCCCCCTTTAGGACAGTACTGCTTTGACAACATCATTTCAGAGTAGGTTTGTTCTTCGTGCAGGAAGAGAGGTAAGCCACTGGCAGCAGAAGCTTTATGAACTGTGCTGTGCTAGCTAGGAAGCAGGCTGCAAATCTGGGTCTTTAGCATCTGAGTCAGTAAAGAGAGAGCTCTACTCTGCTTCATAAAATATATATGCTAATCTCCCAGATGGCTTTATCTTCTTTCTCCATAGAACAGATGACCTGGAAAAATAAAAAACTAAAAACACTGGAGAGTGGGAATTCTGGGCCAGAATCTCGGAGCTTGCAATAGATTTTACAGACAGACTTGGCTCTTAAATTTAGTTTGAATCTCACTTGATAACAAAACATATCAATGGCTATTATTACAGGTCACACTATAATTTCACATGTAACGAGCCATTCATACATCTGTGTCCCTATAAGAAAAATAAAACAAAAGAAGACTTTCAAATGAAATTTCTCCCTGCACTAGAAGATATACAGGTAACAGAAATAATGTTTAACTTTGGTTTAGTAGTGATTAACATGTGCATACTGTGTATGACTTCAATCCAAGCCACTTGTATAGCTCTTGTTTAATTTGTCATTGATTGAGTTGCTTCTCCTGGAAAGGAATATCAGAATCACGCTGCAACATTGGCAACACTGGGCCACAGTTTTGTAAGTGTGTGGAACAAAAATTTAACATATTTGAATAGAGGAACTGAGATTAGTGCAATGCAAATACTCTCACCACAGTTCAGCAAAGACACTATAGGTTTCTGAAATCTTTATAGGTGCAGATGGCCTTGATCTTCCTTTTTGTGTTTCATGGGAAAAATGAAGCAGCAGCACAGCAACCTTCAGTGACACAGCCAGCATATGGTGCAGCACTCACTCAGAGTGTTCTGCACTGCCCCCGGCACCTTGTCCCTCATTCAAGGCCTTCTGCCCATGGAATAACCAAGTCTCCTTTGTTTCTGAGGGCAATAAGATTTTGTTTGGAAACAACAAAGCCAAGAAAGAAAACAAGGTATTTTGTTTAGGTTTTAAGTTTGTCAAATAAAAGCTTTGGGCCGGTTTTCAGACCACTGAAGTCACTTTTGAATAGCTTCAGAAACATAACACAAAAACAAAGAATCCTGCCTCTGATTTCAAACTACAGGGAACAGATGCAAACTTTATTTCTACAATATAGAGAGATGTGCAACATCCATTAGATACCAGCATTCATATGCAAATCATAGCTTTGAACCCAAATAATAACTCTGCTAAATCTGTCATTATAAAGTTATGGATGTAGAATAGATAGCCTTTTAATTTGGAGTCACATAATCCTTTTGTTCATTGAGGCTAATGTCTTTTTTTTCCCTCTAATTTGTGTTTAGTAAGTTAACTTACTATTCAGAATAATAAACCTCAATTTAATATAAGACCAACTAGGTCAGTGCAATAGTAATTGTCATAGAATTATATAATGGTTTAGGTTGGAAGTGATCCTAAATATCATCTAGTTCCAATGCCCACCACGGTCAGGGACACCTTCCATTAGACCACATTGTTCAGGACTTCATGCAACCTGGCCTTAAACACTTCCCCAGGCGTGGGACATCCACAGCCTCTCTGAGCAACCCATTCCAGTTCCTCATCACCCTCATATAAAATAATTTCTTCCTCATATCTAATCTAAACATACCCTTTGTCACTTGTCCTATTAGTACTTGCCCTTGTAAATTGTCTCTCTGCAGCTCTCCTGTAGCCCCTTTTATGTTCTGGAAGGCTCTACCTGGAGCCTTCTCCTCTCTCTCAGCCTATCTTCATAGTAGCTGTTTTCTTCAATGTTGTCTTGAGAGACCAGGTGAGATTTGCTTGCTGCCTCCTTTTATTTGCAATCCCAGTTTAATCCTTAGCAAAATTAGTTAGAGGATTCCCTTTCAAAAAATGGATGACTGCTGGAAATTCTTCTGTCTTGATTTTCCCTTACAGTGTTTACTCTGTGCCTGGTGACTAAGCTCAGATATCATACTGCATCAATTTGATGTTTCATAAGGCAACTAGAAGGAGATTTCCTCATACTTACATGGAAACAGACCTAGGTCTGTTTTGATCTTTTAGTTAAGTGTGGGCAGAGAGACACATCATGTTTTTATCGTGATGCCATCTCTCTGTGCTGGCAGCACCAGATCCATAACCAGCCAGAGATATGCATCGAGCAGAGATTTCGTGTTACAAAGTTGCAACCATCCCAAAGAGTCTGCCTTCTCTCCAGAATTAATTTGCATGATCTATTTTTTTTTCTTTCACAAATTGGTGGTCTTAATTAATGGTCTCTGGTCACAACACCAAGGCTCTGTACAGTTCACTCTGCAGCTGAAGCTTTGGTAGGATGAGGGCAATATGATTCACAGAGTGAGCCTACACAAAGCAGTCCCAGACTACAGACTGTTCAGTGTCTTTGAGTCTAATTGGTACCTGACTAGTTTTCAAAAAGATAATATTAAACATAATTAACTTCTAAAGGATACATGCCTCCTTCTTTCTCATGGTGTGGTACCTCCCTTTCGAATTACGCCACTAAAAGAGCCTCTGAGAAGATTTATTTAGCGTATGAATGACAGAATTTTTGCACAAATGTACTGCTTAAGCATAACTCTTCCTGCTCCATTGCTGTAGGATCTAAAATTTTCTATCACTGGGAAGAGGAAAGTCTCAGCTTTGATCCCAAAAGGTCTACAGGTCAGACTCAAGTAAGAGTGCTCGAGCGGGTCCAGAGAAGAGCAACAAGGCTGGTGAAGGGACTGGAGCATAAGTCCTGTGGGGAGAGGCTGAGGGAGCTGGGGGTGTTTAGCCTGGAGAAGAGGCTCAGAGGTGACCTCAGCACTGTCTAGAACTACCTGAAGGGAAGTTCTAGCCAGGTGGGGGTTGGTCTCTTCTCCCAGGCACTCAGCAATAGGACAAGGGGGCACGGGCTCAAGCTCTGCCAGGGGAAATTTAAGCTGGAGAGCAGAAAAACTTCTTTACAGAGAGAGTGCTCAGGCATTGGAATGGGCTGCCCAGAGAGGTGGTGGATTCACCATCCCTGGAGGTTTTTAAAGTGAGATTGGACGTGGCACTGAGTGCCATGATCTGGTAAATGGACTGGAGTTGGCCCAAGGGTTGGACTTGATGATCTCGGAGGTCTTTTCCAACCCAATCGATTCTATGATTCTATGATTCTAAGTCTCAGCTCTTTCTTAAGTCAGCTCTGGCGCTGTCAGGGGGAGGCGGTGAAACCTCGAAGCCCTGCGGGGGGCGCCGGAGCCCGCGGTCGGTCGGTCCGTCCCCGCGTCCCTCCGTCCCGCTGCGCCCGCCGCGCCCTCGGCCGCGCCGCGCCCAACAATGCAGGGATGCTCGCCCGGGATATTTCTGGCCCCGCTGGAGCCATGTGCTATTTCCTCAGGGCTCAGAGCTCATTGTTTTAATTCACTTAGATGAACCAATTGTAGTCTACAAATTTGTTTTCCAGTTCCTCAAACCATTATTTTTTTTCCTGTTCCCCTTGAGAAAATGGACTTTTGACACTTTGCCAGGCTGCATTACTGAATTCCCTTGGCCATTTCAGGGTGAAATCCTGATGAAGACAGGCGCTTTTACTGTAAGGAAAAAAGTCACAGTAAAAATGTGGAAGAAAACTTTACCGTGGAAAAAAAGCAAGTTGCGTAATAGCGAAGGAATGAGGTAGTGTGAGTCATCCTGCTCATGAGCACTTCATCTGGTGAAGTTATCACCATCCAGAAGGGAGTTTGCCAGGCCCTGCTTACATCCCACAGCCAGTAAGCCTAGCCAGGGGTATCGCACTGAAAATAGAACTGTATCTAGCAATCCCCTGGCATATATGAGAAACCATATCACTGTTGTCCTCAATAGAAGAGTCAACCCTCTTTATCTCCATTTTATTATGAATGACACCACCAAACCCGGCCTCATCTAGGTCCACAAGGTAGTCTGGAAGACTACTTAGGTGCACAGGCTCCCCTACACACCCAGTTCCTCCATGGAAGACTTCTCTTTATGGTCCATGCTTCTTACTACTCTTACCATGCATTTCTCCAGCTTTACCTCGAGAACAAGTTCTTTTATCCTCTGAAACTGGGGTTGATTTCAGTTCTTTCCTGTTTGTTCTCCAGTTGACCCCTTTTAATCTTCTATGGGATGTACAAATCTTAAGGGATGCTTTAACAGTGAGAGAAGAGAAACACATGCATTTTGGATGTAATCTTTTTTCTTTTTCTTTAAAACTTTGCAGTAGATGAGGCGGGTTAACTAATCTTCACTTGAAGTTTGAGTTAGTCTTAATTAAAATGTAACTGTACATGCACATCTAGGACTTCTGGTTTTTCCTCAGCTCTGCTATCAATGGATTCAGAGAATGTGACAGTTTTCAGGTTTGTACCTTCAGACACTGACTAACTCTCAGCTCACTCCTATCCTTTATTTTGTATAGAGAGTCTTAGAAAGAAAGATGAGTCACGAACAAAATGGCCATTGCTTTCTTATTGGTGGGAAGAAGATGATGTGTTACTGAAAAGGACAAGGTTTCAGTAATGAAATCTCTCCTTTTCCCAAGACTACACAAGGCCACACACACTGCCTGTGCAGCCACCTCCTCTTGAATTTCCTTGAAGGTCACCCTAGCTGATTAAATTCAATGGATTTTCTGGAGATGTCAGTCTCACTCCTTCTGAACACTTCTAGCCTGGACCTGATGTTCATGCATTACTCCATTAAACTCAGTCACTTATAATTTCTCTGTTAAGTTTTTGAGCAAATTTGACAATTTAAGCACTTGTCTTGAAGTTTATGAGATGAGGAGGTTCATAGAAAGAGAAGATGAAATCAGCTAGTGAGAATAGCACCTGACAGAAGATCCTACCAAGCCTGCCAGTCACATAGAAGAATTTTTGAGAAAGTATGTGTTGTTTAGATCTGTTCTAAGGAGTGAGGCAGAAAGGAGGCCAGTGAAAAGTTGGATAATTATAAGCTCTGAACTGTTCACTTATAAGACCTAGATCCTAGACACTTTCTATATTAAAAAAATGCAGAGATATGTGTAGTTTTCCTAATGCCAGTAAAAGTAATAGTTGTGAATAAAAATGTTTTTCAATCTCTAGTTTTCAAAATTATGCTGGAAGCTTTGACTTATACATCTTTGTTTTAAAAAAAATCTAAAATGTTTTGCTTGTTTTCCATCAACTGCCATTTAAAGATTTTCAAGAAAGCATTTAGTTGTGTTGCTATAACATAACTGTGAAGCAGCAGGATGTTCCAGAAAATTCAAAATTCAGCCCAAGAGTCAAATTACTTTGACCACCTGTGCTTAATTCAGCTGTTACCACAGTGAAACTGTTTTTCATATGATTTGTGTAACACTTGAATTAAATCTTGGAAGTACATTTTCTGCTGCAAAATAACTTCTTGTGGTTAAAATACTGTTTGCAACAAAACCTCCTTTTTTCATGTCATGTCACATGCTGAAACAATGGATAAAAGATAAATCGCTCCAAAACTAATTTTAACTCCTTCAAATTTTGTAACAGCCTCTCTGATTTCTATGTCTAGAACACTGTGTATAACAGCTATAGGCATGTAGCTTACAGATTTGTGGTGCAACCTTCACTTGCATTTCTGGGTTCTATAAGCAGCACAAAACAAAGTATAAGTCTCTCCAAAAGGGTTGCTTACTCCACCCTTCCTTTGTTTCAAAGTGGTTTCTGACTTTTTTGCCTTTTGGGTTATTTTGAATGTCAGATCATTTCCATTGTTTATTTCCAGAAAAATGTTTCCAGATCATTTTACAGTCATCACTGTTCTGGGAAGGCCTATGAAAAGCTGAAGGTTATATGTTTCTCTGGCAGATATAGTCAAAAATATATGACTGTCATCAGCATTGTACACCTGCATCTAACTCCTTTGCTTTCTAATTATTTTCTCCCTGATCATTGTCATTCCTTAATCCATCAAACATGATCCAAGGGTCTGAATATATCTTTCCATGCTGCAGGCAATAAAGAATGCACCAAGACAAATGCCATTGATATGGACAGTGCCCGGGAGTGAAGAACAAAGCAGCTGCACAAGGCACCCGTGCAAGTGGTCTCTGGAAATACAGGTGCCTCTGGATGCCTGAAGATTCCTAAGAATCTGCCATGAGGGATATACAGGCTGCCTCATGATGGGCAAAATCGCCTCATTCCTGACCAAAAGAGTAGGAAGAAACTCTGCAAAGGGTGCACCCTCTCAGAGCATCTCCTGTGGGTTTGACCACAGGAAGGATGGACCAACAAGCAGTGCCTGTAGAAAAAACCTGAGACTGGCTGAGAGCTGGAATTCATCTGCCTGCAGTTCTCTGCGAACTTCACTGCCACTGTGCTGATCAGTTTCTGCTCTTGATACAAAGTGGGGAACACTCTCACGTGATAAATAAATATAGAAGAATGAATAGACTTAGTTTCATCCCACTGCTTTGTCTCTGAACCAAGAAGAAACTCACTTGTCTAGCACTGACTCTGCAGAAGCTGTGACAGTTTGTACAGGTGCTCTGCATGTAAAACATCACTCTGTTTAATGGATCAGGTCTTGGGAGATCTGGGTGCTGCCTTTGCTGAAGGTTTACATCATGAACCAGAGCAAATCACTCTATTTGCAACTGTTTTAAGACCTGTACAAAAGAATTAAGGATGCCTCCTTTGCAAGTTTCATTCAGAAAAGAAAATATATATCCAACATGTGTGTTAGTATCAGTGCCACTTAACAGACAATGTTGAGTTGCAAAGAGGTAATCTGTTTCTAAGTCTATTTTTCTTGGCCCCACATAGTGCACCCTGTTCAATCTGGTGCTGTCATGACCCTCCTCATGATAATTATCACCAGGCCTTACCTGTATGGGTGAGGACAAAGAACTCTTAGACCTTATGAACACAATGAAAAACATAAAAAGTGAAACACAGACTGATGTGCAAACAGGCTGAAGACTATCAGCTCATTCAGATGAAAGAATACTTGCATGAAAAATGATGCTATCTCAGAACCTGTGGTGTATCTATATATGTGCATGAACACATTTGTTTATACACACGTGTATGTGTGCTCTTTGTTCACAGGGATCGTCTTACTGGGTTGTAGCAAAGACAGGAAGGGCTGCAAGGAGAGCCAGGTTAGTGTGTGCACATGTTTATCTATAGCTGTGGGTTTCTCTTACAGTAAGTTTCCTTCCACATCAAGTTAATATGGAATGCAGTTTTTGGTGAGTAGGTTAAAACCCGTTGGCCATTGACCGGTGCAACAAATCTATTCAGCCAGCAGGGGAAGGAGAGGACCTTTGTACCTGCTGTTGTTTTCCTGATGAATACTTTGGCCACCTCCAGCTGGCTGCTAAAGACCCTTTCTTTAAAAGCCATATGTCCTCTCTAATAAAGCTGTCATCACACCTCCTTCAGGCTTCCCTCATCCTGCTGTTCTTATGCCTGACTTCATTTAGTTCATGCAGTGGCACAACGGTAGGATGATGGTTTCCTTCAGCTTGTGCTTAGAGAAAACATGGCCTAGAGAACAAGAAAAGATTGTCTGGGACAGCAAATGTTACTCACTGGGTAGCTCATACAGATTTTCTTTCTAAATAGGTCTTTAAAGGGTTGCTGGAACCCAAATTACTTTAGATCTGCCATAAAGTGGCAGTGTTTCAGGGCACTCCCTCCAGATTAATAATTTTCACATTGTGAAATGTGTCAACTGTACCTTCAGGCACTGCCAATTCAAGCAAATACAAAAAATAGTAGTCACAACACCTCAGGGCATGGTTTCATCTGATCTTCTACACTAAGCAGGTCCAGCCTGCTCAATATTTATCTGGGAGACTCCTGAGAATGGAAAGAAGAGTACAGGAATTGGCAGGTCTTGTGAGGCAGCAGAAATTTCTTGGCAGTATAAATCATACAACATCTCTGGGAATCTAAACCTTGGTTGCTTAAAAAATAGCACTACTTCTGTGACTGACCTATATTGGCACAGAAGCAGCGTGTGGCTGGAGATGCTACCTTCAAAAAGGGACTTAAAGCTGAGATTTTTGCAGTTCCTTTCTCAAATTCAGGTTGTTAAGTATGGCCACATTCCATCTCAAGGCAATGAATTACATACTGTTTCCAATAGTCTTGAATGTCAAAATTATCCTTCACACCTCCTACTAAAGCACACAGTGACTGCCATATTCTGCTTCAGACGGGGCTGCATTCAGGAAGGAGTCTTACAGACACAGTTAGCAAAGGAGTTGAATTCAGACAGAAATATAAAGCTATTTTTCTAATTATTCATAATGAAGCTGAAATCAAGAAAGATTTAGGGAAACTGCTAAGACTTGCAGGACCTCTCAACTGATTTACCCAAGCAAATCGTTGTATGAAACCCAATTGCATGAAATTGTGACTTATATCCACATTAACTATCACCTTGCAATGCCACTAGTTATTCCACAGATTTCCACAGTTCCCTGTTGATAAGCCAGTTGTCTTAACACTGTTGTCCAAACTCTGCCTACATCTCCTCCTCAGTGTTTCTAATTTTGGCCTCTTTTCATTACCCTGAAATTGATAAATGTTTAATATTCATTGTAACTCTGACTCTGACAATGTACTCTAAACTGGAACTGTTTCCTAGGTAGGGATTGACCAATTCAAAAATGCTTAACTTTCTTAGGAAAATGGCTAAAAAGCACCATAAGAGAGAGGAAATCCTCTGAAATTGAGAAGATCATCTTGGGGACTCATTAGCATGCTATGGGAGCTCTGTACTTCAGACAGAGAGTTTTAACTGTGAACAAAGATCTTATATCACAATTTATCCCAATGGCATCGTGAATCATTGTTTGGTAGAAATCGCTAACAGTGAGGCACCACTGTGCTGTACTTTAACGAGTGTGGTATAAATGCTGCTAAAATACTGTCAGCTGAGTGTTTGGATATTCTAATTTTAGCCTTGTTTGTTATGTTTCTTCTCCATGGTGTCTTTAGGCAATTCATGTACCAGCAGTGCTAGCAAATTCCTCTTTTTCAGAGACCTAGCAGTCACTGGGACACTGATGACGCTTCTCGTTGTGATTTCTGTATGGGCACATTCATGCAATCAGGTTCTGTAATGTCAAAGTGCACAATGTCCTCACAATTTTCTTGTGAGAAGCACTGATGGAGCTATCTTTAGGAGAAAAAAATACATGTTAAAACTCCACTCTTTCTCTAATAATAGGTCCATTAAGCCATTTCAAGTGATTTTTCAGCCATGCTGAAGCAGCTACAAGAGATTAGGATGGGGAGACTGTGGCCCACATAGCTGCTAAAAGTGTACAGCAGAAAGATGTATAGATACATATTCTAGACAACAAATAAAAGGAGTGGAATTGGAGATGCTGTTGTTTGAGTGGCAGCTTACAGAAAGCAGCTATCAACAAGTTGGTAAGAATTTGTTTTTATTAGCTGTCATGGGACTTCTTTGTGTGGCTCTATTTTAATCGGTTTTCCCCTTTCAGCACTCCCTGATAATAAGAAACTTATGTAAGTGCTCTTATTCAGAGAGAATCTGGCTTTGGTCTTCTTATTTTGTCTTGAGAAAACCACAGGGCTCAGACAGTGTATGAACAGAGCTTACATACTCAAAGGTGCAGCAGGCAGCTGAGACAAACTGCAGGGGCAGGCTTAGGGGGACTGTGGGCTTTACACTTCAGCTGTTTGCAGATGAGTAATTAGCATCCTCCACCCAGTGAATTATCTCTTCTTCAGCAGAACTGTGAGGTACTGTGGAGAGCTATATTAGTCATAGCAATAGCTGAAAAAACCTCCCAAAACCAAAGCAAACCCAAACCTTTCTTCCCTTTTCTTGGTTTGTGGAATGGGGGCAAGAACTATGTTGTCCCACACTGAGAGAAAGGGAATGCTTTGGGCTTTTCCACAAGCTGCTGGGCAGAGTGTATCCTGAAAGCCCAGGTGGCTGTGGGAGTGTGTTTGGTGGTGTGGCTCTCTGTGATAAAGGTGAGTGTGGGCAGCAGCCTGGCACACAGCTGGGGTTGCACCACGTGCTGTGAGTGCTGAACCTGCAGGCACAGCACGGCGAGGAGTCTGCCATGGTTACTGAAACACTAGAGAATAGGCCTATTTTTCTTATTAGTTTTAAAGGCTTTATTCCAGTTGGGAGTGGGGGTAATATGCCAGGCTGGACTTCATGGAGCAGTTTCATAGCAATCCCTTAGTGTGTAAGGCTGAAACCGGTGTGGCTTCTCTGCTAGAAAGGAAGTGTGGTCTGTGAAAGGATCCGGTTCTTGCTTAGAAGTTTGTTTAAATGCCATGCAAATAGCCGATATGCTGCTGTCAGACACTAATATGACAGCAACATGTTAAGTAGAGTCCTGCAGCTGCCAAAACACACTCTACTGTAATTAAAAGTAAATCTAGAACAAAGCCCTGACAGGCTTTATAGGAAAATAAGCTATCTTACACTGAAACTAGGCTAGCAAATATTATTATAGAATGACTTTCTGCTTCCTATCACCCTTGTAAATAACTCTAAATTCTCATATAAGATAATGAGAGAATAAAACTTATCTATCATTATCTATGACAATATTCTAAATTTGGATAAAAAATTTTTTAACCAGGTTGCATTTACAGGGAATGGTGGGGGGGGAAAAAAGTCAAAAGTTATAATTATGCAAAGGCTTAATGCCCAAGTAGCAAGTTATTATCTTACCATTGTTTCTTCAAGAAAAAGTTATATCAAAAATTGACTTTATTTTTTTTTCTTGCTTATTATTTTTGAGCCAAAGTTGCTGCTTTGGATACTGAATCCAATCCACAGAGAGTAGTATGTGTCAGCAGGATCCAAAAATTGGGGTTGAAATGCTGCTGTCTAACTATAGATCCTGAGTCAAGGAATCAATAGAAAGAAGTCAGCAATAGGACAAGGGGGCACGGGCTCAAGCTCTGCCAGGGGAAATTGAAGTTGGAGATCAGAAAACAATTCTTTACAGAGAGAGTGCTCAGGCATTGGAATGGGCTGCCCAGAGAGGTGGTGGATTCACCATCCCTGGAGGTTTTTAAACTGAGATTGGACATGGCACTGAGTGCCATGATCTGGTAAACGGACTGGAGTTGGCCCAAGGGTTGGACTTGATGATCTCAGAGGTCTTTTCCAACCCAATCCATTCTATGATTCTGTTATTCTAGGATTCTAAGTATGTAAAAGTTGGTAATGAGCCACCAAAGCCTAGTTTGTCAGTGGTCATCTGAGAATAAATGCTGTTTCCAGCACAGAGAGAGAAAAGCTAACCCTCATAATTGTAAAGTGAGTAAATCGGTGCTTTTCTTATTTTCTGCTGACTACTGGCTACTTACAGTTTAGTATCATACTGTAATGACTTACTGTAATGAAAAATTACAAGGAAGTGCCAGTCATAAGCTTGTTTCTGGACATAAAGTTTGCCCAGTTTAAGCAAAATATTCTTTTTCACTTTGTTTCACCTCTTGTCCTAATTATCTGAGTTATGTTCTCATAAAACTTAGGAATTCTCTTGATAATCTTGATAACTAACTTAAAAATTATAATTTTGGGTATCCCATGAAAGATGTCTGGAGGGAAAGTGTAGAACCCCATTCCCTTGAATGAGAAGATAAGAGAGACTAAAGTACTTTCCAATGGTGCAAAGCATGCTGCAGTATTATTCTTAGAAATGGCAACATGTTGAAGCATTTTTGTGGCAGGTTTCAGTGTTTTATTACTGTTTTGATTAACTTCTGTTCTTGTAATAGCACGTTGGTTGGTCTCCAATAACGTGATTAATGCCTTCTTTCTTAAGTTTTATCCAATAAATTGTTTGCTCTTCACTGATGTTGCATTCTATTTTTTTTCTAGAGCGAGTTATTTTCCTGTGTCCATCCTGAAGAAATACCATAAGGCCAAAGCACAGTGTAGATGATAAACTAGTTATCTGTTGGATTGCAGACATTTGATACTCAGATTAAATCTACTGCTGTTACTTTCTATGCAGATGTGGATGGTTTGCTTGTTTCCCCTTAAAAGCTGATAATGGTTTCTTTTTTCTTGCTTTGTCAGTTTTACCTACAACTGGTCTTGTTATCAATTTTACTTTTGGGCATGGATGGATGCCAATATTATTTCTCTGTCCTGTGTCCTAATGTTTTCAGTTTGTCTGAATTTAAATAGCTAAGCAATGGAATTTAATTGTGCTCTCAAGCATGTGATATTTGCTCACTTATTCTGCTGGATGCAGAGTGGATCATCCCACTATGAAATGCTCTTGAACAGGCAACTAGGAACTATAGGAACTAGGTTATGCTCTTTAGGGTCAGAGTTCAGCCTGTAATATTTCTGTTTTGTTTCCTCTGTTTATTCTGTGCTTTTTCCCCCTCCACCCTCCAAGCCTCTATCACTTCACGGCTGGTCGAATGGTCCAGTGGCTTCTAGGAGTGAGGCTGGGAAAAGAGCCACAAGCTTCCACAGCATCCAGCTTCTAACACCCGGGCACTGTTTAACATGAATCATTGCTAGGACACTGAGGCTAAACTAGCCAGATTTAAGCAATGGCTCCTCAACTCAAGGAGTTATAAAGGTTTTTAAAGCATTTCCTGCAGCCTTCAGACATGTTATTAATAAAAGTTATCCCTCTTCCCTTTTTTGTGGAGAAGGTGAACAGCTTTTATGTAATTCATAAAACAGCTGCTGGAAGAACTAACGCTTCATAATCCTGATCACTACAGTGTCACAGTATATTTAGGGATAACACATTCTAAAAATGTTCATCTTTTAACAGCCATATTTGTAATTTTAATTTTTAATGGTACTTTGGCAAATCATGTAGATAAAACAGGCTTCATAGTTTTATTTTTTTTTTCTGAGCATACTGTAACTGGTGAGGCTTCTCATGCTTGGCTTTAACTCAAAAGGATAAAGGGAATTCCCCCTCCTCGCCCATGATAATCCTCTGTAGGTTTTCACTGTTGTTTTTTTTCCCTTCCCCCCAACCTTTTCTGCTTTTAGATCTCAATCCTGTTTGACAGAGTGAAAAAATTCTCTTTTTCAAAATACTGCTAGCAGTTTTGTATTTGAAAATGCACTATTTGACAAAGGTTTATTTGTTTATACTGGAGAAGAGAATCATTGTGGTTGGGGGTTTATGTCCATCCTTTCTCCCTACTTTCCAACTGGAGAAACAAAAAGTAGATTAAATACATCTGCTCTGAGTCAGTAACTTCTGTCTTCTGGTTTTCCAAGAATAGGCAAATGCTGCCATTGGCTCACTAGCTGTCAGGGAGACAGTGGAGTCTGAGGAATTAGTTCAGCCTCTTGAAAACACCAACCCAAATGCATGCTCATCATGAGTCATGGCTGAGTGCTTGGGTTATATCATTCCTGCGATTCTTCTGCCGCAGAGCCTCAGAGTTACAGAGTGGGTAAGGCTGAAAGAGACCACAGTGGCTCATCTAGTCCAATCTCCCTACCCAAGTGGGGTCATCCTAGAGCAAATTGCACTGGAACAAATTCTGCTGGAACTTCTGTGCATTTGTTTCTGCCCACTGCCTCTTATCCTATTGCTTGGCAGCACTGAGCCTGGCTTCTTCCTCTTGACACCCACCCCTAAGGTACTTGTACAGACATTGATGAGGTCCCCTCTCAGTAGTTCCTTCTCAAGGCTGAACAGGCTCAGCTCCCTCAGCCTTTCCTCATAGGAAGTGCTCCAGTCTCCTATCATCCTCACATCCCTCTGCTCCAGGAGTTCCATGTCTCTCTTGTCCCGAGGAGCCCAGAACTGGATACAGTAGTACCAATGTGGGCTCGCCAGGGCTCAGTGGAGGGACAGGATCATCTCCCTCAACCTGCTGGCAATGCTCTTTCTAAATCATCCCAGGACTCCCCAGTTTCTTGGGGACTTGTATCCTCTTGGCCACAAGGGCACGCTGCTGGTTCAGGGACATCTTGTAGGCCATTGGGCTCCCCATGCCTTCTTGGCAGAGCTGCTTTTGAGCATCTGCTGGAGTGGGAGAGTAACTTAGTTTGAGGACAGAAACTGTATGAGACAGTATCATCATCATATGTCCTCAAAGTCCCAAACGTTACTGGAGAGTCAGGTGATGTTATGAGGGATCCTCAGCATTGCTCATTCAGAGTGTTTGAAGGAAGAGGGTTCCCCTTTCCCCTGCCTGACAACACTCTCTAAACTCATTTCCTAATCTGTCCCTTTCCAAATCACATGTGACTTCAGGGATGTGCTTGTCTAAGGGAAAAGCTTGGAAAGCCAGGACTTTATGAGAACTAGTGACGTATAAAGACAGGCGAATGTGTGAGGGACTCGCACCCATGGCCTGCTGTGCTGTGTTCTCTCAGTAAACCCTGATGAGTCTGGCTTTGTAGGTGTTGCAGCCAACAAGAAACCCTCTAGTGGGGAGAGGCACTCCAGGGATTCGGTAACAGCATGTGTTGATATTGAATGGGGGGACTCCAGAAACGGTGAGGTTGTTGTCTTGCTTTAATTTTAGAGAATTAAAGCGTGTGCTGGACAAACATCCTCCTGCCCTGCTGCAAGAAAAGGATGTAGCATCTCAGCAGGAGTCAGGCCCTGGCAGTGGGAACAAAAGGAGGTTTGAGGGGGGCAGGGGATGACCCCAGGGTCGCTAGAGGTGAGCCTGGGGACGGTGTTCCTGAGGTGGGGCAAAGTGCACCTACCCCAGTGCCCACAGCACGGGTAACAAGTGGGGAGCTGGAGGTGCTCATGCAGTTACAGCTTTAGTTACAAACATATATGGGGCAGGAAGGCAATTAATGCCACCCTGATCCTGCCAGATCGCGGAAGCTCAGCAGGGTCAGCCCCGGTTAGTACTTGGATGGGAGACCTCCTGGGAATGCCGGGAACTGTAGGTTCTAGTCCTGAGGACTTCACTGTCACTGTCCAAGCTTGCCCGGCCATGGCAGAGGAACCTTGGGAGTTAAACGGTGGGGCCAGTTCTGCACATGCTGTGCCTCACCTACAACATCCACTGTGCAGGCTGGAAGGGCACACCCACGTGGGGAGAGCCCTGCCCAAAGCTTCGTTTGCTAAGCCGAGGCAGGATGATGATGACATGGGACAGGGATTGTCGCAAACCAAGTATGCTAAAGTCTGGACACAGCCACAGTGACTGCTTAAGCTGCACCAGGGGAGGTTTAGGTTGGACATTAGGAACAATTTCTTCACAGAAAGGGTGATTAGATTTTGGAACGCGCCTTCCAAGGAAGCAGTGGAGTCATCGTCCCTGGAGGTGCTTAAGGAAAGACTGGTCATGGTGGTGTTTGCTCCTAGGTTGGGCTCGGTGACCTCAGAGCTGTTTTCCAGCCTAGATGGTTCTGTGACTCGGACCGAAAGCCTCTTTGCGAGGCTCGCGCCGCCTCCGCTCCAGTCCCCGGCGCCGCCCGGGCCGTGCCCGCGCTGTGTCTGTGCCGCCCGTGCCGAGCCGAGCCGATC
>VWZD01013294.1:919567-1004848 GCA_013396695.1 Sakesphorus luctuosus | reverse complement strand
CGCGCGCCCCCTGCCCGCGGAGCGGCCCCGGGAACGGCCCCCGGGAACGGCCCCGACCGGGCTCCCCGCCCCTGGGAGCGGCCCCGACCGGGCCCCCCGGCCGTGGGAGCGGGCCCGGCGGCCGCGGTCGGGGCTGCGGCGGTTCCGGAGCGCGGGGCTGGTACCGGCAGTCTGTGGGTGGGCGCTATCGGGGCGCGGCGGGATTGCAGGCGCTGGCGCTTTGCCTTCGTTTTTCTGTTTACTTTCCTTCAAATTGGGCATAACTCTGTCTGCTTCCGCTGCGGATCTACTGGCAGTCCAGTAAAAACCATAGTTTTTGCAGGCGCTTTTAGATCTAGGCAGTAATTCTGGCTGGCAGCGCTATCACCGGGTTTTCGAGTCAAGTGGAGGGTGAGTCCATAACCCGAAGTTTATTTGGCTGCAGTGCGGGGTACTGTGTGCTGGGCGACACGATATCTGGCCTGTGTATTATTGACTAGAAGTTACTTTGATTTTTTTAGCTTCGGTTCATATTTTATTGTTCTTGGTTTGTGAAAAGTCCTGTCCTGTTTATCTTTGTAACTGACCCTTCAATCAGAGCTGTTAAAATACTAACCTTTAAACCTGCAAACTTCCTTGACATTTGGACTTGGGAGCAAATACAGGAGAGGTGTGATGAGTTATGAGAGAAAGGAGGAGGTTTCCTCTTGACCAGTCATTTTCTGCCTGTGTAAGTGGTGTGTGACTTGCAAAATGCAAATAGTTTACTTTGTGTTTTTCAGTTGAAAAGTATGATTATATGAGATGTGTTGTGACCAGTCTTGTGCATGAGGTAGAACGTCATTTGCAAGCCTGCCGGGTGCCGATGCTGCAGCAATCTAAAGTAGAAACTGCCTTGTGAAAACTTGTGGCTTAGTGAATGAAATGTTGGAGGGAAAATTCTACTCAAGTGCAGTTGCAGAGATGGAGAGCTCTGGGGTCAGACATTTGCTTTGTTAAAAAGCAATTTGTAGGATTGCAGTGTGAGACATTTCATGCTAAGAAATAGCAACTGTGAAAGAGGTTATAGCTCTGTATGGTTAGTTTTTCATTCCTATTGCATTGTCTTGGAAATGGCAGCTCCAAGGCTTTTTGATTTGAAAACTTTTAGACTGCTGGTATGAAAACCACAAGCAGAGACAAACTGCTTTTGAAACCAAAGTTAATCTGACAAGAGCTCGATAAAACTTTCAACTAAGCAGATCCTTTCTGTAGTAACTATGAATCTGTATCTAGTCATCCTCAGGATATGGGGAGAAGAGAGACCTTTTGGTTTCAAATGTAGCTTTTTAATTTTTTTTTTTGTTAAAGTGCTGCTCTTCTGTTTTGACAGAATATTTAATTAGTACTGCCTTGCTGAGAAGCTCACCACTTCTTTATGAACAGCTATATCCTGCATGCACAGAAGACTCTTGAAAAGGGACTGATTTATATTGTACATAGATCATTTCAACAAATGATAAATCCAGGCCAGCATTTGAGTCTCCTGCTGCTCTCACACCAGCAGTTCAGGTTCAGTTCCCCGTGCTGTGGGGTAAACTTCACTGCTACTTAAACTTTTTTCCTGTGCAAGGGGAAAACACAGACAACAAACAGCAAACTGCTCTGGGTTTTGTTGAGGTCAGAGAAATTCTCTTGCTTCATAGCTCTGGACAAGTTAAAGATGCAACAAGTGCCAACTTCCCTGAGAATAAGTAGGGAGATTAGTCACAAGTTAAAGCAGATTGAATCATATTTGGCTGTTCTCCCTCTTTCCACCCTCTGCAGTTTAAGTGTTGTCTAGACGTAAACTAAACAGGCAGTACTGTGTTGGTCATCGTAGCTCTTTAGTATCTCTTATGCTCCTTTTCAGACTAAAAAGCTGTAAGTGTTGCATTGCTGTGGGACATAAATAAGCAGAACTTGCTTAAAAAGTCTTAGGTAATCATAATCTGAATTCTGAGCATGGCTCACTGGTGAGTAGGAGGGAGTTTCTAAGCTTGCTTCAGGTGACTTGTTGCTGGCAGAAACCCCCGTGTGTTTAAAAATCAAGGTATATACAAAGACTTAAAATGCTGGCAGGATTTATATCACTTTAGAAGCTTCCTCACAGAAGGAATTGTAAGATCATAGTGTTGCTTTTATGCATTAAGGCAGCAATAACTGTAGTTATTCCTAAATTGTTTCGTAGCAACAAAGACAAAAGTATCCCTCAAGAACTTTCCTTGTAGCTGGCTCTCAAGGCTCATTGCGTTTTACAGTAAGCTAATAACTTTTTTCAAATGTTATTTAACCCCCAGTGGGAATAGAACACTTTGGGATATGGTAATTTACGTGCAATTATTGCTTAAAGACTTGGTTTATTGCACCCAGCATTGTTAATCTTTTTTCTATGCATTCCTTCTATTGATCTGGTATTTTCAGAATGGAATCTGGTAATGGTTGTGGTCAACAAGTAATGCCACAAGTCTGTTTTGCTTTGCACGTGTGTGCCAGTCCTGTCAGGGTGGGTGGATTTAATGTGTGGTGGAAACCAACTGAAAAATGAGCAGTAGAATTCAGCTCACCTTTCCTCCTTGGTGCCTCATCTGCCTTCTGGCCTTAAGCCTGTGAAAGTGGGAGTTGTACCCTGTGTGAAGACAGATGTATACACAAATGTGTCAGTATAATCAGGATACTTTTCCTTTTCTCATAAGTTTATGCACTTAAACTGTCCTTGTTGTATGTGTGGCAAAAGGAAAAGTGTCGATAATGAAGGAACTGAGGTGTAAAGTAAGAGAAACGTCTGCTGGAGTCTGTATTCTTGGGTCTGTGGTTTGGCAGCATGCATGCAAAAATACTGCTTTCTAGACTGGTGGAAGCTATCCTGTTTGCATATTTGTATTCAGTAACAGACTAAACTGTGCTTGTTCATCTGCCTGTCTGTTGTAAGAGCTGATCCCTCTTTCTGCTGTAATCCAGAACTGAAATTAGGAGAAGAAAATACGCTTTCTGTGTGGGGAAACTGTACAACTGCCTGGTAAAATACAGTGGTGGGGATGAAAAAATATCCTAAATGCAGAGACCAGCGTTGTGCATCAGTGTGGCAAGGGGGAGGGCCAAGGGAGGAGGCTGTCAAAGCACTTCCCCTGGTCCCAGTGCTGCTTCAGCCCCTCCACGTGCACAGGAGGGGGTGAAGTCTTGGCTCTGGCACTTGTGGAACTTTGCAAGGGACTGAAGGGGAGCCAGGACTGTGCCTTGCTTGGGGTGATGGGCTCCTATGTACCTACAGAACTTGTCTGTCAAAGTCAAGCTCATTTAGACAACAGTTTCACTTAATTTCCTGATTTGTGTACATAGTTACGGAAGTAGGTCATATAAATGTAGCTTCACATGAAAGTTTTTTTCACTGAAGTTTCTGAAATATGTTGGGTTTCTTAAACTAGGATTTTGAGTAACTGCTCTAAGACACTTCTAGTTTCTTTGGCTACTTAAGTTTCAGTTGTACACTGTGACTTCTCAGTCAAAAACTAGATAACTGAACTTTCTTCCTGGTAACAGCAGTTCTTAATGGCTGTCTGAATGTTCATAACAAAAACTGGGGACAAAATTGTGTCTCTGTTCTAGTATGAATATTTCTATAAAGTAGTGGTCTCAAATGCTTGAACTGGTAAGCCCTTTTACAAGATGACTGTTACTTCTTAATGAATGCCTGATTGGCATCACTTCTATGTAAGAATTTGCAACCTGATTTGGGTTATGAAACTTTCAGATGAGTGTTCTCAACAGGTGATGCCTCTGCGTCTCTGTTTGGAAAGGAATCTGTAAGCTTCACTGCATCTGTGGGGCCTAGCTGTAAGTAGGCATGGTTAGGTAAGATCTGTATATTTCTTCAGAAGTATGTCCCACAGCCTGCCTTCAATGAAATTCCCTCTGACTCCTGGCACTTACCTGCTTGAAACATAGTGCCAAGGTACAGTGACTTTTTGTAGTTCAAATGAGAATGTTTTAGTACTGTAACTAGTGGTCTGAGTTTTCTGTTTTAGATTGATCACTGGAGTCTAGAAGTGCTTAAAGCTTTTTCTACCTACTCCTTCACAAAAGATATGTTGTGGTGAAACTGAGCTAACCTCTGGAAGCTGGCAGCTTCCAGAAGGGACAGTCCTCCTCAGCTCTGCATTCCTGCATCCTACTTTTGTATATGTGTATAATAAGGATTTCATAGGTTGCCTTCAAAGGTTTAAATTAGGAAAGTAACTCTTTAGGGAAAGGTATAGAAAATCAATGTCCCTCCACCTCTATATCTGAGTGTACTACTTAACTTCCTTGAAAGGTTCAGGGAAATAATTCCAGTTAGGAGTTTATCTAGTGGTTGGGTTTGTTCAGCCGTTAGGTGATTGAAGTTTTCAACAGAATGTAATTAAAGCAGGCTGGTTTTGTATGGTCATGTCTACCTTTTTGTATTCTACAAGAGCTTCAGCTGTGACTACTAATGTGGAGTGTGTGTTTTCCTTTGGTGCTAATTCAAGTGACCAGAGATGTGCAGTAAAATGGGGTGTTTTCTGAAATGCTGTTGCTGCTACAGACTTGTAGGCAACTTGTGTCTACTAATAAGCTCTGACCTGAGGTTTTTAGGCTGTTTTGGCCAATAAAAATGATTTAGTACTTGTGGCAAGAACTGAAATAAAATCTAGCTGCTGATTTGTAGGGCCTAGATTTGTATTCCAGTCTTGACGATGGTATCACATAGGATGCTGCTGGGAGAGCTGTCTCTCCTCAAATGTGGTAACATGCTAAGCATGGTTTAACATGCTAATGCCACTTCAGCTTGCTTTGGCTTGTGGAGAGAAGACCCCAAATGGAAGCTGAATGCTCCTAAATCTGACAAAAATAGAGAAGGCACCCCTGGTTGAGGTTAGGTTGTAGTAAGTCTTCCTCTTGAGGCTGGACTGCAGACAAATTGCTGGTACCGTGGGTGGCAGTGCTGTACCAGGGTGTGAGACTTAATGTAAAGCATGGTCATATACCAAGACACAGAGTGAGGTAGAAATGCTAAAATTTCGATTCCCAGAGTATGTGCCCTGTCCAGGCATGAGTAGCTATTAATGAATATGAGGAATGAAAAATAGAGTTAACTTTTACCTTCTTTGTAGCTTTTTGGCTGTGAGGAAAAAACACCTTAATTCTTTTATTGGATTTGCTGCAAGTTACAAGAGGTGTCTTACTTTTTCCCCCCGCCCTGCACTTGCTCTTAAAGCTTTCTTTGCAGAGTAGGATGTGTAGATTTTGCTTTGCACAAGATAAACTGTGACCTCACTGCTGGCAAAATTGAAGAGTTCTCTAGGCAGATAAAGATAGGCATGTATTTTATAGACTAACCCTGGGTTTTGTTACCTCGTGTTAGACTGACTCTTCTGGTAATGGCTTCTCAACTCTAGGTGCTTGTAAAGAGGACAGTTGAAGTTGTGTATGTGATTGGGTACCAGGCTGCTTAGCAGGTACAGGAAACTCACGAGTTTTGCCAGAGGTAATGGACTTCCCCTTGCCTACAGGGAACTGCCTCTGAAGTTTCTGGAAGTGGAAACTGCATTTCTTGAGGAAACCCTTGTAGCATTGCTTCAGAGCCTGTATGGATGCCATAAGCATGATTGTGGCTCCTGTTGGCTTACTGATGCTACCTTTAAATAGCTTTGTTTCCTCTTTCTCCTCCTAAGGTGGTGCTTGGTAAATGAATCTTCCTGTCTATTGTGGTGTTGTCCAGCCCAGCGTGCAGATTGTAAGTGAGCATGCTTAGTGAGCACACTTCAGCTTAGTTTGCCTGGCCTACTTCAAATGTTGTTTTAAGTGTTGACTTAACTTGTTTTGGAGGAAAAGGTAGGTTTAACTTGATCTCTTTAACAAAGGAGTCTTAGTAAATAACCTGCCTCCTGGTTTGATTCCAGATTCAATTATTTACATTTGTTTGGCTTAGGAATGTGATATTGATTATTTGACTTTGATTACTGACAGAGAGTGAGAGCAGCCACGTTAAGAGTTTTTGGGTTTTTTCTGAAGTCAGCAGTCAATACAATACTTAGGGATATTTATTCTTCTATTCCTTTTATTAGTGCAGTATTTTGTATTTGGAGATCTCTTTAACCAGTTTTTTTGCTAAATTCATCGCCTGTGTGGCAAGTAGTGCCAGTATTCTAGGACTAATAAACTGGAATATCTAGAAATATGAGTGTTTTAATCAGATCTCTTTTAAATTACTAAAACTAGTTTTATGTGCAGAAGAGAGAGGGCACTCGGTCTTGTGCTCTCATCGTTTTCCCCTTCTGATTCTGCAAGATGTGCAGGGGGCTTGGATCACCATAAAGACTCTTCTCTTGCAATGGTCTGTATGAGGAGGGAGACTGGAAGTCTCCTTAGGCCAGGAGGTCTAAAAAGACAGTTCTTCTAGTCATCTGCTATATTAATGTTCATGCTGGATATTGAACGTTGGCTAATTCTGATTGTTGTATGTCTGTATATGTGTGTTTTTGAAGATATATCTCAAGCTGCTCTGTCAGTGGCATAAAGGATAGTGATGGAGTGAAATACTTGAGAACACACAGTTTTGTTGCTTGTGTAAGAGAAGTGGTCTATTTGTGGGTAAATATTTAGACTATCTCATTTTGTTTAATGACTGCTTAGGGAAATGGCAAAATTAAAATAATGAATAAAAGGTAAATTAGAAGGATGAAAGCCTTGAAGTGAAATCTGAAGTTTAAGTAGTACTCTGAACACTTCTTTTAAATAGCTGTTAGGCTGTACTTAGTACCTGTTGCTGAGGGAATTGATCTGTAGAAGCCCTGTGGACCTCTGCAAAAGCTGCATGAGAAGTCTTAACCTGGAGTGGAATTTCAAAAGTTGAATTCAGGACTGAGGTTTTTTATGTGGCTTGTGGCCACCTTTGACTAAACTGAAAAAAACACTTTAAAACATGTCTTGGCTGCCTTTCCATGGGCATATAACAATCTAAGACAAATAATCTTTCCAGCCTATGGCCTTGCAGGTTACTGAGGACTGCTGCTCAATGTGTGAGTCACAAATGTAAACAGAGTCTTTTTTTATATGCAGTGAGGAAAACGTTTGGCTTTTGTGACTGATCAGTATCGTGCTATGCAGGAGTAGCTTTTGCAAGCTATGAGCAAAGTGAAAACATCTGTGCTGGGTGTCTAAGCAGGTTTTCTCCCATCCAGCCATGCTGTTAAACTTGCAGCAGTTTTTCTAAAATGGACTTGGTGCTGGGTACTGGCCCTGAAATAAGATCACATCCTGTGCTTGGTTTAGTTTTCAAGTTGCTTAAAATCTTCCCATCTCTTTTTTTATTTGTAATAGCCAATCAGGAATACTGGGTGCCACACAAAAAAATCACGCTAGCTCTAAGTTTCCTAGTCTAGGTCTTGTATTCTAATAGCCTGGAAAAAGAGGTTGAGAGTTGAACTTGGTTCTCAGGCTTTAGTGACACAGGTCTGTCTATTTAGGATGCTGCTGTGGCGCTTTGGTGTGTTGAAGTCCAACTGTTCCTTTTTTCTGTGTTGCCAGACTTCCAATGTTCTTCACATGAAATCAGATTAGGTGGTGTAATTTTCAGTATGATCAGTATTTTCTCCATGAAAGAAACTTAAACAGTGTTCTTATGGATATTGGACCTTGTGTTCATTAACTCTTTCTTACTTTTTTTTGAAAGGCTCTTCCTTCTTCCATGATGATAGTAGCTGTCTACTGCCCGGTGATAGCAGCTCTCTTTATCGTTTTGAAGATGGTGAATTACCGTTTGCACAGGGCACTGGATGAGGGTGAAATTGTGGAGAGGAATGCCAGTGAGCATATGGATAGAGGTGCAAAAGCAGAACAAAGCAATGTTTCAGCCAAGAGGAAAGACAGCAATGGGCCCAGGTAAGGTGTCTGCTGGTGTTTGTGTACTCCTTCAAATAATGAGCAGTGCTGCCTTCAACAGATGCGTAACTGGAATGGTGATGAGGTAAACACCAAGGAATATAGATACAGACCTATGTAGTCCTGAAGGACTGTTTTAAGTCTGGTTTTTAAAAGCAGACTTATTTACATATTAGGTTGGAAATGTTGTATTCATGTTAATTACCTGGTTCCTCTCACAGAGGTGTTCCAGAACCAGACTGAACATGCTGGAAGCACTGAAACAATAGCATGGAAAATGTGTGCTCATTAGGTCACTAAATACTTAACACATCTAGTACGAGTAATCTTCATTCAGCAGTAGATGTAGTATTCAAAATCTAGCTGTCAAAACCCACATACTGCATGGTGATTCTTTTGTCACTAGGAGGAGTTTCTGATTTAGTTTTTAAAAAGCGGAAGTCAGATACAATCAATGCTTGATTCCAGTTATAATCTTTCTTCAGAACACTGTCTTATGAATTAGTAAATTCAGGAGTTGCTCAGCTCAGGAATGAAGATAGTGATTCTTAAGTACTGTCAGTAGGAGATGATTCCTTTCCATGGATTTCTGCTGTTGCCAGCATAAAGAAACTCAGAGATTTTCTTCCTCTGATCAGACTCTTTGGAGAAAGAAGAGCAAAAGATGACTCATCGACAAGGCCGGCCTAACCAGTCTGATCAGACTGTGGATGTGTTACGAACTCCATTATGAAAGCCTCTGCCTGCTCCAAATAATTGAGGCCATCTTAAAAGTAAAACTGTATGAAATAAATCAACGTTAAATTGTTAGCTTTTAAAGACCTATCTCTTGTCTGTGAGTTTCTGGTACTGGTAGCCATTAATAATTTGCACAGTGAAGCAGTTGGTATGTTGTCCTGACTCTTAAAAGGTTCTGTGTGTCTTACTAATAAAAAACCAAACCTGTAATTTAGACATGGAGATGTGTGCTGTAAGGAAATGTAGTTGAAAGAAGCCTCTTCAGTTTGTTTATTTGGATGCTTAAAGAAAGGAAATGTTAAACTGCTGCACTTGAAAATGCTCAGCCTTAGAAGCAGAAGGATTTTGTGAGTACATGTGGGATAACTTCTCATGAGATGGGTCATGGGTTCTTCTGTGTCTGCTCTCAGCTCAAGTATTGTTAGGAAAAATGGTATCTTAGATTCCTCTAATGTTGATACACAGTAACTTCTTGTATTAATCTTTTATAACCTGCCCCTTTTTCCATGTTGTGTTTGGCAACAGAACCTGCTGATTTAAATTGTGGCTCTGTTTAGAGCACCATGTGCCTTATTAAGACTGTACTGAGCTATTTAGGCAGACTGTTTCCCTAGTTGTATATTAATGCTTACTCTGCTTAATAAAATTCATGGAAGTAAACAGTAGCCTGTTCTGTTTCAGTGCAGCCTTGCTAATGCATGTTTTAGGTGTGATATTTAGCTGATTTGTCTCTTGCACAATTTTTGGTGGGTTTGGCTTTCTTGGTTATTTTTGTTTGCGATACATCTTTTACTTCCAAAACAGTAGCCCAAACTTGGCAAGGGAATTTCTGCTAGTGTGGTGAGTTACTTCTGGATGTTTCAGTTCTGTTTTGTCTAGGGAGCAGTTGACGTGGGACAAGTTACTACATTATAAGCACTGTGAGCTCAGAAGTAGAGGTTAGTTTGATGCTGTGTGTCCTGCTTGCCAACTAAAGTTTCATTAACTTTTATATGATCATTGTTCCCGCTTTCAGGTCTCTTAACTAGAACTGGGAACAAGGTCAATGCAGAAATTACGGAGTTACTTTTTGGTAAGTGGGATGTACAGTATATACTAATCTTTGCCTGGAAGCTTACAAAAACTCTGGGGTAGCATTCAAACCAGTAGATGGGATGTAGACTGAGTGTTTAATATTGAGCTGTAACCATCTCAGTAAGTTAAATTGGAACACTAATAAAAAACCAAACCTGTCTGGGAAGAGAGTATCTATGTAGGGTTTTTATTTTAAACTCTGCTCCCCTTGGATAGGGGAGATCTAAGCAGCCATACTGTCTTTAATATTTACATATCAAAATATTACTTTTGATAGCTTAGACTACAGCGCGTGATACCAAATAAATATGTATATAGTTTAGTTTGCAAAGCCATCCTGAAGTTTTCACCCTGCTGTGCACACATTCCCTGAGTCCACTTTAGATACAAATATTAGTATTTTTGAAAGATTAAGCAATAGTCTGGTTTCTATTCCAAAGTCTTGTTTGGAGTTCTGTTTAGCTTCCAAGAACTGCTATTCTTTCTTCCTGAATATGTTTATCTGCAAAGTGGTGATTTCAGGTATCTTGACAAATTATGTGCTGTCATCTGTAGGCTTACTTGAACTGCTCATATATCTTCAGTTCACATTGGTTTGTGGACAGGATTGAACTGAGGGTTTTTCATCTTTCTGTGAAACTTTGGCGCGTTCAAGCAAAGAACAACTTACTATTCCTTTAGAAAAGCCTTGTTTAGTTTTCCCTGTGCTATTTATAAAGCTGAAATTCTCTAGTTTTTGGAAGAAGCTAGTCTTAATTCAGAGATGGGAATGTAAATTCCCTTCTGTAGCTTCTAGTGCAGTTGTTGTTTTCATATTTGAGGTGTTATTAATGCTACTGTGAGGTTTCATGAAAGCAAGTAGTGGTAACTTGGGCTCCTGGTCTCAAAAAAGGTAGAAGAAACAGCACAAGCATCATTTTTGTTGGGTATCAGTGGACCTACATAGATACTTTAAAACCTTAAAGTCAATCTTGCTTTTGGGTATGTGAATATGGCTTCTTTCTTGTGTTAGTGACTGCTGTGGTTCAAAGTACCATAAAGTGGCACTGCTATTCCTCATCTCCATTACCGGGGGCGAGCTGTAATCATGATGCTACATGAATTTCATATGTACATCTACAAAGTAAAACTGACAGCTGGAGAATGCTGTGTCTCTGAGATATGTACAGTCTACCTAAGTATGAGCAAGAGAAATAAAATTTAAAAAAAGTTGATCTCTAAAACTTTTGCACTATCTTTGCTGTTTATTCTCCTTGCAGTTTTCTGTGGCTCTCAGAACTGTTCTTGAGTTTGGAGTTGGTTTGCATTTTTGATTAGTGATTGAAACTTGAAAGAAAGCTTCTCTTGAAGTTGCTGGGATCCAGCACTTGCAGTACATGCTGTGGTCCTTCTGTGTTTTGAGAGTAGCCTCCTGACTAGTTATCCTGCTGTTTGAGTTGGAAATTAAGGACAGAAGAAGGTGTTTAGAAGAAAATAATAAAACTCTTCCTCTGCTTTGTTCAGAAATCTGAACTGCTTCTTCCAAATTCTCTTTCAAAGTTTCTGGTCCAATTATTGGATTGTTTTAGTCATAAGTCAGCCAAAATCAGATTTTGAACTCTTGAATTCATGTAGACTTGTAGCCTTCTCAGACATCTGGTTAGTCTCTGACATGCTAAGGTAATATACCTGCAGATAGTAATTTTATTTAGGAGAGTTATAAATAATTAGAAATCCTACTTTTAAGTTGGTTTATGTGATCTTTGAATGCCTCTTGCACAGCAATCTCCATTGCAGGTAAGTGGACATAATATTTTCAGTATTCTCAATCTGAGCAGTAATTTGACTGCAGTTATTTCTCTTGTAAACTGAGAAGTGTAGCACTTGCTCTAAGTATGAGGTGGGCAAACTGTAAGAAAGTGATTGTAGAACTTCATAACAGAAGGGAATGACCATAGTGCTGGGATCAAATAGCTCCTGAAGGACTCTCTGTGCTGTTGGAGTCCAGAACTTAGGCATACAGTGATAAGTCATAGGACTCTGTATTTCCTGCTTGTTCTGCAGACTTTATTTGTTATTGTTGGTTACTAGCTTTTGTTAATCTGTTGTCCTGTGTGTGTTGTCAGTGTTGAAGCTGTGAGTAAAGTGGCAGCAATAGATTGTTATTGCTTGTGTTGGTGTCTGTTGGTTTCAGTTTTAGACAATATTGCCTCCTTCCACCCTGGCTAACTACCCAGTTCTGTGCATGAGAGCTTATTTTCAGTGGTATATTTTTGTACTTCATAGGTTGTGCTTTAATCACATGCAGTGTTTCTCAATGAATTATTCAAACAGGAAAGGGATTTCATCTTTGTGTGAAAGGTATTCTTTGTTACATCAGTTGTTATTGTAATGTATGATGAACTTAAACACTGTGAAAATTTTTCAGTTTAGTCTTTAATGTCACATTGTATCCTTATGTATTCTTAAAAGATTTACGTAAGGAGTTCTTTAGCTAAAGCTGGTGGAAATTATTGAAGCTGAATTCTGTATCTTCTTTTATTCATTTTCCTTACCTGCCTCTAACATAATTGATAATATCAGGTCAAACAGGGCTCTATAAACAGCCATCACTAAGAACATGCCAGTATCTCATTGCTGAGCTGTACCAAAATGGTGGCTTTACACCTCTTTCTTTTATTTGCTGGAGTTGGGCCATAGTTGTTCTAACTAATGTCTGGTTGTCTTTTAAGTTAACTTTTCCTGAATTAATATATTCCTAACTTTAAACTGTCTTTTTTGTCATCTTGTTGATGTCAGAAGATGTACAGGCTTCTTGTATGATCTAGAACAGTTCCCAAGGTTGTACCTTTGTGTCTCTCTTGAAATGACAACAGTCTGAAATGCCATGCTGCAGAATGAATCATGTCCCAAGTTCTTTACAGGCAGTTTGTTTCTAGTACCCAAGATTGATGGTGGCATATTACAAAAATGATTAGAATCATAGGATATGCTGAGTTGGAAGGGACCCATTGAGGCTCATTGAGTCAACTCCTGACCCTGTGCAGGACACATCATTAGGTGTTGGACTCTTCTATAAGACTAAATGCCAGTTAGGTAAGCCCTGCAGTGCTTGTGTCTATTTCTGTTCTCTTCTTCACGGGGGCTTCATCTTTAGTTTCTTTGGTCCAGCTGGAGAAGTATTGTGCATATGTCCTTTCTCTATCAAAATGTTGGAATGGACTCGCCACAGCTCTGAATCATTGGTTGTTGGGCGGCAGTTGTTTATCTTGGGGAAGAAGCAGAGAGGATCAGTGTGAAGTTACTCTGTAGTTATGTCTGTTCAGAAGTCTCCTAGATCAAGATGGTTGAAAAGAACCATAGTGGGAGAAGTAAAATGATGCTTGAATGTCTCCTTCTTTGCAATTAACAAATGGTGCTAGGTTGTATCCTTGTGTTTTAGTCCTCACTTCACGCTCCACTGTCCTAATGGATAGATCCAGTTTGCTTTTGTTGTGTAAAATATATGCTTTTGACAAGCTGAATTATGGTAAATTAAAATTTGGTGATGGTGATGTAGAAAATACTTTCAAACCAATAGTTATTAATCCTGAAAGGATGAGATGACTAGGATGTAATGATATGTGTTGTACCTCAAAATACTATTTTTGGGTAGAAAGATGTGATTTGCATTCCTAGGAGTGATACTGTGTTCCTGTGTGTCTCTGCCTGTCCAATAACTTTTACTGACAGTGTGTGGCTTTCTTCATTAACCATCCTTGCTGTTGCTCCTAGATTCAGTCTAAGGAAAAGACCAGGAGTCCTTTCCATGGTCTTTGAAAGAGTTCTATGTGGTGCATTTTCTGTTGTTGGATTTCTGGGTATTATAGTTGGACAGATGATCCAGAAGTTATGTGTGTCTATGTATAGACAGAGAATTTAGTACGTCAGCATTTCAGAATGCCTTGTGGCTCCTCAGTCCTCACAATTCGTGTTGGCTGGTGAGAGTGGATTTAGGGCAGCCACTTCTATGACAATGTAGGGTGCTCCAGCTCTGACTGAGCTTCCTGTGTCAAATGGGTGGTACTCACCTGAGATACTGGGATATATTTGAGCCCCTGATATTTGAAAAGGGAAAAATGGTTTTGAATCTGCACTCAGTGTATACAAACTTAGGTTTAACTGGTAGGCTTATGTCGTTTTTTTTCTTGTATGTTTCTCTCTCAGTGACCCTGGTGGAGGGATTGAGATGTCAGAGTTCATACGAGAAGCAACTCCCCCTGTTGGCTGTAGTTCACGCAATTCTTATGCTGGGATAGATCCAAACAACCAGGTAAGAATTAAAGCTGCTGCAGTTGTTGCTTTAGTACTTCTGCCTTTGCACTCTGTAGAGTAACTTTTCTTGCTATTTTACATTTTCTTAATTTGTGTTAGATTAACCCCTTTACCTTTCTGTGTTGAACTGCTTTATTAAGAGAGCATTGCACACTCTCTCTGCAGCATCCATCTTTCTCATCCTGTCTTGGATTTGTTTTGTAAATCGCTGGATGTTGTAGGGGAACCTACTGTTTCAGAAAGTATTTCCTTTTGCTCAGGTAGCTTTTTTTCTGATTTAGTAAATCAAAATGGCTCAGAGCATGGTTAAATAAATACCAGGGGCCCACTGTGCTGGAATTCCCTGGTCTTTTTGGTATCAGTGAGCTATTAGATAGCTCAAGCTGTATTTTCATCCTTTTGTTGTAACTTCCTTGTTGCTTTTGTTTCATCTTCATTTAGAAGCTTAATTGGTAAATTTAAGTGCTGTATTTGAGGAGTCTTCTGCTAAGTTTTCTTAGAATGTATCCACTGCTGATTATATCTCACAATTGTAAATGGCTTTCAGAAAGTTATTATTCCTGACAGTTCAGACTCTACAGTCTAAAGTTTGCTAAAGTACAAAGCAAGATAAACTGCCAGAAATGGAAAGACTAAAACTGTTGATTTTTGGATGACCTCTGCAACATCTTCACTTTTTCTGACACTTCAACAGGGTTGGGAAGCGAACAATAAATAGGGACTCCTGCAAGATGGAATTAATGAACATGGCTTTATTACATTTTAATGCAACTTTATTATGCTCTAGTTGCCTTGTAATTCACTAGGGAAGTTGGTCTATTTCCTTACTATGTCTAGCAAGTTTACACATTCAGCTTCCATAGCATCGGATGTGCTCTTTCTTCTATTTGGCTTATGCTGTTTTGCTGGTTGTGGCATCTTTCTTTTACCAACCCTTCATGAGGACGAGTAGATGGACTGGTCCGACTGTATGGTTGTGCTGACAATGAACAATGCATCATCATAGTAAAGATACAGAACCTATTTTTGAATGACATGGAAATCCTTGGTGTGGTATTACAATATCATGTTCTTCTAATTAGCTCTCTGAGCAAGGAATAGATAATGAGGTGTGGTGGTATGCTAATTAATGCTGGTGTTTTATCTGAATAATGCTCCATTATGCAGCATAGGTAGTCTTAAGAGATTCTTCTCCTTTGAAGCAAGCAGTTGTTTGGTAGTGTTCAAAGCAATAGGAAACAATGATCCATGTAGGAAGATAGAAAAGTGATCCCCAGGCTAGTTCTTTGACTGGTCTTTGGAAAAAAGCTGTTTCAAACATACTTACAACAGTTTTAATGTTAAAGCATATGAAGAAATTCAAGCCACTGTAGAAGAAAATGTAGAGTTTAAATTACTATTCACTAGTCCTGTGTGATTGCGTTTGTAGCATCAAAAGGGAATGTGAACAGTAAGCATCTGAGTTTGTTCAGTTTTTTGTATGAAACAGCTTTCCCATGCTGATGCATTTGCATTTGGCTGCAGTGTTCAGCAAGGCAGATCTCTGAATTGGGAAAAAAACACTGGAACATGACAAAATGACTAAAAGTGTGTGTGACAATGTAGTGAAGGAAACACATTAAACAAGCTCTTAGATGTATTTTTTTTTGCATTACACATAACAAACCCCAAATCTGCACACATCTTCATGTTACCTGAAGTTGCTGTGCTTACAGAAAAGAATTAGTAGAATTATGCTCTTTACCCCAGAGTCATTTGAACTAGGGATTTCTGAATAACAGCATTCCAATAAGTATGTATGTATATCTAATCTGCTTATATATATCTGAAAGTAAAACTGCCATCATTTTTGTGTGTCTTGGGTTTAGATTTTGCCTTTGAGTGCTCTTATGCAGTGTCATTTCTGAGTGATTTAATTATTTGACATATACCTTTTTGTGCACTGTTTGTAGTTCTTTGAGAGGTGGTATTGAAAATATTATTGAAAGACTAAATCTCTTTAGCATCTCTGCAAAATAATCTGCTATGGATTATAGGATGTGTGCAGAAAGGTAGATTGCAAACCTAAATGGCTACCTCCTCTTCATACGAGGAGGGACATGCCTACTTTCTGCCTTTGAATGTGAAAACTAATTCTGGAAAAACATATGTCTTTTCCCATGGAAGCAGTTTCTGGATTTAGCTTGGTGTTTACTGTCTTAAACAGGCAAGTTTTATACTAAGATCGTGTGTTCTTTAAGCATTAGAGAGTGACCAAGGGAGGGAAACCGAGATGGTGAAGGGCATTGAGGCAAAGCCATATGAGGAGTGGCTGAGGGCACTTGGTCTCTTCAACCTGGAGAAGAGGAGACTGAGGAGGGACCTCATCGCGGTGTGTAAGTTCCTCCTGAGGGGAAGAGGAGGTGCAGACTCTGATCTCCCCTCTGTGCTGACCAGTGAGAGGACCTGAGGAAGATTGGCCTGAAGTTGTCACGTGGTGTGGCTCTTGGGGATGGCCCTGTGCAGGGCTGAGAGTTAGACTCAATGATCTTATGAGTCTGTCCCAACTTGGGATTTTAGGCAACCATGATCACTGCATTAAACTTTCAGCTTTACAACAGTAGTTTTTGGTGCAGTGCTGCACTGGTACTTTGTTGTCACATTAAGTATTTTCAAGAAAAATTGCTAGATTAAGAGCTGTTTCTCCAGTGAACGCAGTAAAATCTCTAAGAACACTGATTATAAAACAGAATAATGCTGTGATGTAGTTGGGTGCATAATTATGCACCTTTTCATCTGTTTGCAGTGGAAACATACTGAGGCAGAAAGAATTTTACAGCACTGTGTTACTGGCTGCTTTTGAGCCTTTAAAAATCTCTCCTAGGTGTATAGGCAAATGCATGCATTGCAGTAATAGAAAACAACAGTTAGTTATAGTCTGAAGGTTTACAGCTTTTCACATAATTCCCATTTCTAGGTTGGATCTGGGTTATCTCGTCTGGGAACAGCAGCAACCATCAAAGGTAAGATTTTTAGCTACTTCTTAAGTTCCTTTGCAGAAGCATTTCAAATCACTGTTGTTTACTGTGTTGTTTCCAAATACTGTCTGCCTTATCTTCCAAACCTTTTTGTGAGCTAAGCACAGCATTTACCAATTGGGAGAAATCTTCCTTGACTTGCCAGTTACATGACTAAAACACTAGGAGGGAATATTCTGGAGTCCTTGTTCTGGTTCCTGTGTAATATTTTTCCTTTGCTTATAAATGCAGAGCTAAGGGGTTTGTTTGAGTGGACTTTCCCTACCGTTTTGGGTTCACCGCAACTAATCACCCTTCTAATACTGCATTTCAATGACTTAATTATTTCTGGTTGCTTGGCATCTAGCAAAAGTATTGTCCAGGACAACCCTTGTGAATTCCTCTAACATGAAAAGATAAATTATTTGTAGTATGCAAAATTCTTATCTTGTAAATTCATCATCCAGCCAATAATAAGACAAAAGAAAATTAAATGTGAATTTTTGTTGTCTTCCTGATTTTTTTCATTTTTGATTTGTTACGAGTATTTTGTCACAGTCTACCCCTCTTTATGGGCAACCATGCAAAAAGAAATATTCAAATAAATACATTTTTAAGGAAAAAAAACCCCTCTCTTGGGTTCTGTGGGAGATAGTTTTCTAGGTTGTCATGGAAGATAGATAAAAGAAATTAAGTAGACAATATTTGTTTCTAAAAGATAAATGTTGTGTTGCTTGTGATTTTTGTGATTTACCTTCAAATGAAGAAATAGAAGCAACAGTCTTTCCTGACAAGTGAGAAATTTGCAGTGTATGTAAATGTATGTGTTAATACTTTGAGCACTAGTACTCTTATTTCTTAAAATTCACAGGTGATACTGACACTGCCAAGACCTCTGATGATATCAGTTTGAGTCTTGGCCAGAGTTCTAGCCTATGTAAAGAAGGGAGTGAAGAACAAGGTAAAATTTCTTCTTCTCCACATTAAACCTGGTATTTTGTTACCAGAGACCCTTTGCTTAACATGCTAAATAAATGCATGCAGTTCACTGATAAGAAAAGGTATCTTGAAGGTCTCTGTTTCCTTTCTTAATTACTCAAGTTTCTGGGAAGCATAGTTTGAATGCTTTTAACTTTAGGCTTGTGCTGTACATTTCTTGTTCTGACGTCTTCAAGCAGGTAATAAATATTTATTGTCACCTTGCTGCTGAAGGATAGCCAGCTTACACGTCCTTAGACAGTATCTCTTACACTACAGGTGGCCTGGGATTCACCGACTTCATTGTAGACTAATTTGCTTTGCTTTCCAGTACAGACAAATAATATTTTTAAAAAATCTGACAGGCTTTTCTATAAAGTATATAATCCTATACAGATTTCTATGTTTCTGGAGCTACAGGCTGGTTCCAAGATGCAAGTGTTATCAGAGCTCTGTGGGGGTTTTTTGTTTGTTGGGGTTTTGTTTGTTTTTGGGGTTTTCCCCCTAATAGTATGTAAGGAAACTACTAGCTTGTGTTCTGAAACAGAACCAAACACTGAAGATCTCATTTGTCATTTATCTTCATTGCCAGGAAAAAGTCTGCTCAGATTAGAGCAGAGCATAAAACTGTAGGGAAATCTTTTGTTTGCTGATTTTAAAGTACCTAATGGTTAGCAGGAAGTTAACTCTGGGAATACCACCTTTCATTTTTGCCAGTCTAATCACTAGTGGGTGATTAAGTTGGCATGGACAATTCAGTCATTGCTGTGTGGTTCAGTGCTGAAAGTGTGTTTGAAGTGAAGTATCACAGGTGGCCATGCTGTTGTAATAGAGAGCAGGGTTCTACTACTTTCAGCTGAGTAACGTAACTGTTTTGAAATCTCTTAAGTTGCACATGTTCAAATGCACTCTACAAAAATTTAGGAATTGTAGAAACTTAACTTGGCCTCCAGATCTCTTCTTTTTAGTGACAGTACCAAAAGGGAAGGTAGCCTGACTTTCAGTGCTGTCTGCAGATGGACACTGCTACATGAGACTACTTGTGATGGGTAACAGGAATAATTGTTGTAATCAAGAGCTAACAGCAAATCCTCATAATTTGCTATAAAATCGCCAATTTTAGGGGTAGTCAAACTTGTAGGAAGTTCTGTTATACTACCAATAGGCCAGTGCAAGTGGCTTCATCCTTGCTAACTGTGAGCTTACTTGGTATCTGGTAGGAGAGGTGATTCTAGTTGGGTTTTTTGTGACTTTGAAGTTAATGGGGCTTACTTTATTTATGTTAATAATTTTAAAGTTTATATGAAGCAAAAGGTTTACTGCATGTAGAAAACAAAAGGCAGGATATACTTTTTTTAATTAAGAAACTTTAGGATGCATAAAACCATGAAGTCTGAGATGCATAAGCAATAGAGGAGGCTGGGGCCTTGTCAGAACTGTGCTGTCTTTTATTAGCTGCCAAGGTTAACCTGGTATTGATGTTTTCTTTTCTTTGTTAAAAAGCTTGTCAGGTTTGTCCAGGTGTTAGGAAGTAATTTTAAATGATAATGTGATGTATTCATAGTACTTGCAAATGGATTTGTTAGTTCATTTACTTTGTGTGATATAAACAAGCACGTTTAAAGCAGATGGTATAACTTACATGTACATTTTTAACTCTGTACTTCAACAGATTTGGCAACGGATCGGAAGCTTTTTCGTCTGGTGTCGAACGACTCGTTTGTCTCCATCCAACCTTCATTGTCCTCTGGACAGGATTTACCAAGGGACAACAGTGACAAAGTGTGCCTCTCGAACAACCAGCTTGTGGACCAGTCTAAAAGCAGTGCGTGTGACGCAGAAGTAGCTTCACTTGTAACTCTGCATTCTCACTCCTATAGGAAGGATCATAGACCACGAGGGGTACCAAGGACTTCTAGCTCTGCTGTTGCTTTTCCAGATGCTTCACTAAATGACTTCCCTATCTATCAGCAAAAACGAGGACTAGATCCTGTCAGTGAATTAGAAGCTTCCAAGCCCCCTTCTGGATCCAGAGAGTCTTTGGGTGAGAACTCTTGCATTTCAGGAGTTTTTCAATTAGATGACATTCTGAAAAGTAGCAGCCCTCAACCATTGACTAAGAGTGGGAAGAGCAAATCCTTGAAAGCAGACAAAAGTATGGACAGTCTGAGAAGCCTGAGTACTAGAAGCAGTGGTTCAACAGAGAGCTACTGCAGTGGGACTGACCGTGACACTAACAGTACCATCAGTAGCTATAAAAGTGAACATACTAGCTCAACGCATATAGAAAGCGTCTTGTCAGAGCACGAGGAGGAGTCTCCTAGAGAAGAGAAAAAGGATGGTAAGAAGAAAGACTGTGGTGTTGACTCAGAGGATGACAGTAGTTCTACTGACAAAAGGACTAGTAGCGAAAGGACTGCTGTGGAAGTGAGCACTGTGGGTGGTGTTCAAGAGGCAAAGGGTTCTAATGCATCTGAGGAGATGCACAGCCAGAAAGGTCTTTGTGCCTCTGCTTCAGAAGAGGCCAATAAGAACCCACATGCCAATGAACTGACTACACAAACTGACCGGCCGCTTGGAAAGGCTGCTGAACAAAGAGATGAGCAGAGTGAGAAACTGGTTGTGTTAGTAGATTCAAGAACTTCTAAAGAGACAAGTGGAAAACAAAAAGAAGGAGATGTTCGACCAAAATCTTCTAGTTTAATACATCGAACAGCCTCTACTCACAAATCCAGCCGGAGAAGGACAGGAAAAAAGCGGGCTAGTAGTTTTGATTCAAGTCGGCACAGGGAATATGTTTCCTTCCGAGGTGTATCTGGTACTAAACCTCACAGTGCTGTGTTTTGTCACGATGAGGACTCCAGTGATCAAAGTGACTTGAGCAGGACGTCAAGTATGCAGTCAGCTCACCAGTTCAGCAGTGATAGCTCTTCCAGCACCACCTCCCATTCATGCCAGTCTCCCGAGGGAAAGTACAGTGCTCTAAAGACCAAATACATTTCTAAAGAACGTGGGTGTACAGACCTGGAAAATGCTCACAAAACCCACGTAAGCTCCGAAGGAATTAGCAAAAAAAGATCTACACGACGGACTTCTAGCACAAACAGTGCCAAGAATCGTGCCAGAGTATTAAGCCTGGACAGTGGTACTGTAGCTTGTTTAAATGACCCAAATAGTTTAATGGCACCAGGTAACATAAAACAGTTAACCACTTCAAAATCTGATTTAGAAGCCAAAGAAGGAGAGGTGCTTGATGAGCTATCTCTGTTGGGAAGGGCTTCACACTTAGAGTCAGTCACTCGTTCTAGGAATAGCTTACCAAGCCAGGCTACATTTCCTGAAGGGGAAGAACAAGAATCAGCAAGTGGAGGTAAGTAAATGACCTACCGGGAGTACCTTGTACATATTTTGTCTATGACTTAAGTTAAAACTGTGCCTAAGTGTCCTCCTGATTCTTCATTCTTGCCCAATAAAACTGAAGAAGCATTTCCTTCATAATCTCTTGGAAGATGTACAGTTGAATCCAAACTATTGTTAGGAAATCTAGACACACAAGTGTTTTTGGTTTGCTACCAGCAATCTTTGTTAAGTAGACCTGTATCTTAAAACTACTATTTGTGATCATATCAAAACCTACTCAGTTGTACTGAGTAGTACAAATTCCTGCTGCCTCTCTGGCATGACTTGAGGTGGTATAAAAAATAAAACCAATCCCACACCCTTACTATGCTGCCTTGAATTGTGCATTCTTACAACAGTCTAGTTATTAAGCTGAATTCTCCTAGGGATTTGATTTTGCTAGCCTTGCCATTGCTGGTTAGACAATGTTTAATTTGCTTTTAGTTGGGGTTTTTTTGTCTTCATTATGTGAACACAATAATGTTCCAGTGCTGGAGAGGAATGTAGTTTCCTCTTACTTGCCATAACTTGCTTTGCTTGGTGTAATGTGAATACTAAGCTTACCTGAAGTAGCCATTATTAATGTAGATTAATGGTGGCATTGAAACAATAACCAAACTACTGAGTGCTCAGATTTTTTTTTATCACTTGTCATGATATTTCAGCTAATTTTCTTGATTAGCTATATTGACTGCCTTAACTGGAAGACTTTTTGTGTAATGGAAGATAAGTGGCTTTAAAATACCTTTTCAGAACAGTATGGTACCACTAAGATTACCTGAGTCTGACTTTGGGTGTTGCTGGAGGGTAGTAGCTACCACATAATCTGGATCTTTATAGCTAAGCACACACATGTTTTGTAACATTTTATTTTAGATTAAGACATAAATGGTTTTAAGAAGTGGTAGCAGATTTTCTGTTCTTGCTACATAGACTGCCTAAACAAAATATAGTGACTATTTTATCTTAAAAGGAGAGGCTTCCAGCTGACAGTGTGATGGTTTTGTTTGGGGTTTCTGTGTGGTTGGGGTTTTTTGTGTGGGTGTTCCCCAACATTGAAACAAAAACTTTAAACATGAATACAATCAATTTCTGGGGAGGAAAAAGATGTGCCACACTGAAGTTCAGCTGTGTATTTATTGCAGATCAAATTTGACTGGTTTACAATTAGTTCAGACCTATTTAGATGCCTTCACTTTACCAGTATATGCAGATTGTTATTTTTTTTGAATTTCTTTGTTATTTCTAGTAACAGAGTTCTGCAGTAGGTTTAATGAAAGAGTCCAAGTTGCTCCTCTAGTACGAACTCTGCAAACCAAATACTCCCAAGTTATTCTTCTTATGCCTTGTTGAAGTGGCAATGCTTCTTTATGTCTGAGAGTAATTTGACTTATAAAAAGTCTGTTTTATGTTTTTACCATTTTGACTCTATGCTTTCCTTAGCAGATTTAATTTCATTTAAATTCGCTTTATTACTGCTTAAACTTGTTAAGTTTCTTTCCTATGTGTGGAGGATTAATACGCCTTAACCTTACAGAGCATGTGAGACTTACATGTGCTTACTATTAGTCAGTAGTCTGAAAGAATTCATTAACTGATGCTGTATATTGTGAAATATTTTGATTGCTCTTTTGAAGAATGAAATGGTGGGGAAGACAAGCCTTAACATATGTCAAAGCAATCCTAAAGCTATGTATCTGTAGCAGTTTAAGCAGGAAAGGCTTGCTGTCATTCTACCGGCCCTGATGTGTTTCTCCTTTAAAATTTTATGTGCTGGTCATTTTGAAGTTGTTACTATTTTTAGTAAGTGGCAAGCATCCAAGTGTTCCTTGCCCATGGGCTACAGACTGTCTTTAAGGAGCAATCTGAAATTGGGTTTTCCAGATTTGGTGACATCTGTGGTTAGTAACCCTTTCTGTNATGAGAGAAAATGCTGTAATGTCTTAAAGTTGCTTTATAGTTGGTATTTCTGTTGAGTTGTCTTCACCTTTTGGGAGGTTACTTAACATACATGTGTAATATAAATACATATCATATTTCTATATATGTATAGGGGTTATTTGAAAAAATTTGAGTTATTGTTGAAGGTCAATTACAAAATGAGCTTGGTTCAGATTTTCGTAAGATTAGGGGATACTGGTTGGATGTGACTTACAGAAGTAGTCTGGTTCAAACTCCTCCTGAGAGGATTATTTCATAATGTTATGTAAATATTTGAATTATCTGTGTTAGCTGTGATAACTTTCTGAAGCAAATACTTAACGGATGCACACCGGATAGCTAAAAGACTGATACTAATGCCACCTCCTCTTTTTCAGTCAGCAACTTTCATTCCTGTTTTCTAAAGTTGACTCAAATCAGTAATTGGAACTTAATTTTATATTTCAGTCTTTAGGCAGTAAACTAAAAAGTACATTCTTACTTCTGTAACTGCTAAAATGTGTTTCATAATGAATATGGCTTTCACTGATCTACCGAGCAGGATGTTACACAAACTTGTATGTATTTCACTTCAACAGATACAACTTAGTAGTTTCATTTCTACATTATGATGGCAGGAAGTGGTGAATGACTCACTTGCTATGAGTGCATGCATTTGAATAGAAGCTACAATTCCTTAAAATGCAGAGACAGTATCTGAAAATCCTGAAATTCAGTACATATGGTGGATATATAACAAAAAATGGAAGATGCCTTACAATGGTTACCCTTGTTAACTACTCCGACTCTAAAACTAGGTAGTGAATTGATGAGTTATGGATTATCTGAAGTTGTTCAGATACCTGAAAGTTTTCCTAGATGTCTGGTGATATTTTGGAAATACCACCTTTGCAGTGTCCTCTGCGTGGTTTCTGTTAGATGTGTGTTATTTCTGGATGGCTGTTTGTAAAGATTTAAAGAATCAACATAATTATATGACACAGGGTGTTTTGTGAAACTTGAGGTGACCTGAAAAGTTAAGTGCTCTCCCCAGTTCTGTATTAGCTGTAAAAGATGCGCCCTTTAAGTTGCTACTCTGTTTTACAGCTTGCTGTAATTTAAGCTTTATTTACTGTAAGTTCTTGAGACACATACATACCCTTTTGTAAATAAAACTGCATGTAATGTAATGCATTTTTTCCTTCTGTACATTGTGTAGCAATATTGAAGTAACAGCTCATGCCTGTGTTTTGTGGTCTGCAGTGCATCTCCAGAGGGAGGCAAAGCAGAGTTTGTGAGTTTGGGTTTGTTTAGCGTTTTACATGGTATATGGAAGCCTGTTCATCTTTTCAGTCTGCGTGTATTTGTACATATATGCTTAGTAGGTCTGCCTGTAAGCATTGCACAGTGTCCTCTCCAAAATTAAAAGTACAATTCAGTTCTCTGTTATGTCAGCTGTTACTAATATATCACTGGTTTTTTACTGTGCTTATGTTGCACGTGGTCTGCAGTTATGACTTTTGTCTGTGTTGTGGAGCTGTTCTGTGCTTGCTGTGAGTCTGCCAGTTCAGTCAAACTGCTCAACCAAGCACTGTTCCATGAGAAATCTGAGTTTAGAAATTGTAGAAACTGAAAAATGTGTAAAGTTACTGTAATCTGCTTGTGTGTATGTTAGCTATCTCTGTTAATGTGTGCAGCAGGACCTCTTCTGAAACTGGATCCAATTCAACAGGTAGGGCAAGTAGAGGGGGCTCTCTTCTATATGAGGTTCCTTCTTAGAACAAAAAGATTGTATTCCATTACTTAATTCTTTCAGATATTAATTAGTAGTGTCATAATGTACATGGATTTTCGTTCAAGCATGACACAGGAATTTTCATGTTAGCCCTTTCCAATATCTGACTTTGAAAACACTGTGTTGTACTGTCACAGCTTTTGTGTGTAGTTTTTTACAGAATTGCCTCTGATGTTGAATATCTCATTATCTCAGTAAGGGTCAGACTGTTGCCATTCAACACATAAAGATGTAGACAGTGGAGTTTTGCAGTTTTGGAGTTTCACAATGAAATAAAACTTGGAGTGAATCTTCCATCTACTTACTGTTAATGACTGCCTAGTAAAGCACAATTTTAGTATGTTTTGTGGGCACTCCATCATGTCTGTTTTGTCCCCTTTCTGGTATTTATGGATAATGTAGAGGCTTTCATTAGGTCACTTTACTTGCTTTGGAAGGAGTGGTTCAATTTTGTTGACATGTGCTGTTCATAAATTTGCTGAGTATTCATCTCAAACACGAGTTGAGTAGGAAATTTTTGCTACTAGATTAAAATGAAGCTAACTTAAGTTTATAAGCAACTTTTTTCATGCTGCTCTGTAGATGTGTGTAGATTTACTGTTAGGCATACAGCCCAAAAGAGCCAAGAGCTCTGTGAACTATGATGGAAGTGCTCACTTTCTGGCAAATGTAGCTATGAGATGTAACTACAGGATGTGTTGAAGTTGGCTGCTAATTAATGTTTGGTGTAATAGTTAAGGCTGTGCAATGCAAACACACTAACGTAGTATGCCACGTATGAAGGAAGGGCTGTGTTCTGAAGACTTGCAGCATCTTTTCCTTAAGGTGAATAGATCTAAATACAAAGTCAGAGTTAACTTTTGTAGAGACTAATGTAGACTATGAACATTTGTCTTCTGTGTGAACTCAGTATTGTTTATTGTTAGCCAAATCCCATGATACAGGGCTGTATTGGGCAGGGGATCAGATGAGTTCTTTGACCCAAAGTCCATTAATGTGTTATATTCAAGAGGTCTGTGTGAGTAACCTAATGTTTTCAAAACCAGAATAATTCAAGTGCGAAGTGCAGTGAAGTAGAATAACTAACACTCCTGGGTTTACTTTGGCATTAGTATAAAAATTGGACTGTCAAGCTGGTCTGTAAAAATGTTTGGTTCAGAATTCAGCCGGATGGTTTTATTGTTATTGTCCTGCTTGTTCCCTCTTTGACAGTGTTTTTCTTTTCTGATTCTTGTAGTGACCCTTTTGACATAATTGTAAATATTTCTAGTCTCAGACTTGGTTCCCCCCCTCCATAAATTCAACTACAGCACTGAAGTTGTGGGATTTGCTTTCCTTCCCTAATTGTGTGTTCTTTTCTTCTGCCCTATTTTGTAGCGAAAGTTTGTACCTTGGAGATGTCCCTGTGTTCTACATTGTTTCTCCTTTGCTGCCCACATCTCCATTCTTCAGAAATCTTCATTAGTGGTATTTTTTGTTACACATCCACAGTGAGTTTGTTGTACTCTAAGCCAATATTTTGATTTTTCATCTGAGAAGTATAAGAAATCCCTGCAGTTGTAGGTTTTATTATGATACATAATAATAGGGTGAATAACAACTACATACTGAAGGTGTAGACTGAACAGACTCCTTTCTACCAGGGTATCTTATAGGTATGGTTTTGAAAATAGGGTTAGGGCACATGAAAACAAACTGTGAATGCCTCAATTATGAGGAGAGTGGTGGAGTGAACCAGTAAATGCATGTGAAAGGTGTCCTTTCTCAGGGCTTGAGCACAAATGAGGTGTAGATGCTTGATATGGAGGAACAAAATTTCAGCTGTTTGCTTGGGTGAAGCGTGTTCTGTTTTAAAAGACAGATTTCATTGCTTGTGTGAGTGCACGAGCCATAAACAATTCATTTCAGCTCTTGATGAGAGTATGTAGGCTTAGTAATTAAAGGGATTGCAAACAAATCACAATTTTCCATTTCATAGGGAGAGGAATGGGATGTCCAAGCATTGCTCAGGTTCCGTGCACGCCTTTAACCGTGTTTAACCTGACGTTCAAAACCATCCAGGCATCGAGTGATGGGACTGGGGGGAGGGTGTTTTTCTGTTAGTTTTTTTTTGTCTTCTTTCTTGAGAACACTGAGTGACACAGTTTCCATTGTGGTGTTTTGGTGGTTTCTTTTGTTGCTTGCTTTCCAGTTATACTGATGTTTGCAATTTTATTCTGAGAACTTTGTGGGTTTCCACAGGGGATTCTTCATTGCTGTATTACCTTCAAGCTGTATCTTTCCAGGAATCTCCTTGTGAAGAATTTACCAGTATTTCAGAATTTATAGAAGGCATTGGGTTTAGTATTTTTGTGTAACAAAATGAAATGGACTTGTTGATGCAATAAGATTAGGAAATTCTGCTTCTTCAATTTCCATCTTCAAAGTTTTGGTTAGAAGCAGTGCTAAATAAGTGTTTATATCAATGTTCCCATTTGAAAGAAAATATTAGTACTTTGTTTCTTAAAGCTGGTTGTATTATACAACAGTTGTGTAGTTGTAGTGTAAAACTGTGAGTTTTCAGTTCTGTTTAAATTTTTGGAGAACTGCAGAGGTCTAAGTCAAAACCTTTACACTAAAGTATCATTTGCAGTGTCTGATGACAAAATGATATCCTCATGACTCTTTGAGTAACTGCTGTTTTGGCTTTTGTCCCAGTCAGAGGTGTTAATTTTAATACAACTTACATGCATGTGCATATTCTTGAGCAAATACAAAGTCTTATTTCCTCTTTAAAATGAGATGTATTATAGTTGGGAATAGGTGTGTTAGGGGTTAAGTTTGATACAGAGTTGTCATTAGGTCTCCACCTCTTATTTTATTGATCTGTGGGATGTAAGTTTGTATTTCAAACTCATGCACTTTAAACTTCAGACCCGAACTACAAACTTGATTTTTCTGTTCTTGAGAACAAATAGCACTGGGGACTCACATTCATATGACAACATGCAGAGGAAATGTATACTTAAGTTTCTTGACATGAATTAAGTGTAGTGTTTTAGCTTAAAGTGTAGAACAAAACAAAACAAAAATAGAGCACATTTTAAGAAACATTCTGTAAGCTCCAAGGCTTGTCTTCCTCTGTTGATCTAATTAAAGTAAGCAGGAATTTAAAAGTATAATCTGTGTTCTCTTCCTGTTACATTTGTATTTTGTACATGAGTGTAGATGTTGGATCTTGCTGTTCTGGAGACCAGAGTAAGTTGTAAGTAGTAATATTGGACAAGTGTGTGTATCACATTGTAAATACCAAAGGAAAATTACTTATTTTAAACCAGAGCAATTTCCCTTGTGATTGAGCTGCTCTTGGATAATGGCAGAGGGTAATTTAGGAACTTATTCCTACTAGAGAACTCACAAGGAGTTGCACTGCTCCTTCTTATTAAAGGCCAATAGAAACACAAATAATACAAATTAACATAGGTAACTTTCCATGCTGGTATACATTTTTTAATTGTGTGTTCTTAAAAATTATGTTTAAACAAATCACCTAAAAGCCCTCCACAAAAACAAACAAACAAAGCCCACCCAACAAACAACACAAAACCACAACCAAACCCAAGTTTTACTCAGTTTGGCTTTCCACACCTGCAACTAATCTCTGCCCAACCAGCCTTTACCCTCCTCCCAGTTTCTTAGTCATGATTTCAATATGTAGCTCCTTGATGTTGTTCATTGTTAGCAGACCTGGAGCCTGTTGGTCTGAAAAGCTCTCTTTTCAAAAGACCTTTCAGACTTTCTTACTGATCCTGGATGTCCACCACCTACACTCAGGAAGAACGCATGAAGATGATGTACGTTGAACAAAAGTTTCAAGATAAATCAAAAATCTCTTAGTAAATTAGGTAGAAAGATACATCAAAATCTATTTTGACCTTTAAATGTTAGTGAAATAATGAAAAGTTCAAAAATGCCAAAGCTGTTTGCCTGTGCAGCTTTAAATTTAATCTTCAAGTGCATACAAGTTTTTTCCCCCCAGAATGTGTTTATATTTCTGTTTTCCTCAGAGGACACTGCCTCTGTCAATCCTCGAGGTAGGCTTGGCTTAGTGATAAACTGGAGCTGTGTAGGAAGGACGTCTTGTGTTTCTGTAATCTGGGCTTCAGTTATTGCAGAAGGTGGTGTTGGTGAGTAAAGGACATGAAAAGAAAAACATGTTGTCAGTGTTGACTATGCTGGCTTGAAGAATTGCACTTAAATGCTGCTTTTGCTAAGTAGTTGCACTTGATAATTAGGATGTAATGTGTTAATTGCGATATTTACACTTCAGTAGACTAGTCACTGTTCTTTATTTCATGGTGGTTAACTATGGTCTGATTACCAGACTTGCTGGGTTATGAATGTGGATTTTTGTATGCTGATGTGTAGACTAGAAAAAATGAGTTTCACGAATAGACACCCAAAATTAGCGGGCAGTTTTGACCTAGTATGTCAGGATTCATACTGTCTTATTGAGTGTGTTTTACTTGCTCTGTACTTCAAGTATGACAGCTATAAAGAAATCCTTGAAGAAATTAAGCAGTGTATTAAAATAAAGCTGCATATTAAACCACAAGAGAAATGTATTGAGTTCTTGCCAAAATACATGGGAAAAGAAGTGTGATTTATTTGTGCCTAGAATTGTAAAACAGTTGTGGAGGAATGAGGAGAAAACGAGCAATCCCAGTTTCCCTGAAAGAACGGAGTTAAGGATGCCTTTAACTTCTGGGGTTTTGTTAATGAAATACTTGTAACTTGAATGTTGGTGTTGAAGTATGTCTCTTCATGTAGTTTCATAGCTTTTAAAGCAACCTACAGATGGAAGCCCCATAGATAGTGTTCACTTAGTAGCCTGTGATTTGTGGATGGAATTACTCTTGTTCGCTGCAGTCTGGATTGCTGGGCCATGGCAGTCAGACACAGCCAAAGGAGGTTGCTATAGGTTGGTACTTCCTGTAGACCAGCATTAGGATGTTTGCTGGTAAGTTTTGAAAGCTTAAATACAGCCATGTAGTAACTTGAACTGTGCTGAAGTGAACATGTGCTACTGTGACTGTGATCTTTCTGCCATTAAAAAAGGGCATTGCTCTCTCTGTTGGGGTTTTTTTGTGGTTTTGGTTTTGGGGATTTTTTTGGTTTGGTTTTGTTTTGGGGTTTTTTTTGTGTTTGACACATCTCTTGCTTTTCTGACTTTAGTAATTTGGCTGTGGGGCAGTCCCATGTTGTAAAGGAGAGCACTCTGGACTCTGAATCCCAAGGTCCTGAGTTCCAGTCTCAGTGGGACCATCCCCTGGCAGTAAATGCCTCCCTGCCATCCCATCCCGTCACATCTCGGATGCTCAGCAGGGTCAGCCCCGGTTAGTACCGGGTGCTGTGACAGTCCCGAGGACTTCACTGTCACTGTCCAAGCTCACTTGGCCGTGGCAGATGGACCTTAGGACTTAAAACGGTGGGGCCAGTTCTGCACACGCTGTGCCTCACCTAAAAAATCCACTGCGCAGGCTGGAAGGGCACACCCACGTGGGGAGAGCCCTGCCCAAAGCTTTGTTGCGAAGTGTGGCCGTACATACAACTTGGCTCCCAAGCTGTGACTTCCCTGTCAATATTGTGATTCTCCTCTTGCACTGACTTCATGTCAGTTTTTTTTTCTTCTCCTTCCCTTGCCTGGCAAACCTTTCTTTGGGACCGATTCATTTTGAGCTCTCTAGTGCTCTGCATTCAAATTGTCAGGAGCTTCCTTGGCTCGGGAGGAAGACTTTCAGATTGTAGACCCATCATGAAGCAGTCCCAATCTGAAATTGTTCAGACTATGAAGCTTAAGGAGCACATGTGGATTTTGGGCATAATACGTGGACAAATATTTGAATCCCTTGAGTACATACAAACTGTTTTTCACATGTTGCTTTATAAGTGAACCAAACCTTTAGTTTGGGGAGTTGAAATAGGAAAACCATCAATCCTTACGAAGAAGTTATTCTCTCACTTGTTCTCAACCCCCTGCTTCTGTAAATTATATTGTAGCTAGTCTAGAATGAGCCACATGTATCCCTTGCTGCTCATGAGGAAAAAGAAAAGCAACTCTTGTCCCCTGAAAGAGCCGTGATGAGGTTAACCCCAGACCTGTTTGGTAGATGTTAAAAAACTGAGATTATTATGACAACTTTGCTAGGTTGTCTTTTAGGTTTCTGCTTAATTATTTGTTAAATGAGATAAAGGGTGAGATCAGTCTTGTCTCTTCCTGCTCTGTGTAAATGGAAGGGACTTGGGATATCCACCTTCTTGCACCCTGGCTATTTGGATCTTGTGGTAAAAAACAAAACAACAAAAAGCTGTATATTCAAGAACAACGCCGAACCACCCCGATTTTGCAAATAACTGTGTGTTGTGGTCCTGTCTTGAGGCAGGTTATTTGAACAGTCAGGGCATAAGCTACTTTTGTTGTTGCAAGTCAAGTTGATTAACTTGGGGAGGGTCAGAGGGAAGAAAGCAGTCTTAAGTTGCTGTGTACGTAACTAGGATGGGTTCTGATTTGACCTAAAGTCTGTCTTGATGCAGCAGCACAAGCCAGCGAGGAGACTGTCACATTTCGCCGTGAACGCAGCACTTTTAGGCGTCAGGCAGTACGACGCCGGCACAATGCAGGGAGTAACCCCACCCCTCCTACATTGCTCATCGGATCACCCCTCAGGTAGGGTATCTAAATGTTCCACCATATTTAGCATGCATGCAGCAGACCACTTCCCACACCCACCAGTGTTGCCAGAAAAGCACTTTTTACTTCTTCCCCACCATAACCTCCTTGAGCTGTCACTGCATGTCACTGTGGGCTTGTTGAATTGTGCATGTATATGTGGCACTATTTTACAAATGGTCAGGACAGCCAGTCTCTAACATGTCGTAAGTGTTTTCAGATTGATACAAAAAATAACTAACGCTAACAAACTTAGATTTTTTGTTTTAATCAAAAATTTACAAACTTTTACTTCAAATCAAGGAGAAAAACTGAAGAAAACAGTATTCACCACTCCCCATTTTGGTTTTCTTTCCCTTAAGAAAATAAGGATTAGGGTCTAGTATTATGATCCCTTTTCATATCTGTAGGTAGTGAGAGATAAGCATAGTAGCAAAATGACAGAACATTATAAAAGCTATGTCACACATGCAGAGGCTCCAAGTCTAAAGGCAGGTAAACCTTTTTGAATAATGCCCTGCAGCTTTTTACAGCAAAAGAAAAATAATTAAGTGAATAGAATGCACAGTACCTCTTAGTATTAAATCTAATTGTGTGGCACTTCATGTGTCTTGGCAGTATTTAAAAATATACTGTGTACATGTATCCCAGGAGTCCCTAGCCTTCACTGGCCCATTTGCTTTCAGTGCTGAGCCTGGTGATTTGTTACACAGAGCAGCTTTGATCTGTCAGCCTGAACAGAAGAAACAGCAACCACAATAAGTTTTTGAATTTGCATTTTAAATCTTTCAGCCTCTTGTTTGCCTATGGTATTGGAGAATCTGGTGAGCAGAAGGAGCAATACCCCTCTATACATATCAAAATAATTTTTACTTCAGTTACATGCTAAATATGTAGGAATACTTGTATGTGTTGTGTATTCTTAATGATTTTCCTTCATCTATTAAGCGGCTTTTATGGTTTGGGAATATTTGTGTAATTTTTTTGAACTAGAAAAAGCTATGGAAACTGAGCAATTAAAAAGAAAATACCTTACAATAGAGGGTGGCAGAGAAATTGTGCCATCTTTGTTGCACCACTGAAATAATCAAGGACTGAGTTTGTAAATTTTCCTCAGGCAGGAGAATTGCAAGAATGGTCCCTAAAAATCTAACAGGAGGAGGATTGACTTCTGCCATATCAAGGACTGAAAACAGTTAGATGTGTTTTCAGTGGCTAGTGCAGTATGTAGTAGTAATCACATAACTGCAGATTTTTTTGTGAAGCTTTTGTCTTGCTTAATGTAGCTTGTTCAACTTTAAGTTAGTGATTTACTTCATAGTGAGGGATGATAAAACTTGGCATTCTCTCAGATCACTTTTGCTTTACCTGACTGCCTTCATTTGCATCTGATTTTTCTTTTTCTCCTTTTCTTTATAAAAGAGGGTAGTGTGGTTTTGTGAATTGCTTCATAAGAGGCTGTGCAGACTAATCAAAGCTCCTCAACTGCATTAGTCAGGAAAGAGTTTTCTTTCTCTGAAAGAGGTATAAAGGAGGGCAAAATAGAGGACTCTGTTTTAAACTGTGGTTGACAGCGCCCTCCTTTTCATGGGGTAGTTCAGTCGTTAAGGTTCCCATGGCTTAAGCTCAACTTCAGTGAGAGATCATGAGAAAACTGAAGTTGGTGAAAGAAACTTTTTATCAGACAAGCTCAAGGGTAGAAGAGCAGATTGAGTATTCTAGCCTTATATATCCTCTAAGCATCTTCCAGTTACCTCAATTTATTCTGTTCTAAAGAAAAATAAACCAAACCCCACTCTCTGTGTTTTCTCTAATATGTTAGCAAAAATACTTGTATTATAAACATACTCAGAATTGAACACTTAGTGAAGTTACTTTGCCCAAAGCATTGCTTGTAATGCTTAATGCCTGTTCTTTGGGGGGGAGATAAATTACCTTACTCCACCCACACACCAAAGTGCTTTCAGATTTGTTGACAAAATTTCGTTGGGGAATGTATCTGAAAAAATATATTATTGTTCTGATTTCTGGATGAAGAGTCTGGAAAAAACTTTATTATGGGTAGCTTAATTTTAGTGCAAATTCTCTGTGTTGCTGAAAGAGGAAACCGTTAAAGATTAAAAAAAATCCTGCATAAGTGAAGAAATACAGAGATATTTTCAACCAGTTACCACCAAGATGTTTTCAAAATATCTCTGCAACTGTACTGGCATCACTTGTATGTGCTGTTGGTGAGTTGCCTCAGTCTAGCTCCTGATATTGCTAATCCATATAACTTCAGATATTAAACCTGTAAGAGCATTAGATTTACTAATCTTTAGTTGCCCTGATGTCACTTCGTTCTTATTCTTGCCAGCAAAACTTTAATCTCTAATATTCCAACTCTGTCATAAAATTGGATGTTGTGGGGATATTCCCTAGAACCTGTTGAGCTAAACCTGATATTTTCTTTAATTTCCTATCCATTATTGCAATTTTTTTTGACTTTCTCTGTGGAATGTGTAGTAAAAGATGCAGCAGTGTTATATATGTGTGTCTTTGGCAATGATAGACAAATAAAACCTGGTCTAGTAAATTCTGCTGGTTGGATGCTAAATTAGATAAAAGAATACTTTGCCTGAAAACTGAAAAACCAAAACAAACCCCAAACCCACCCTCCACTCCTGCTTTTGTCCTGTGTAAATGTCAACAGTGTCTTGGGCACTTTAAAAACAAGTGTGCATTGGCATCCCATGTAATAGATGGTGTATGCATGTGTGTGACTGTCTGAAGCAGAATTTTATTCTTATTAAAAAGAGAATAAATACATTTTTATACACCTGTGCAGTCAGTTGACATTGATATTTTGGTGGGGTTTTTTAATTGTGGCAGATGTGGATAACTACTCAAAAAGCAGCTGTGTATATACCCTTTGCTGTGTACCTGCCACTTAAGGAAGAGCAGTATTTAGCATTGTTTTGGTGTTGCTGATAGTATTGAAGGGAGACAATGAAGGCTGGCACATCTAAGAGCTTCCTTAGGGCTTTTATTGCAGCATAACTCACTGGAAGTCTTGTGTACAGCAGCAGAACACTGAATTTAAATTTCAGATTAAAATATGTTAGAATATGATAAATAATGAGTTGCAGTTCTTTTCCTCATGAGCTGTGTGCATGTCTGCGTTACTTTGCATGAGCTTTTTTTAACACCAATTCTTACATCTATATTTTGTTTCCCAGTGATGCTCTAACAAAAGAACTGAAAAGTAGATGTTCTAGAAGATACTGTTAAAAGCAAGTACATCAGATAAAACCCCTCAACTCTTAGTAAGAACTTGTTTTATTAGTTGCCTCCTTTGCCAGCTGCAGCATCACACTGTAAACAGTGAAGTGTTAAAAGCAACAGGTTGTTGCTTTTGTCTGTCTAAAATATTTTCACAGCTTATGACTGTGATATGTAACTTCTTTAGGTTCACAGAATGAAGGATAATAAAAACAGTGCTCTTATAAAGATAGGATATCAATTGTAAATGTCATGTACTCTGATACTTTGTCTAGTATTAAATGTTTAATATTAAACAAGCTATTAAAAAACTCTGACTTTGGTAAATAGCTTTATAAAAGAGTTTTGCACTGAGAAGACCATGAAGAGGAGAAGTAACATTTTCAAGCTGTGTCTGCTTTTGGCTAGAAATGTACAAATTTCTCTGAAGCCCAAGTTGACTTTTAAAACCTGTGTTTTGGTGAGTAATAAAGCTTTGGCTGTACCGTCAAAATAACTTCAAAATAAGACTTAAAACTTTTACCAGTTAATACTTTGTTATAGTCTTAATATGTTCAAAAAAATTCTGAATCCCAACATTAAACTTTAGTTATCTGCATGGTCTGTGGTAGCATATGGCCACTAACAATGTTTAAAGATGTTTTCTAGTCAGAGCACAGATCAATAACAAGAAAGGTGATGTCACAGTGACTTGTAAAAAAACGCAGACAACTAAACAGCTGGTCAAGCCATACCTCAATAAGCAAAAAGGACCCCAGGTATTGTGAGTAGACTGGAAGTCACTACTATATGTAGGTGATACCTCAGGTTTGTCTACAATTAGACTAACCACCAGTACTTTGCTTTTGCACCCACAAATTAAGACTTAGAAGAATATACTGGTGGGTGACTTGGGGACATGTTAGAAAGCAATGCTACTGAGAAGCTGACAGGTGCAGTATCTCTAGACTGCTGATATAACTAGTGTCCAAATATGCTGTTAAACAGAACATATGGGTTACTTTAACCCTCATAATTCACTGCTTATTGCTATATTCTTTTAAGCTTTTTCTCTTTAAACTGAAAAATCTTGTTTTGCTTCACTTCTGGCTATTTTTCACTTGCTCCTGGTAATGTGTCCCCAATGCATGTTTTCTCGTAGCCTTCAAGATGGTCAGCAAGGCCAGCAGTCCTCCTGCCAGGTCAGAGTGCAGTCCCGCCCCCCCTCCCAGGCAGCTGTGCCCGGTGCTAGCTCCTCCTTGCTGGTGAGAAATGGGAGTGTCCACTTAGAAGCATCACATGCCGCTGCAGCTGCTGTAGGCGGTAGCAGTTTGCACGATGAACTTGGTATGCAGGCCTTATGTTACCTTGGTGACATGGAAGTTGTAATGCGGCAGATTTGTTGGTAATAATGTGGTGAAAACCAGCTAACCTGAGCTTTGTTTCTGAACCTTGTAGGTGCATTTCTAGGAAGGCCGTAGTGCTCATTGACTACTTGCCTTTGTCAGTTGCCTTTCCGGGCACTTTCTCTAACAAATGCATGATGAGAAATCTCTAAGGATGCAAAGATACAAGTAATGATGGTGTGAGAGCTCTCTTGACTTGAACAATGTAACATGTATAATAAATACTTTTTCTTGCAGTGTTGCAGACAGTTGAGCAGTGATTGAGACATTGGGGATCTTTTGGTTCCTGAAAAAAATTCGTGCTATGGCCCCTAGAAATTCTTGATCCTGTTTTTTTTAGATGAGTGTTGCTTAGCTGCTGTTCAAAAAAGACATACTCATGTAAATAAGTGCTTTGCTTTTCATGTACACCTTAATTTAGGAGCTTCATATTGTAAGGAAATCTGGTCTCTTTCTTATATCAAATGTCATAATTTTCCAGAGCTTTATAGTGCCCCTTAGTTCTTCATGCTCCATTTTATGTGGTATTCTTAACCATTAACTTCTTAATGAACTTCTATACAGCTAATAAAATTGCTAGGGAGAAGGAAGTTAAGATGGTTATAACAGATGACTGATCTCCTGCCACACAGTAATGCAGAGGCAGATGTGGAAGAACTCTTGGCAGGGATCTCTGCAGCTCTCTGTACGTGGCCTGAATTACTTACAACTTCAGCGTTAATATGTGTCTCTTCTTCGAATTATTAAAATAGACATCTTTAGAACTGACAAATATTAGTGACAGAATTTTGAGCAACTGTCAGCTGTAATAACCTAAAAGTACAGATTTGCTCAGAACGCTGACAAAACACTTGTTTCAGACCTTACTGGAACCCAGTACTAAAACATAAGTGAATTGTCATCTTACCCCACTAGTTGGGAAAACTTAGAGTTTCCAGTGTGTGGTGACCCTTTAGATGTGAGTTTGACTAAGTCTTAATTCTTCTGCGTCAAATAACTTCAATGTAAGGGAAATTTCAATATAAACAAAACTGAAAACAACCCTGACCTTCTCTGAGATGTTTTATAAAATTTAACTACAGATACACTAATTCATAATCTAGTTACCTGATAACTTTCATTTTAGATTCTCTTGCTTTACTAGTGTCTAGATGAAAAAACTGAGACTTCTGTCTCAGTGCTTATATGTGTCTCGGGAGTATGAAACTGTATCATATGAAACTACAAATTTCTTTATTTAATTTGGACTCTAATTTAGTTTGGACTTGAATTTCTTGTGAAAAAATACTGGAATATAACTCTGAATTTCAGGGATACTGCTTATGTATCTCCAAGTTAATGTTAAAATATATTCTTTTTCTGTTTATTTGAAGGATTTGGCTCATATTACCCCAAATAATACAGTCTAGTTTTATAGAATTTGATATTTAATACACAATCTAGGTAAGTCAGGTTATTTAAGAACTTACATTACTATGCTGTAGCAGATATCAAAGTGGACAATTTAAGAAAGTCAACTTGGTATTCAGGCTCTCTAAAAAGGCATGTTCATTGCACTTGGTGCATATTGAAGTCTTCAGAAATTTATATGGCTCAATTCTGAAACTTCGCCTGTACTGTGCTTACATTTGTATGGGGCACCACAGTTGTCTTTGGGAAGCACAAAACTTCCAGGGTCTGCTAGATAGAAATCTGATGTGTAATAGTAATTCTTTTTCCTGTTTTGAAACTCTGAGCGTCTGTTTAGGAACCTTTCAGCGAAAGCAGCTATTACAGGCAGGATCTATTTTTATTATTTCAGAAAACTCAAATTTTCTTGCTTGTGTAGCAGGCTTTGTGGGACAGGTACTATTTTTTGTTTAGAGTGAAATAGTTGGCAAAATGGTACAAGGATTCCTGTGTGTGATTCCTTTATCAGGCCTGACAAGAAAGCAAAGTACTTTAACTGGTACACAGTTAATTTGTTTTTCACGTTTGTTTTTTGAGCATCAGTCAGGGATGAAGTAACACTACCTCTGTTTCCCTTATGACTTAAGGTTTGCTGTGTTATCCCAAGCGACCATACAGGGAAAGATGACCCTGTTACCTTACTTTGTTGTGTATTGTTTGGGGGTAGGGCAAGGTTGCAGTTCGTTTTTATCTTGATCACCATTAGAATAAAATTAAAGCCATGCAGGAGATATGCCCAATTCTGTGTCACAGTGGAAATCCCTGTGACTGCCCAAGGCAGAAAAAATACTGAAAATAGAGGCTAGGGAAATATATGGAAACAAAACCTGGTTTATAGCAACTGGAAATATCGGTGACCAGCACAGCAGATGGGGTTATATATCTCTGTACAGTGCATATAGGAGTTAATTTTCTTAATTCTCTTGGATAGGCAAGGACAAGCCTCACAGTTAGGGCTCCTGTTTAGTAATGGAGTATCTGCTGCTTCATTTTTTCCATTTATGTGTTGATGTCAAGCTGCAGTTCTTAAAGACACACAGTTTTTATGGTTTTGTTTGCTTTAAAGTTTCTTGTCCATTAACTTGAATTCTGGTGGCTTCATTTTACAAAAAAATGAACCTTATTGTATTATACCCATCTTACACCTGGTCTGGTGACTATACAGTTGTCTTTGACTGGGCACTGCTGTGAGAGTAAGGCAAAGAGATGCTTTGAGGCATTATTTTCAGTCTTCAGGTTCAAAGCAGGAAGACTTTTATCAATTGTGTTGCTGTTTTTTGAGGATTGAGAGAGAAGGAACTTGAAAGGATCAAAAAGGAGTTTGTTGTGGACCCGTAAACATGAAGTGAACCACAGAAGGAATGAAGGACAGAAAGGAAAGGTGGCAAACCAAATGCCACGGTTAGAGGCAGGATTAATACAATACAAATCCAGAAAGCAACAAATATGTGCCATGACTTAAGTAAATGACAGTTTTCAGAGCACAGTGTGGCAGTATTCATGCTTTTTGTTCTCACTAATATCTGATTGAAACATGTAGGTGATGAGTGGGATTTTTCAGTTCTTGAAATGAAGACTGATAAAATTCAAATTAGAATTTATGAAGTAGATAGGAATCCAAATACTGAGTTTAGAACAGATGCCCAGTTTCTGAAACTGGGATGAAATAACAAAAATAACAACGTCTTGTCCTTGGCTAGATGACTTTTTTTTTCTTTAGGAATATTGCTTTTGTGCTTGAAGAGAACTGGTACCTGAAGCTTTAGAAGACAGTTATGCTGCTGTGTTGGGCCTCTGTATCATTCACATGCAAGCACTAATCTTTAATGTTTATTGAAGTATTCTAATTTATGAAGGCAGTTGAATGCTCTTGAATATCAAAACTTTTCTCTAGAGAAAAATGTATACACAGATTACTTACTTGATTAAAAACAATTTAAAAGCAGTTCCCCAGAATCTTTTTATAATTGAATAGATGTAATTTATTTGGGATGAATGTGGGAGCATTTTCAAAGGTATGGATAAAAAAATAAGTATTCATTTCACATTATTCCCATGGAGAATGTACTTGTTGTAGTCTATGGAATTCAGCATAATAGGTAAGTTACTCTTTTGACAAACTTCATATGGGAGCCAAAAATGAACTACTTTGTGTTCTAACTGAAAACATCTAAGTCTTCATAGCATTGATAAAGATAAGATTTTGACCTTTGGAAATAAAGTTCCTAGCACTCTACCACGTATGCAAATCCTGATGGCTTTGGTTTTGCTGACTGGGATTTAAAAAAGACTGACTGAAGCACTAAGCGAATACATCTTGATTGAGTAATGATTTAGATTTCAACGTGCCAGTAGGTGGTTTGTGATGTTCTGGACTAGTCTGAGAGGTTTGAAACAAAGTAATATTTATTCATTGTAGAACTGGGAAATAAACTGAAAATAGCTGAGGAAACCATCAGAGCACCATTTTAGTTGGATCCTGTGCCACTTAAATCTTCCAAGTTTCATCAGTGTAAGCTCATCAGCCTCTTGCTTTCATTGATGCCCCTGACTGTGGGAACACCAGTTTGTACTGTGTGAGCTGTTACATGGTTGTCTCTGGCTATGGTGATTTTTTGTCTTTTGGAAGAAGGAAACTTTTTTGCAAAGGAAATGTATTCATCTTTTCCTCTCTTTATGTCAGAATGGGGATGCATTTTGGATTTGTGGGCTTCAGTATCAGTGGTTATTTTGTAACTCTGTCCAAATACAGTAGTTGTGGCTGACATGGATTTGCCCAGGACTCACAGCTCTCCCTTTTGTGTGTGTATGTGGAGAAGTTACAAGCATTTCTGTTGAGTGGGCAAACATGCTGTTGACTGTATTTCTTGATTTGTAAAATAAACATGGAGTCTCCTATTTGTTCACAACTTGATGAAACTACAGGGCTTTACATAAAGAAAATATTTTCTTATTCAGTGTGATGCTATTAAAAATATTTCAGAGAATGCCATGGGAGACCTATGAATGGGAGGGAGAGAAACTACTAGGGTAAATAAAAATGCTAGGTATATCCATATGTTCTAAATCTTGTGGGTGGGTGCTGAAATTCTTCATTAGAGTTTGAGTGTACTGTGAGGAAGCTATTCCTATCTCATACAGTTTTAAAACTGTATGTTTGTAGGACTTTGGAGCTCAGGCATACCACCTCTGCTCACACTTAGTTTGTGTCCTCAGCAATGATGAACAGTCCTGTCAAGTTTTCTGCCTAAATGAGTTGAGGCTTTTCTGAAAAGCCCTTTTATTTAAAACAAACAAACCAACCCAACAAAACAAAGACCAAAAGAAAAAAGGGGCAGGCAACTTTGTTTTTATGAGAAGCTGTGCTTTGCATGCTAGCGAGGTAACTTTCAGTGGGAAGCCTAAATAAATAGGTGGGTGAATTGCAAGTGTGGCACAACTTGAGTCCGTTTTGTAGTTTGAGTATAAATAATTGGAATTGAGGCTTCTATTTGTTTGATACCTCTCTACTAACCAAGTTTGTTATATCCCACCACAGCAATGCAGTCTGACAGTAGAAATATAAATGCAGTAAATTTTGACAGATTCAAAGATCAGTTGGCTGAGAGGAAACTGTGGATATTTGTGAGTGTGATAGTTCAGTAAATATCTTCTTAAGTAAATATATCTGATGTGTTATCTCAACCCAAGCGAATGGGAAGCTGTATCTCCAAGTAGTATATTCTAAGTTGTGTTACCAGAATTTCATTAACTTAAAAATTAGGAAGTTTAATTTCTAGGATCTCTATTCAGTAATGTAAAAACATGAAGAATTTTACCCAAGTGATCTTGTTTCTTTTAAGGGCTGATTGCTCAGGAGATTTTTCCCTAATAATTTGTGCATATTTTTGTTCTGAGTAGAACCTGAAATGTATTATCCAATATCTCCATGTTTGCTGTTGAAATTTTTTTACTGATGCAGTTAAGAAATAGACCTGTGTAACCAAAGTTTTTTATGAGTTGTGGGAACATTCCTCTAGTTTAAATTTTAAGCTTCAGTATCAACTGTTCACTATACTAGGCATTAAAACCCAGAAGATAATTAGCTAAAGCACTTCATTAAAATCCTAGTTGTTGAGGAAAAAACACTAACAAGTGAACTTTGTCCTTATGCCCGTAGCAGAAGTGCCTGAATGCTGAGCGTGAGCTGTTGTGTTGCTGAGCTCTGACGCGCGGTGTGCGACTCGTGAGCTGTGCACCAGACTGTCTCCTCAGAGTGGCTGGGCTGAGCATGGCTGTGGTTTGTCTGAAGTGCTTCATGAAAGTGTTTTCAATAAACCAGTGGTTTTATTTAGTTTTACTGGTTTTAATAATCTAGTTCAATGTTTTTAACCTGATAAGATTCAAATGCTTGTAAATAGAACCTAATTGTCTGTGGTGTGAAGAGAAGCAGGAGCAGAATCATAGTGTTTAAAACAAATAATAATCAAACCCCATTGTATCAGAAGCAGGTTATGTTCTCACAGAGAGGGGAAAGATTGAAAGCTTTGATGTTGTTAGGTGTTTCTCCAGGGACTGCTTGTTACCCTGTATCAGCAGAAGGAAAAGCTGTTAGACATGCAGCTGAGAGGTGCATACAGTTTTTCTTCAGATGCTCCAAACTGGGATTTTTGCTTTTGTATAAACCCATCTTAGGGTATTTCATGCTTTGCATTGTGACTTGAGCGGGGCTTCCAGTTAGAAGAGATGGAAATGTTGGCAGAATATATGAACTCACAGTATCAAAATCAGCTCCCTGTATTCAGAGCTGAAATACTTTGAACATGACCTTCAAGGGAAATTATCTCTCTGATTAGACTGTTGTGGGAGAAGGGCACTGTAAAACCATCATATTGTGAGTAAGGTAATTTATCATTTGAGTTACAATATTTGTCTACTTTTAAAAATGTATTTTGGAAGTAAGTCCAAATGGTTTATCTGAGAAGTTAGTTTGCAGTCTTCTGTTCTTTCACTGAAGCATTTGCTTCTGGCTCGTAGAATAAGTCTCTGCCTCACATTCCTTTTTTATTTTCTAAAGGTATGATTTATGAAACATCTCTGGCCACTTCTTTCAGTCATTGTATTTCTTTTCAAATACACGTGGTCTTCTTGAAAGAATTTTATTCAGGATACTTGAGTTATTTCTGTTATAGTTAAATGTCATGGTTCTTAAATGCTGATAGCAAGTGATTTATTGATTTTTCTACTGGGGGTGGGGAAGAATGGAAGATGGTCATTGCAAGTTGTTTGTGATTATTCTCTAAGGGGAAAGAAAAGCTTACAGTGTGCTTCTGTTGTGTTAATGATGACATCTTGTAAATAACAAACTCTTTAATTCAGTAATGCAGTTACAGTAATATGTTATGTAAAATGGTATTAAAGACAGCTGAGTAGCTCCTGTCTTGTCTGCACTAGGTGACACGTCAATGTGTAGTCACTTTTATATTTTAAGACTGATGTAAATTTAGATGTCTAAATTCATCTCAGTAGTAAGTTAATGAATAAAAACTGCTGCCAATGGGATGAAACATTAGGAAGTTTTGACCTACTTCTGATCTTTTCTTTAACAGGTAAGTTCAGTTCTACACTCTACGAGACAGGGGGCTGCGACATGTCACTTGTGAACTTTGAGCCAGCTGCAAGAAGAGCATCCAACATCTGGTGTGTGTGAAGGCCAGTCAAGAGTGATGATTCTTGTCTTATTGCAACTGATTGTAATTTTAGAAGGTTATTTTGTATGGACTACCAAAAAATCAATTCAAGATATTATCCATTTACTTTAGCAACCTGAGTGATTTTTACTAGAAGGTGACATTAACTGCATAAATAATCTTCTCTACTTAAATAAATTGCAGAAAAGGAAGACTACTGTTAGTTTAAGCAATAAATTTCAGAACTGAGTACTTGACAAATGCATTTTGGTGGGCTCATAGAAAGCCTTTGTTAAAGGATTTAACCCAGGTTTTGGGCAAGTAAGTGGCTTTTGACCATAATGGCTGTTAAGCTTTCAGTTGTGAACCAGTTGTAGACTGATATTTTTTTTCTCAAGTTCATAGATGGCATGAAACAATACATGGAAGTGTTAACATGCCTGAGGTTCAAATTTTACTTGCAGTTGAAATAGGCAGCTGCATACTGGAAAGTTCATCTGCTATTGGAAAGATGCCCTTTGTTTGTCTGAAGGGATAGGATAGGAGGCAGAAGAAAGAAAAGTAACCCAAAATATCCTATGGCTCCCCACCTGCCCCAGTTCTCTTCACTGTGTAGAACTGCTCTGAAGCCATTGCATCATACTGAATAGTAGAACTCCTACCATGTGTAGGTGGAATAGCTCTTGGAATTAGGGAGTAACGAATATAGAACCTCCCAACTTCAAAACTTTCTCGTGAGAGCATGCAAGTGCTTTTTGTAGAATTGAACTTTGACAAAGACTTGTGTATTCCTTGCACAAAGCTGTCAATGCCTGCCTCTCCTGCTTACATGTTCCAGATACAATGGCTTTGCTGGTGGCTGCTGTTATGAAGTTGTATATTCTAATGGGAGAAACAAACTGGCCACGTCAGATAATCTGGTCTCAACTTTAGAAATACTTGAGTTTCACTGAAGTAAAATGGATAACAAAGAATGTTTTTATCTTTAGTCAAGGAACTGAAGGAAAGTTTCATAAATTTCATACAACTCTTGCAGCCATGTGATTTACATGGAAAACAAAACATCCAAAAGCTATCCACAATTGGGGGGAAAAAAGCAGTGGTTGGATATGGACTCTCATACAGTAAGAGAAATTTCTCCTCTCTAATAAATGGAAATGGCCAAGTAATCTTGCTCTTCTTACCAGAGGTTTGAGTTTATGTAAAGTTAAGTTTTTGAAAAGCAATTTAAGAGTAAGTAGCTCAGTACACTTGTGTTAAGTATGTACTGGTTTTGACAGTTTGGGGACCTTGGTAAAAACAGTGTAGAATGAACAGAAACTCTGCATGTGAACACACAGATACCTCTCGATGACTTTAGAGGTGTGATGCGTGTTTATACATCAGTAGCTATCAGATTGTAAAACGTCTTTGTTTTTTCAAGTGGAATAATTACTATAATTGTAGTCCTTGTTATACAGTGTGTAGGGACGGGGTGCTGAGAAAATTATACTGAAGGTAAGATTAAAGACTCTCCTGGCTTACTGTAGCTGCAGAAGGTAGCACAGTACATGAGACTAAGTGGTTTCTTGTATTTATAATAAGTGACAGAAGGAAAACTTAAGGATATTCAGGTAAAATTCACAAGGAGTTAAAATAAATTTGGAACACTAGACAATTAGTGTGACCTGTTGAAATAAAATGTAATTTATAATCTAAAGTATTTTCCCTGTTCTTATAGTGACACGGACTCTCACGTATCGAGTTCTACCTCAGTTCGCTTTTATCCACATGATCTAGTAAGTTTTTCTTATATATTTTTAAAGCATGCAAAGAATCAGAAGACCCTCCAATTTTATAGCACTGATTAATCATTCTATACTGTAGTTCTTTGTTCCGAAGAAGGAGTTTTGTCTGGATTTAAAAGAAGAAAAAGTGTTTATTTATTGTTGCAATGTCTTCATATATACATACAATTTAATCTTTCTGCTTTAAAGCTGACATGATTTCCTCTGACCTAAAGCACAATGATTTAAAAGAATTGCATGGAAATGGGATGTTCTAAGTACCTTGTCAAGGTTTCCAGAGGTATGTCTACAACCTGGACAGAGTTTTCCTTCTGTGCATTACTAAGATTAGCAGGCAGCAGAAAGAATAAATACCATATTCTGATCAAGAGAAACTTCAGTAGTTTCCCTGGAAGGAGTTTAGAAATGTGGCATTGGAATCTGCTGCACAAAATTTAAATTGATATGCAAGGAGTGACTGGGAAAACAAGGCAAAGGCCTTATAGTGTTTCATCCTGCAAGTACTTTGTGATCTTAAAGGTTTTATATTGTTGCCAAGTCCAGACATACCTGTACTCTGAACTCCATATATTGCTGTGTCATGAAAAAAGAGCAAATGGTTGGGATTCTTAAGGTGGCAAACCAAAACAGAGTGTATTTAAGTACGTAAATGACCTAATCAAGAGGGAAAATGAAATACAGCTTTAGGATTTGTCAGAGGAGCAGAAGACCTCTATTTGCTGACTCTGCTTTTGTTCAAGAACATGCTCCTCAAACCTGGTGTCTGCTAGAGGAACTTCATTTGCTTTCCACCATCTCCCTTGAAAATGGAACCTTTAGATAAGAGTCTGCATTACCTCTTCTGTGCTTTGGTTTGTCAGTGTAGTCCCTTTGGAGGAAATGAGTCTATGTAAGGCAAACTCGTGGTTGTTAAAGCTTAGCCCATGTGCCTAAATGGAAAGTTATGGTGAAATTTGTTATTAGTGCCGTGAATGTTATGGTGATGCTACCTTTTAAGAAACTAGGGTTTTAAAAAGTTGTCAAGGAAAGGACCTATTTTCTGACATAGTTTTTATAGTACATTTTGTAGTTTTGAAATGCCTTTAGAAAGGGAGTGTTCTTGCTTGTTGTTTTCATTAGTAATTTTCTAGGAAGGAAAAGCTGGCTGAGCATAGTTAGAGTACACTGCTGATGATTGAGGGAATGATGAAAAAATTTATAAAACAAGGAATCTAATGTTAAAGGTAATTGTAGGAAAAAGATCCCTCCAAACCCTTAAACCTATAGTTTTGATACTTAAAAGTGAAGTGAGTATTGAAATTTTACTCTTTGCCTTAAACAATTGTGAAGTTTTTTCATTAAATGACATTTTAACAATGATATTATTTAAGAATAAAGGGCGGCACATTAAGGTGCTTCTTGGCCTGTTAATGCAACTTATAAAGTGGATTAGTTAACACATTCATACTGTATTAACATTTTAACATTGAGTACTCTCCTTAAGGGTCCATTATGGTTGTTAGTATTACTGTGATTTTCAGGAGAACTCTAGAGTGGCAAACTAAAAAAGAAGTGAGAGGTATAGTCAGTCGTAAGTAGTACTTGACTGCTTAGGGCAGAGCTTTTGTTAAGCTCATTTCTGAGTGTATTGTCCGTTCAGTGAGTTTGAATTTGTCTGGTGATGCACACATGTGTTGCTTTGTCATGCAGGAAGAGCCATTCAACATGGGCTTGTATGCAGATTAACCGACTATAAAAAATGTGTCATAATTTATTGAAATTAATAATTGGATTGTTCTTGTAGTGTGTTATACCTATTCATGTATCAGTTTACTTCTCTTAAAATTTGAAGATTTCAGAGTAAATGGGATAATGTTCTTTGAAGATATGTTCATTTGAAATAAGGTGTATGGTAAAAGGGCAAGTTGTGTTGTATGCAAACTGTTATTGCTGCCCATGCTATTCATGTGCTGGGATAAGGACAGAAAAAGTCGAGTAGAAACATGTGAACTGACAGTGCTTAACATGCAACTTCTCAAAAGTGAAACTAGAGAATTCTAGCAGGTTTCTTTGAAGCAGTTTTCAGTAGGGATACAGTGATGGAAATGAGCTTTTGTTAATACTGACTTTCTTTTAGCTTTCTCTTCCTCAGATCAGGTTGAACAGGCTGCTAACAATGGATACAGATCTGCTGGAGCAGCAAGATATTGACCTGAGCCCTGACCTTCAGGACCACATGCAACCTCAAGAGGAAGCAGCTCAAAAAGTCAAGCAGTACTATCGCTTTTGGATCCTGCCTAAGCTTTGGATTAGCATCAATTTTGATAGATTAACTCTTCTGGCTTTATTTGATAGGTGAGATCTCAGAAAGCAAAGGTTGAAAAATGGTGACTGAAATGTAATTCAGATAAAGCCATCCTTAGAGAATTGTACTGATTTACTGCACTCTGAAAGATGAAAGAATAATACCAAATGCAGTTTTGCTAAATTAGTGAAGGCTACCCTCCTTTTTTCTCTAGCAATCCAAAAGAGGAAACCAACCCTCATTTTGCCTGAGTAGGGAAGTAACATAATAGAATGGTCAAAAAGAGAGATCTGTTGCTAATCTTTACAGCTATAAAATAGCTTCCTCTGACAACTAATTGAAAGGGTCTAGAACTTTGTTTCAGTAAATGGAGAGAATTTGCCTGCTGTTTTGAAGCATTTTTCTAAAGAGACGTGTAATACTGTAGCTTGTTGTTCCTGCTGCATTTACCTAGTGGAATAAAAGTAAGGTGACCCTCCAGTTACCAGCTTTTGGAATATGTATTTATATTTTGGTAATGAACAATACAGTAGTGATTATGTCCAAAGAGGAATACTATTAATTCGGTTCCTAAGCACTGCCAATATCATATGGAATTATCTTCATTCCTCTTGGCATATCTTATCCAAGTGAGAGCATTTTTAGTTTCTTCATTAGAAAATTATGAATGACAGGTTATATACAGATAAGCTGTCACGCTTGTGTTTTTCACAGGCTTGTAATCATCCTGGATGGGCCTTGAATGTAGATTTATGTTACAGACCATACGTCTCGATGAACATTTGAATTATTGCTGGAATTATCTTCTGCTGTTTAAAGTTCTATTTGATAGATTAGATACTAATTGCTTTCAGCTGTCATTGAAATGCTGATAGCTCCCAGCTTTGCTGAAGGACAGTGTGCTGCTATAGTCTGTGGCAGTTCAAATCTATTCTTAACTGCTTAGCTATCAGCAGCATAGCTCTTGTTAATTTCTGACCCACCCTGACTGTTCCCTTGCAGCTTTTTCTAGGCATAGTTTGCTTTTAATTCTATTTTTTTCTTTTTTTTCCCCTCTCTCTAATACAGGAATCGTGAGATCCTTGAAAATGTGTTAGCTGTCATCCTAGCTATTCTAGTTGCATTTCTGGGCTCTGTACTTCTTATAGAGGGCTTTTTCAAGGATATTTGGGTCTTCCAGTTCTGCCTGGTAATAGCCAGCTGTCAGTACTCACTGTTGAAGGTATTTTAATTTCTGTCTTTGCTTTCTACAAACAGTAAATACAAGTTTGGTTGGGTGTTGCAGGTTAATCAGAGCTTTAAGAGGAAAATGCATGCTTACCATTTATAAAGAAATGAGTGAACTTGGCCTCATGGAAAGTTTGATAGGTGGTAATACAAGGTCACTTCACTAGAATAGTTCTGTGTATGTTTGTTAAACAACCCTTTATTTATTGTTCTTATGCACTTTTTGTTTTCCTGAAGAGGAATTCATTCTTACTGACTGAAAATAGCCTACAAACTGAACTTGAATTTTTTTTTGTTTTGGGGTTGTATTTTTTTTAGTGGATATACCTCAATGCATTCATATGAAGCAATTATATCTAAGCATAGTTTTAATCAGATTACTAATTTTTTTTAGACTATTGCTAGTGGTATGCTTGTAATCTAAGAATGATTTTTTTTTTATGATTAGACTATTGGGGTGGAAATTAGATGTAGAATTAAGGTCATAATTGTTTTAAAAAAGCAGTAAAACTAAAAATGAGAGGTTTCAGGATTTTTTTAAAATTTTGGCTATAAATATGTACTCTTTGAATAGATGTTATAGTTTATTACATTGTGCTATTCAAAGGCTGTAGAGTGGCTTGACAGTTGTAAAATTAATTATAGATTTTGTTAGAAGAGCTGCAGTAGAGAAAGTGTGTGTGTGAGGAGGTAAATGCCCGATTTACAGATAACTGTAACTCTCCTCTTTCCATTTTGTTTCAGAGCGTTCAACCAGATTCTTCTTCCCCTCGACATGTAAGTCATGGGCATGTGCTGCTCTACTAACATTGCAGGTGCAGAATTCCTACAGAGAACTGATCATTTTGGTTTGATCTTTTTGGCATTTCCTTTGTGTGCCTTCTAAGGCACCACAAAAGGCCTATAGTTGTCCTAGTGTGTGAGAAGGGAACTGATACTGGGTTTCTCCCCTGCCATACTCTTTGTATTTAGAAAATCATGTCCCCAGTTTTGAGCCTAGCTTTTGCTCTGGAGCCATGGCATGGTAGGTTTTTTGATGAATCTTCATTATTCAAGCAGTTATACTGAGAAGTATTCTTTATGTTGCAATTTGCTGGCATGAGGGGGCACAGCTTTAATGTTCTGTACTAGTCTTGCAGATCCTTCAGCTGGTCTGGTGTCCTGGTGTGCACACTGCCTTAGTTTTTCATGCTAATAAGCTGAGCATGGAATGCAATAGTAAGCATTAATGTTTGGGCAAGGAAATGTTAATGTGCTAGTGTTGTCAATGAGTTCATATTCTGTTGTGCATCTTATAGATTGCAGAGGCAAAATATTCCTTGTATGTCCTAAATAAGATGTGTAAAGCACTATTCTTCTGCAGCAACTAATTCATACTACTTTACGTTAGAAGTTGTGCATTTTAATAAACACACACACAGCCATTCCCTCCCTAGCCCCCAGCAGGAGCAGTATCTAAGTAATAAACTTTACTCGCTTTTCTTTAAAACTGGTTTATTCTCTCTTGCTTACAAAGCCTAGTCAGAGTTTCTCAAGCATTTAGTACTGCAAGCAGCACAGTGTAAAATACAGTGGAGAGACTAAGGGTAAATACAGCTTAATGTAACCGTTCTGTCTTTGTCATATCAAAGCCACAAAAAAAAGACTGGTATCGCTGCAAAGATTTTATGAAGAAAACTTCAGGATAGGCTTAGGTGACAGTATATTAGTTGATGAACAATGATTAATTTTGGTTCTGAAGCTGTCTGTAGGAGAAAAGAAAAAATTAATTTTTCTGCTAATAATTAACAAATGTTGATTCTTTTTTTGTGTTGTTGTTTGGTGTTTTTTCTAAACAGGGTCACAATCGTATCATAGCCTATAGTAGGCCTGTATATTTCTGTTTATGTTGTGGTCTTATTTGGCTGTTGGATTATGGCAGCAGAAACGTATCTACAACAAGATTCAGGTTGTATGGAATGGCTTTCACCAACCCATTACTGCTGCTGTCAGCCAGGGACTTAGTTATAGGTGAGTGGCTTTTTCATGGATTTGAATTGTTGGCTTCACAACAATAGAATGTTATGGGAACATTTACCCCTTCTGTAGCTTTGCTCTAACAAACAGCAGAGATGCCTCTAATGCGCTGTCACAGATATTTTTCATTAGGTACTATCTTAGCCCTTATCCCTGAACTTTCTTTTTAACTTGAATCTGGATATGCTACATTTTGATTTGGACTCTTCATGCTCTCTGGAGAGGCTTGTGGCAAATGAGTAGGAGTTCTCATAAACAAGGTTATTTGTATTTAGCAGTTTGGTAGAACACTACAGACACAATTTAAAAAGCATTATCGACAGATTAAATCTTATTTAATGTGTCTTGTCTCAGAACAAGCCTATCAGCAATACCAAAAATACAGTTTGGGGCTGTATGAGGTGCTTCCATTGTGTCCTGAGCAGCACAGCGCATTCGCAATACTGCTGGCATTTAACACCCCCACCCCTCCAAAACCCAATGCAAAACCCAAACAGCTTAAAAAACCCCCAAACAACAATCCTTTCCTCTGTGTACTCTACAAAACTATGAAAATAGTAACAGCTATGTAATCGCAGGCAGAGCCCATAGAAAGGAGAGAGAGGACATAAACATTTGAAGGTCATCATATCGTGGGAACTTTGTGCACTGCTTTAATGGAGCAAAATTATTTAGGTGATGTTTTGTTGATCACTACTTTGAGAGGGGTAAGAAAATCTGTAAGAGTTCATTTAAGTTGAATGCAGTTAAATGTTATGACTGCATGCCGATGGTTTTCTGTCCAAGAAAACTGAAAAATTTTAATTGATTAATTAGAATAACTGACTTAGGCATTTTGGATATTAGTCTTTATTACTTGATTTTAAGAACATCCTGAATTTCATGCCTCATACTGTTTCACCCTTCAACTTTCTGCTGATATGGCTGTATTTGAATTTAAATGTCCAGAGGGAAAATGTCTAAGCCACATATTTATGAACAGAATATTGTCCAGACACTTTCAAAAGTGCTTTTGAACAGATTCTTTGGTTCTGTTTATGTGCTGGCATACTTAATTCTTGTCTGTGATGGGAAAAGAAGGCAGAAGGTACTTTTGACTCATTCAAGATATAAAACTACCTTCATTTCTCTTGATTATGCTCTCTCAATTTTGGAAGTATTTTCTTCCCTTTCCTACCACCTGGAGCATTTCCATAATATATATCCCTATCCCTATAAGATAATACATAAATGTATGTGTAGGTGGTGTGTCGTATTGTGAAAGTGAGTTGGTTTTAGCAAGTACTGAGAAGTCATTGCCAGTTTTAAAATATGTGGTGGCATCTTCATCAGGCCATGTCCATCTTGGGATTAGCTTTTAAAAATCCTAGTTCAAGAGTCTGGAGTGGGTTTTGATCCTTATCTTTTACTGGGCTATATTGCAGCAGCTGACGTGGTTTATATTTCTTAGCAGTTCTCCCCATAAAAAAACGGACTGCCAGAACAACTAACTCTTCTCAAACACCAAACAAAAAACCCCACACTCTACCCCGCAAAAAACTCCAAACCAGAAAAAAACCCAATTCGATACATCCCCTCCACACGGGTGTGCCCTTGCCTTTGGAGCAACTCTTAATGTTGCTGAAGCACTGCTTCAAAAAGCTTTGTGTGTATGGCAAAGCAAGCTGGCTACTGGCAAATGTGCTTTGTTAGCACAAAGTAGAAGTCTCAGCTGCCTTTTTCCCATTCCCAGCCGTAGCTACTGGAACAACACAGGTGCAGGGCACAGCAAACCGTGTGTGTAGATAACACAATTGTTGTATCCTTGCCAACAGACAGTTCACGTGAAGACTAGCACAAATTCTTTATTTTTTTGTCTCAAATATTGGACTTCATCAGTTGCTCTGAATCTCCTCCACATTTATTGTAATTATTTTCTGTTTTCACCTAGGTGGTCCCCATTAGAGAGCAATTGTTACAGACTGTAAAATCTTCATGAATAGTGGCTTTTTGCTGGAGTACGTTTTAAAAATTTTGTATTCCCGGATCTACCTAGCAATTTGTTTTTCAATTGACCCAAGATACTTTGACTTACAAGCTTTTAGGAAACTTTTTTTTAACCTGTCAAAGGCAGAACGCTGTATTTGCCTCCTATGTAGTCTTCCCTAAGTCATGATTTGAGACAGAAGTTTTGACTTGAGGATTCTGAAGAAATATTTTCTTCGGGTCCTGTGGAGCTGGTCTGTAGTCTTACATTTCCTAACTTGTATCAGTAAAAAATGCAGAATTCAATGTTTTTACCAAGCCTGGAACCTACATGTTTTTAAATGATCTTGTTTTACTTTGCCACTGGATAGATTAAAAAAATCAGATTCTCAGTACCTATCTCTCTGTAGATATTTCTAATGTGGTATCTTTCAGTGTCTGACCATTCTGTGGATATAAAATTAGAAACTGAGTGGTGCTTTACAGGATACTTCAAAATCAGTTTCTTGTTTTGATCACTGAAGCTACAAGTCAATAAGGTTATAGAAAATCCTCCCTAAACTGCTAGATTTTGTCTGCTAGGGCTATTTTCATTATTTGATCCTTCTGTCCCTCAGAACCTAAACTTATGATGTGCTGCTGCATGAGAATTATATCTGAACTACTATATCTGAACTTGAGTAGAAGATTGTTATTTCTGCATCTTTTATTCCTTAAGATGGAAAGTAAATTGTATGTACAGGTTAGGACATACCATTTTCTGTATTAAAATTAAGTGGCATTCATTTATCTTTGCATTCTGAAGTCGTGTAATTTGCAGATGTTTCCATGATTCATACAGTTTCCTGTTTTCATTAAAAAAAGTCATTTAGGATTGGAATTTTCAGAAGTGATGTGGGAACATGAGTAAAATTGTCAGATATTATTAGCAGCAGAAAAGCCAGAGGTGGAGTGCTTGGCCTCTCTTACGTCAGCGTGGCTGGTGTTAACTAGCTCCTGTATCTCCAGACAGGCAATTAAGGCAGATAAGCCTCTCGTACAATGAGTGAAAATTTACAAATCTGGTCTGTAAACAATCCTGGCTGATTGGTCTATATGACCTCTGTATGCAGTCAGGTTTGAGTCATTGAAGTAGGACTTTGCATAATGTGTGTTGTCCTTAGAAATTATAGTTGAAATACTTCAGTGATGTTGAGTTAAATGGTGTGTGTGATACCCTAGAACTCAAACTGAAGAGTAGCCTATCATGCTGTATTTTTCATATTCATCACTTTTTCAACTATTTTTTTCTTTTGTAGTGTTTACACTATGTTTCCCTATAGTGTTCTTCATTGGTCTCCTGCCTCAGGTGAATACATTTGTAATGTATCTCTGTGAACAGCTGGACATTCATGTCTTCGGTGGCAATGGTGAGTGCTGTGTTCTCTGTCAGTGGCACAAGTGCGAGGCTTGTAGCGGCCAAGATTAGTGTGCTAATTAATAGTACGCTAGTTAATTAACTTAGTGATTACACTATTTGTATTCCTACCCTCTAAACATAGAATACTTAATTGTATTTTTAAGAAGTCTGATCTTCTGATTGGCTATTGAGAAATAGAATTACTGTCCTAGGAAGTCTGTCAAAAAGTCTACCTTCTTCCTCAACTGCTTTCTGGTGCACTTTTTAACTATTACCATGGTAATGCTGTTAAATAAAGGAGGAAGTAAAAAAAGCTACAAAAAATTCTCATTATAAAAATCATTTCTAGGGGAAAATACAAGTAGTTGCCTAGGGTTGTGTTGGCTTTTTATTTTTTTCATCAGAGGGGTGTTGTGACTAGGGGGCTGATACCTTCTTAAACAAACGAAAATATTTTATATTTGAACTTAATTACATAACAATGTGTTTTTTCTGTTCTTCTCTTTTTGCTGCTATCCAGCTACCACAAGCCTGCTTGCAGCACTTTACAGTTTTATCTGTAGTATCGTGGCAGTAGCATTGTTGTATGGACTGTGTTATGGTGCCCTGAAGGTGAGCATAACTTTATGCACAGTGTATGTTAATGTTTTGGGTTTTGCTCTGTGCTTCCTTTTGTGTTTGATAACTTAAGTATGCAGAAACTGAATCAGAAATACTAGTCTGATTTGTTAGGGTTCCATACTTGCTCAGCTGTGATGTCAGTAAAGGACAGGCAATGCAGGAACAAATCAGACTTTTCTGCCTTTAAAAGGTGTGTCATTTGTGCCTGCAGTAACAGGCTGGTTTTTTGGTTGAAAACACATGACATTTACTGTTGGTTCCGTTCTACATTGATTCTTGGGAAAAAAGCATGTAAATGGCTTGCTTCTAACAGTCCCTTCATGTATTAGTTTGTTAACCTCTCAAAATAGCTCATGTAAGTATTTTTTTTCTGGTGATGCAAAAGTGAAATAGTCCTTTCAGTTTAATATTTACTTGAAAACAAACCAGGAGATAGTTTGTAGGGTCAAAGTGAACATGTGTGCCTCTCTGTAAGGTAGCAAAGGGGACACCTCCAACCCCCAGGTTTCCTTGCTTGAACTGCCATTCAGTTTGAAAACAGTGTCTGTTTGTTCATTTCAGGTGTGGGTCAATAATCAAATATGCTTAGTTTACAATTAGTTGGAGCATGTGTGCCATCCAACTCAGAGTTGACTGGATTTTTTCCACTCTGTCACAGAGAGTAGAAAGTTCCTAGAGGAAATATTCCTGTGGTACCATCCCCTGCAGAACATCATTAGCTTTCTGTGAATTTGTACACTTACCTCATTAGCCTTTTGCAAACACACCTGTTTAAGATAAACAAGCTTTAGCAAAGAATCACTCTCTCATTTTGCAGATCCAGTACAGATCATAAAAACAAAAATAAAGACAGTGGTTAATCTGTATTCAGTTCATTAAGAAAAAATACATTGAGTCAAAACATATGTAACTTTCAAAATTGAGAATTAACTAAATGCAGCTCTTAAGAACCTGTGGTCTTGAGGAATGCAAGGAAATTCTTCATAAGGTTTATGAAAAATCATGACTCTTTAATGATTAAGATGGTATAGGCTTGAGAGATGTAGGCTGTGTTAGAGTTCCTGATCTGTAGTTAGACATAGGTAAATATTGAACAATATTTTGGTACAAAAAGTCCTGTTTTATTTTTGTGGAATTGTAGTTAACTTTTCCATACTCTTTACTATGATATACATAATTTTTGTGTGCCAGGTAAGTGATGTATGCTTGTCTCCTTTTTAGTAACATTTCTTTTCTGTTTCCAGGATTCCTGGGATGGGCAACATATTCCAGTTCTCTTCTCCATATTTTGTGGTTTGTTAGTGGCAGTATCGTATCATCTCAGCAGACAAAGTAGTGACCCTTCTGTACTTTTGTAAGTGACAATTTCTATCTCATACCCAAGGAACAAACAAGCTACAAGGAAAACTACTAATAATGTTAGTTAATAGTGAACTTGTAGTCACACTCATTAATCAAAAATAGTATGTTCTTGGTTCAGTAGTTAGAGAGATTCTCACATTTTGCACGTATCGTTCCTCCTCTAATGACAGCCTTTTTAGTAAGTCACTTACATGCTGAAATCCGGCTTAATTGCCTGCTGATGTTCTCCAAAACACCAACAACATTTATCATTTCTGTATTTAAGGAGGTGCTCAGGGCACTGGTTTAAGCTGAAGTCCACATGGGGATTTTCTGGGTAGTTTCACTTCATTTGTTTGTGTTCTTATATTGAATGTGCAACTAGTTTAATCTCAGATGCAAAACAATAAGGATCTGTTTTGGTGATGAACATTCCCATCTAGTGTGGAGAAACAGGTTGCTGTTCCGAGTTGGAGTATTCAACTGATGCTGCGGAGAGTGTTTCTGATTGAGTTAATAATTATGCATGTAAATCAAAATAGTTTCTGTGGGAGAAACACCTCCCCCACAATAGCCAATAGAAGCTCAGCCACATACCTGGGTTAGGCAGAGCTTCAACGTGGATTTAATTTCAGCCATAATGTTGGGTGAATTCGATCACTAGTAACCTGGGGTAGAATAGTGAGGGACCTCTTCTGTGAACAAGGAGATTAATGATTCATGAGTGTTCACAGAAGGGGGGAATTCTTTGGGTTGACATCTAAACCTTGTCCTGTTACTCTAGTTCAGTTGGCTTTACTCAGTTGGTATGAGGCCCTTGTCCCTAGATACTTGTTCTTTTGTTCTTTCCAAGTACTAAAGCCTGGGTGCCAATGTTTGACCTGCAGATGCACCTACTTAGCCAGCTGTGGCACAGTTAAACACTGTAATAGATTGCAATGTGTTAACTTCCTTTGGAGATCTAGGGCTTGTTCTGTAATGGTCTTCCTGTCCATAAAATGAAATAATACTTCTGCACTACATAGGGTATTGTAAGAAAAATCACGTTGAGGGGTTGAAGGACAATTGGTAGTGGCTAGTGATGTTGCACATGGTCTTCTAAAAGCTTAAGTATTAATGTTTTTGTGCTTTAGTATCAGCAAGGCCTGCTGAGAATGTAGTTGTTTTGTCAGCATAGCTAATTGATTGATTAATCAGGGTAGTATGGATTTTTTGATTTTCTGTTTCTGTTGACGTTTGAATTAAACCAAAGAATTCATGTTTTTCTAACTGGTAATGACAAGTAGACCACTTCTAAATTTTTCACATTTCTGCTCAGTTATTTATGGAATTGAGTTTTGTTTCATGACTGCTAAGAACTTAATGTAAAATTCAATTTTTGTGCCGTTACTACTGTGGCTACTAGAGAAACTGCTGTTTGAACATCTGGCTGCTGTTCTTTAATGGTGGTCATTCTGTGCAGTAGAGAGCTATTTGTTTTATCAAGTTGAGATGTCTGTATATTTGCCCAGGTATGGGAAGGCATTGCCAGAATTAATCTTTATTGTGATCTACTTATAATAGGACTTCTGACTTCATTATTCTTCTAAAACCACATAGATCAATGCATGCCTTTCAATGAGTTTTTTTTCTTTCTTTAAGCTCTTTAGTGCAATCAAAATTTTTTCCTAATTCTGAAGACAAAAACCCTGAGGATCCTCTGTCTGAAGTAAAAGATCCTTTACCTGAGAAGCTTAGAAATTCTGTGGTAAGTAGGTGCTTTCAGGTTTATAGGTTTGGTTGTCTGTTTTTTGTTGCCTTTTTTTTTAAAATTCGATTTAAGTATTTGCTTTGTGTTGGTTTGCATAGCAGCAATCTGTCTTGCTGAGCACTTGTCACCATGGTGCTGATTAGACTGGATATCAGAGCATTTCAGTTCTGCAGGTGAACTGATGTACTACACAGAGTGTAATGGTCATATTGCACAACTTACATATTTTATATATGTTTAGAAGTAGACATGAGAGAACTGGAATTCCCTAGTGTGATTTCAGTGAAGTGTCACTGAGGATTTTCTTCTAGCTCATTGATGGTAATAATAAATGATGTTTGGTTTTGTGCAGAAATTAGTGGGAAAGAGTTAATGGTGGCAAAACGATACTAACTCAGTATTTCATAAATGCATGGAAGAGCTTTGTGCTTGCTGTTCCAGAAGTAGAAAGTAAAAATGAGCATGGGAAGTGTTGTGGGGCTTTTTGTGGTTTGTTTGGGGTGTTATTTTCTTTGCTTTCTCTGGGAGCAGATGTAACTAATTCCATTTCTTTAAGCACATACTTTGAAATTTTAGTACAAACTCACTCTATTTATGGAAGTAATATGTAAACATTATTCATTTTCACACAGTAAAAGACTTAAGAAGCTTATTGTGTTTCATTTGTACGAAGGGTTGAACATTCACTTATCTTTGTGTAGGGTTTGGCTGTAGGGTAGGAATAGTATAACTGGGTTTCTCATAAGACCACAGGCACAAGCATGATGAGGTGCAGTGTGTGGAAATGCCAAATAAATATTTAGAACAGAGAAACTACAATTCTTTTAACACTTAACAGGAGAGAATGACAGGAGCTGTAAGCTCCTCTGTAATTCTCAAACTGGTGTTAGTCTCCAAGGGGCCAAGGGAACTGAGGATTTTGCTGCAGTCTCTTTTCCAGTGGTTTTTAGAATCAGGACTAACTGATTTTTTTAAAAAAGTAAGGTGTAGACCAAGAAGTTGAGGGCTTGCAGCAGTAGTTGCTCTGTGTAATTATTTGGCTGGTTTTGGAGTAGTTAATCTCCAAGGATTTTCTGGGCTGTGAATGTTGGAGTTGCAGTGGCTCTGAGTACATATTGCCCCCTTGTGGCCTAGTCTGGCGTTACTAGTTTTGTGAATTTTTTTGCTCGTCATGAAAACAGTGGCATGGTTTCAGTTTTTAAGGGGTAATGGAAAATTCAAACTCATTCCTCGGGGTCATTCCAAAGCTATTCTTTGCCCTTCTGCAAGGGGAGGGGATAAAGGGTTTAAGCTTCATTATTTCACCTGGTTGATACCTCTGCCTAGGCAGCACTCTTCCAGAGCTCTAAATTATCTCCATAATTTAAGCAATTCTTAGATGGTCAAGGGGAGTTTTGATTGTCCCTTCCAGCATTGTCATCAGTGCTTTATGGAGGGCAATCGCTACACTCCCTCATAGTCCAGAAAGAGAAACAGAGTATTTTGGGTGTTTTGATTTGTCCTTCGCTGCTCTTGATATGCAACTTTCCACTTAACTTACTTAAATTCATGCTCTTAGCTGTAAGATTTGTCTTGTGAAATTTCTGGTAATTTCAATGGAAGTAATTAGCACTGGTATAATTTGAAGATCTTTAATCAGTTTCAATGTTACTGTGTATTTGTATTAACAAGGTATTTAAACGTTGATCTTGATGGTCTTGGAGTATTTTCCAACTTTATTGATTCTAAGAGAACAACCAAAGCTGGTGTTTTCTAAAATTATTTTATTTTGACTCTGCAGAGTGAACGATTGCAGTCTGACCTGATTGTGTGTATAGTCATTGGTGTGCTCTATTTTGCAATTCATGTCAGTACAGTATTTACAGTTTTACAGGTAAGGTGTTGCTTCATGTCTTTCACTTGCCTTCTGTATGCAAATACTTTGATGGGATACAAGCTTATTCTGGTAGTTCACTGAGTCTCCTGATTCGTTTTAGATTGTCTTTATATATATAGTGTGACAAGTACATGACTGAAGTTCTTCACATTTATGTGCTCAAAAGTCATCTTCCCCTGTTCTTTCCTAGTTTCTTCTTATATTCTGGACTTTTATTTTAGCCTCTGACCCAAAACACCCTCTTTGGTTTCATCTATCTCAGTTAAAAGTGTCAGAATAATTTCAGAATTAGGAAAAATGAAACTTAAACCTCTTAAACTTTTTTTTTTCCTTAAAGTTTGAAGGGCTGAACCTTGATACGGCAGTTGCATGTTAGCATGGCTGTTTGTAGACTATACTATAGACGAGTATCCCTTGACTGGAATGGTTATTTACAGGACTAACTAATGTCATATATGACTCTTACTTGATGGTGACATGGGACTAGATCCTGTGCTTGAATTTGAATGAAACATTTACCGGGAGAGTTGCAGTTACTGAGTTTCTCATTTTGGTATTCCTGTAATGGAACCATTAGTTAGGTTATGAACAGCTTTATGTCAGACTATTGAAAATTGCTGGCATGTATTGTAGAAGGATTTTATCCTCCTGCTGCCTAAAGTTAAAGTAAAAAACTTATTTTAACAAGCATATGCATTTAGGTAGCTTCATGTTTTCAGGTGAAGTGCCCTACTTAAGCAGGTGTACTAGTGTTTCTAAGGAAAATCTCCTGTTGTGTGGCTGAACTTCAGCACTCCTCCGGAATGTTGCTTTCCCCCATGTGTGAGAAAATTGGCTATATGTTCTTCATGAGTTGTATAGTCTAATAGGCTTAGGCTTCACAGAATTCACAAAGAGCTGATGACAAGGTAATGCAATCCCAATTTTGCTATGACTTATCTGGAAAATTAGAGAAAATTTTAAGGTATGGAAAGCATTATTGTGAAATCCGACCTTCGTACCATATCCATACAGCGGGCTCTTGTGACTTGTGTGAAAGCGTTTGGTCTTGTGGGAGGCTTCTTACCTTATCAAGAGATTATGAAATTAATAATTTGGTTTTGCTTATACCTCCTTTTATCCACCAGATGGAAATGTAAATTGGGTTCAGCCTTTAGAGAATAACACCTTTTATAAAATAAAAAGCATATGGATCAGAAGTAATGGACTATGAAGGAAAATTGGTGTACTGTTTTTACTTTAAAATACATTTTGACTTCATAATAACTTGTTAGATACAGAGGTTTTCTTGTTTGATCTTAAAATTGGTAGTACAGTCTTGCATGAAGAAGTGCATTTCCCATGTAGTATTACAGGAGCACCTGCCTAGATGCTGGAAAAAGTATTACATTGTTAGTGTATTATTTAGTTTATAAAACCTAAGCCTTAATTTCTTCAATTCTTCTTTTTAGCCTATTTTAAGTTATGTTCTCTATGCATTGGTGGGTACAGTAGGCTTTGTGACCCATTATGTTCTGCCTCAACTCCGAAAGCAACTTCCTTGGCATTGCTTTTCTCACCCACTGCTGAAAACCAAGGAATACCATCAGTTTGAAGTGCGAAGTAAGTACTGTTCATGACACTTTTTTTTTTTTTGAACTTGCTGTAGTTGCTGACAAGTTTGTAACATCTTCCAGTTTGGTCCCTGTAACTTAGATTAACATAACTTTTGACATAAACTCCTCTAGACTATATTGTATAATAAAATTTCTTATTTTAATTTGCATTAATTTGAAACATACTTCACAATTTTTGTAGAAGTTTAAAAAATGTTCTCAAGTCACAGACATTTGTGGTGACAGGTTATGTAGGCTCTTTTGTATTGAAGAGTTGTAAATCAGAAGTCTTCTGGATTGAATATGGTTGGAAAACATCCTTTTGCATGACAGAAAATGCATAGTGTCAAACAGCGTCATCAGTAGCAATTTTGAGATTATTGAAGAGGTAGCAACCCAGTTTGTTTCCTTCCATGTACGGTGAGCAAGTAGTTGTATGAACAGAGCACAAACTGTACTGTGGCTTCTGACAGTAGCTTAGAATGAGCTTTGCTTTATTTTGGTTAAGTAAAACTACGAAAGTCCAGTGTGAGAATACAGTTAATGTTTGGCTCCACAAACTTCTTGGTTCAAGAATCTTTATTGTGTTAAGAGTTGTATTTGACAGTGCCATCTGATTTTCTTTTTAATATATCTTGATAGATGCTGCGCATGTTATGTGGTTTGAGAAACTTCACATTTGGCTCCTTTTTGTAGAGAAGAATGTTATCTATCCACTGATAGTCCTCAATGAGCTTAGTAGCAGCGCTAAGAATATCGCTAGTCCAAAGAAACTGGATACTGAGTAAGTAGAAAAGGCTATCAAGTAATCTTCAGTATGTCTGCTGTGGTGGGAAATTAACTACTGAGTTCTGGCCTCAACGGGAAGACAGTTAATACTATTGTCTTAAGATTAAGGCAAGAAGTAAATCAAGCTTTTCTTTATTTGAAAGCCCTTATAAAGCCAAGTCACCTTGCTGACTTAAACTGATGGAGTATTACAGTATTAAACTAGGAACGCTCACAAAGATGAATCATTCAATTCATAGCATATACTGTAAAGATTGCAGTAGTAGAATTACCTAGTAGTGTTATAACAGTTTCCTTGTTGATCTTCGGAGTCTATAATATGATTATCCAGACACAAGTTCAAGATAATGGTGATATGTTCTGTATTTTATTAGGTGTAAATTTCAGGCTTGTGCAGCCTCTCTACAGCTTTGTTCTCTCATCAAGGAATTCCCAGGCCTAGCCCCTAAGTATAATCCGTAGCCAGATGGATTTGCACACTGCTGCTTAAATTAAACCTTTGTTATAATCCCTTGTATCTGACTGTCTGAGCAAGTGAGAGTTCAATAATAGGCCCTGCAATTTTTTGCCTTAAAGTAGTAGTAACCAGGTAACTTTTTTGGATTTGAAATTGTATTGAGTTAGCACAGAAGAGAAAATAGATCTTGAAACAAAATGGAATATGTATTGAAAGGGTGTGGGGGGCTGGGTATTAGATTTTTTTTTTGGTTGTGGGTTTGTTGGCTTTTTTAATTTTAATCCCTGCATCTAGTAAGTTCTTACCTTGTGTTCATTATCGCTGTCACTACAAGACCTTTAGGAGGAATATTGCCATTATACTATTTCAGATCATTTTGTTTTATAATCCTTTGATCTGTCAGTTACTGTCTTGGGAAAAAGAATTAAATTGCAGTTCCCCCAGTAGAAACTAGAGCAGTATAGTCATGCAAGAAATAACAACCCAGTGTTCATTAACATTGTCTGGATGATTAATCTAGCAATTTTGCATTTCAGTATTCCTTTTTGCATTTCAGCATTCATAAACTTGGTCTTTAATTTATCTTCAGAATACAAGGATATTTCATCTTGTAATTTTTTTTTCTAGTGTCACTCTTACAAGTAATGCTAATCCTTGAACATTGATTGGCTTGAGAATACTGATAAAAAGACTTACTAATCTTTAAAAAAAAAAAACAACGGCAAAAAACCCAAATAAAGTAGCAAATCTGAAGTTGTCCTTTAAAAAACCAACAAACCAATGCCCTCCCCTCCCAATTCCAAAAGCAAACTCAAATCTAAACCTTGAGTTTGGAGAGATTGGTGTTTCATGGCAGCAGCAACTTAGGTGGTCTTTAAAGGCCTTTGAGACAGCAGATAGTAACTGTTTCATGTGAATTTCTTACACAGGTTGGGTGCTTTAATGATCACCATAGCTGGCTTGAAGTTACTACGTTCATCATTCAGTAGCCCAACGTGCCAGTATGTCACTGTTATTTTCACAGTGCTCTTCTTTACTTTTGATTACAAAAGTTTTACTGAGACCATGCTGCTAGATCTCTTCTTCATGTCCATACTCTTCAGCAAGGTAACTTTAACTCTGTTCCTGGGTGTTTCAGGTTATCCAAAGGGAAAAACAGATAGTCCTAACTGATAACTAATCTTGCAGATCCTCAGTCTTATTTGTACTGCAATCAATAAGCTGTAATGCAGCTAAGACTTGTCCCTCCCAAAGCATTTTTGTTGGCTTGAGAAACCGTATGTAACTTTTTCAAAATCTCCTGAGTTTCTGTTAGTAGAACAATGAAGTGCATATTATGTTACTTGGTTTGGTACTTACATCCCTTTTCTAAGTCTGAAGACCTCTGGTAGAACCAGTGAAAACTCCGGGATGACCAGTGAATTCCTGAGGATGTTTGTGTACTGCAAAGCATATTGATTCTTAGTCACACCACTGAATTGTTTTTCTCTCTCTTTTTTTCCTGCCCTGTAGCTTTGGGAACTCTTCTATAAATTGAGATTTGTATATACCTACATTGCTCCTTGGCAGATCACATGGGGATCTGCCTTCCACGCGTTTGCCCAACCCTTTGCTGTGCCACGTATCCTTTCAAAATGCAGGCTTTCTCCTGAAGTTCTGTATTTATAACTTCTAAAAAATGCTTTATAATGGATTATGTATTACGGGGTAAATCTACTGAAGGAACAAGTTTGTCTTGTGAGTGTTCATAAAAAAACTGTGCACCCGTTCTGCTTTGTTACAATGCTATGAGTTAAACAGGAGCAGATAAAGAAGGAATAGAATCCTGGAATAAAAAAAAAATATGGAGCAGAATTCATTCTGAAAACAACATAGGTTTTCTTCTGACAGCCATTCTCTTTTATGGGAGTCGCTACGCTTTTAGTTCTTGAGTTGCATTTTAAACTTCTGTGGACTGGTCTGAATGGAATGGAGTGTTGAGTCAATATTCTCAGTACAATTTTTGAGTTATTACTATGTCCAGTGCCAAATTTTCATCTATTTCTGTTTCATAAAAGAAAAAAAAGCCCTTATTGCTGGAGATACTGCAAAAGGCGTTTTGCTGCTGCATAGAAATTCATAGAGATCTTGTTTTGCTCTGTATTTAGTGTTGCTGTCTGTATCAGGTACTATCACAGAAGCTTAATGAAAAAGTAGTTGTTGGTTGGCTTTCCTTAATTCTCTTACCTACAGATTCTGCCATGTTGTTTGTCCAAGCAGCTGTGTCAGCTTTCTTCTCTACTCCACTGAATCCTTTCTTGGGAAGTGCAATATTCATCACTTCATATGCCAGGCCTGTCAAATTCTGGGAGAGAGACTACAAGTAGGTGAAACAAGATCTTTGAAGTTTGTAATTTGTTTTTAATAATGTAAATATATATAAATGTGTTGATTATTGGGTTTTGTTGTGGGTTTTTTGGTTGCCAATTTCTGCTATTTTTTCACTCAGAGAAAACTGGTGTATAGTGCTAAAAATTTTCAAGGAACTTGTTTCTGAAATACTGTAGTAGATGTTTTTTGCACTGGGAACAAACTTGGTTCAGCTGCTTAAAGTAATTTCTACTTAGGGGTATGCCATCCTGGTGGGTTTTAATCATAAAATTTTTACTGTTGCAAAATGCAATTTTAATCAGAAAGTAGATTTATGTATAAAAAGCTTTTAGGGAGCAGTTCATAAATGTCTTTTACCTGTGCTCATTATTGCTTAGCTCATAGCAAAACTGGCTAAACACAGCATAAAAATCTTTTGAAGTCAGTGTTTTTTGATCAAGGTGGGATCAGTAGTAAAAGAATCTACATGTCAGATTATATCTACTTTTACTTCCCTGAAGTTCACTATTGTTGATAGAGTATTCAGCCAGTAAAATACTGTGTAGAGCAAGCAGTATAGGGCAAGATGAGTAGATATTTCTGGTATTTCTGATATTTATTATTTCCCCTCTAATATTAGAACAGTTTAAATACAATGTTCCAAATCTTAGATTAAAGAGTTATGATTGTACCTTCAGACAATGAAATAACTGTCTGAAAATTGCTCTTTCAGTAAAGTCTACTGGAATGTTAGCTGTGCTAATTTAATTGTTCTTAAGTTTATTTCTCACATCTAAAGCTTTATATCTATCTAAGAAAATACATACACTTACATCTAAAGTGAATTGATTATTCTATGGCTGTCTACTGTGGCCAAAGTTTATTAGGTATTATAATGCTGTCAGTAGGCAGAAAGTGCTTTTACCTATGAGAAGAGCAGCAAATTTGCAGACCAAATTATTTTAACACAATTTTTTTAAACTATTTCAGTGTGAATATTCTTTAGCAAGTTTTATATCAGTAGTTTCTTTCTTTAGACTTTTTTCTTACAGGAATACTGTTTTATTAAGTATGCTTTATTTCATTCCCTTCAGCACAAAGCGTGTGGATCATTCAAATACTAGACTGGCTTCACAGCTTGATCGGAATCCAGGTAACTTTCCTAGTCTGATTTTGGTGCTTGGTTTGGAGGGTTTTTTGGGATTGATTTTATAAGGGGTGGGGGGACAGTTTGGAAAGTGGAGGTGAGTTGGTGGATTTCTTTTTTTTTTTCTTGAGCAGTGCGTTTTCTTAGTGGCATTTTTTCAAAGGTAAGTGGCTTTTATGGGATTTTTATAGGATTCATAATCAGTTTGCCATCTGATCATCTTTAACCCTGCCCAATCTTTCTGTTGCTCTGTCTACTGTTATTTTCTCCTCCATAATTTCTCTTGATTTATTCTTTACTTTCCCATAAGTTTTGTAATTTCACCCTTACCTTTGTGTTCCTTATTTACTTTATGTGTAATTGTAGCATGTGTTAAGTAGTTTTACCTTTTATTCCTGAGTAATTAAAAAGTGCCAAGTGTTACTTGAGACCAGGACAACAGTCATTACTGAGATACTTCTGTGCTCATTTACTTTTGCACTTCATTGTCTTGATTGGGCTGATGGGAGATTCATGAGTGGGACTGAAGTAATAACTTGGAAAATGGAGGAGTGACTAAGAAAAAAATTGATTTAAAATACAAAGGTCACTTGGCATTCATTTGAAGTACTTGTTCCTTGAAAAAGAAGGAAGAGGAGAGTGGAATATGACCTTGAAACAACATTGCTATTAAGAAAAATGTAGGCTTCAATGTGAAGTCATAATTGACATTCAAGCTTGATGTTTTTCTGCAGATTTAGATAACCCAAATTCAATCTTCCTGCAGGTTCAGATGATAACAACCTGAATTCTATCTTCTATGAACATTTAACCCGTTCACTTCAGCACAGCTTATGTGGAGACTTGTTGTTGGGTCGCTGGGGAAACTATAGTACTGGGGACTGCTTCATCCTAGCCTCTGACTACCTCAATGCACTGGTACACCTTATAGAGATAGGAAACGGCCTGGTCACCTTCCAGCTGAGGGGACTTGAATTCAGAGGTGAGTACCTTACTCTTCCTTAACTGTCCGTATTAAAAACTGTCTGGGCTTCTGCTTTGGAAACTGAAGTTATTTTCAGTTCCATCCTGTAAATTAATTGCCTTGAAAATGAGCTGTAGGACCTCTTGATGTTCCTGTCACTTCATGCTAAGTCCCTCTTTCCATTTTAGTGCAGTATGGCTGCCATAATTACTTCTTAGAGAAACCCAACTAAAAGATGATCCTAGAGTGGTAAATTCTATCCACATCTTTTGTGTTCATTGGCAAATAGTTCACTTACTGTTAAAAAGTGTAATTGGGAATAGATAGAATTTTAAACTCTCTTAAACACGAGTTCACAGTAAAGCAATCAAATAAAGTCTTCAACACGTTTTTCTTTTCTCTATTTTCTGCTAAGGAACTTACTGTCAGCAACGAGAAGTAGAGGCCATCACTGAAGGTGTAGAGGAAGATGAAGGTTTTTGTTGCTGTGAACCAGGCCACCTTCCTCACATGCTTTCCTTTAATGCTGCCTTTGGGCAGCGTTGGCTGGCTTGGGAAGTGCTTGTGACAAAATATGTTCTGGAGGGTTATAGCATCACTGACAACAGTGCAGCTTCAATGCTTCAAGTCTTTGATCTCCGGAAAATTCTCACAACTTACTATGTTAAGGTATGTTTCAGATCAGTACAACCCTCAGAGGAAGATGGACTGGATTACACCTGAGAACTGCTGAATGTCTTGAACTTCTCATGTTGTCATATGAGGGTCATGGAATGTGATGATTATTATGGGTGTATGAACACCTTCTTCAAAGGAGGACAGTTTGTTGTAGTGACGGTGACTCAGTACTCTGGTGCCTGAGCAGGACAATGACCCTGGAGTCTAGATCAGAGAGAGGACACTTCCTAGCTGAAGCTGGAATAGAAAATTGACAAATATAACCCAAATATAATAGCTCTGTTGTAAATGAAAAGTTAAATAGTTTTTCTCTTGGAGAAAGCCAAGCTTCTTTGGTCTTTATAAGCTGTCCAAACCCATCTTTGAGACTTAAAAGAGAAGAGGGCCCTGTCCTGCAGTTTTAAGAGGGGTTTAGGCTTCAGACCCCTTGAGATAATCAGTGTACTAACTGAGCTCTTTCATAAGCTACTCTTTTTTAGAGAGCTTAGAATTTTCAGGTTAAAATATTTCCAAGATGCTCTCACACGCACACAAGTTGTTGTGTTCCCCAGCACAAGGATCTTAAACTGTTCTGTGTTTTAGCACCACTTTTTTTAGAATTCTTTAGAAATTGACCATCTAAGCCTCCACGTTAACTAGTTAAAAGGTTTTGTGTATTTGTTTTCTGAAAAAAAATTGCTGTGAGGGCCTTGTCCCATCCATTTTTCCTTTCTTTATTCCTTCAGTGTAGGCTTCAGAAATCTTGAGTCTTTGAAAGAAGTCTCCCATATGCCACTTATGAGTTTTCTGTGCAAATCTGTTGCACCTGTGAGCTAAATAAATGTCACTGTGTGTCAGTTTTGTTCATTGCCAGGAAAATAATGCAAATGAGTTGAAACAATTGAGAATTACTGACTGAGTTTTTTAAATTTCAGTAATGACTCATTAACTACTGCTGTTTCAGGGAATCATCTACTACGTCACGACATCCCCCAAGCTGGAGGAGTGGTTAGCTAATGAGACAATGCAGGAAGGCCTGCGGTTGTGCACAGACCGCAATTACGTCGATGTAGACCCGACATTTAACCCCAACATTGATGAGGATTATGACCACCGTCTGGCAGGGATATCAAGAGAGAGCTTCTGTATGATATATTTGAACTGGATAGAATATTGCTGCTCTCGAAGAGAAAAGGTAAGTATGGACGTGAGCAAAGCCATTTACTATTCTAGGATAGTCTCATTTTTTTCCATTGGTTTGACTTACAGGCTGGTTTAATGCTGACTTTTTAAAATAAATATGTGTAATTGAAGTATTTTTATTGTAATGGTGTTGATCTTCCACTTTTGAGATGTGAATTTAATAAATTCTCTAATCAGCGTATGGGTTAACCAATTCATGAATAAATTTCATTTGCCAGCTCAAATCAATCAGTTGAATCTGTCAGGCATTTATCCACATACAAAAGGGTATGTTTACAGAAGTGATGTTTTGTGCTTATAAGTCAGTGTTCACAAATAAATTATACAAAAAAGTGCCAAAACAAAACGCCCTAAAATCCCAAATACCTGTTGCCAGGTAATAAGACTGGCTGCTTCTTTTTTCAGTGATCATACTGAACTGTTTCTTTGAACCACTGGAATTACTGGCTTGTGAAAGGGATCATCCTGTGTTCAACCATTTCTTCTCTCCAAAATCCTTCCACCTTTCAAACAGGAGGATGGTTGTAGAGGAGTGCCTTGACATCTTACTGTTTACAAAGTAACTCTGTGTGTTCTGGTCAATTAAGTGTCACCTTTGAGAATAAGCAGAAATTGATTGAGATTAAAGGGACAGGACTATAATTGGAATTTATGTGTTTAATGAAGAATCCAAGACTTAAAGAGTTCAGTTTTGCTTTGGAGGGAAAAGATCAATATGAAACCCCCATTTTAAAAGGAATAGGACTTAGTGTCCTGCAGTCAAATTACAAACAACAGCCAAAGAAAATTGTTTCCCTCCAAGTCATGGTCATGGAAGACTTTGTGTATGTATTGAAAGTCAGATATAATAATTTAGTTGAATGATGCGATTTTTTAGAGCATTGTATATGCTATACAGGTACTACTGGCTTTGAATCGAGAGCAAGTTTCCCCAGACTAAAGCTGTAGTCCAGAGAAGTTTTCAGTTAAATCAGGATTGAATACTCATAGTCAGTTAGAATCCAATGTGTTCACTAAAAATATTTTTGTCCAAGCCCTGTAATTTTGCTGATCGGCAGTTTGCTTACAAGATACACAGTATCTATGAGGAATGTAGCACACATCTGTTCAGTTTACAATTTGTCTTATTTCAAATAGTGGTATACCTGTGTTTGCCTTTGCAGTATTGTTAAGTACTTGCAAAACTCTTGGTCACACTTTCAAACAGAATTGTTTTTTAAGAGTAACTGGCATGGTGTGTTCATATGCACACTTGAGTTTGTGAACTGTTATTGGTTTTGGGTCTTTTACTCTTTCTGGCTGAGTTGTCTTTTTTAGTTGTGACTTCCTTACTTCGTTCACTTGACTTACTCTTTTTTCTTTTGTTCTTCTAAGCCGCTGGATTCAAGCAAAGACTCGCCCCTAGTGACACTGTGTTATGGACTGTGTGTTCTGGGGCGGAGAGCATTGGGAACAGCTTCACATCACATGTCTAGGTAATAAAATAATGTTGTTGTAAACTTCCCATCCTCAAAATCCCTCTGAGTTCCCAGATTAGGTGTTAGATGAGTACCTTTTTGTAAAAGAAATAGATAATTAATGTCATCTTCCCTTAAACTGGACAGACTTGCTATGTAATTTGTCTTCATTACAACAGCCAATGTAACATAACCAGAGAAAAGCAAAAGAGGGAGAACTTGAATTTGAGTATCTTGTTTTATCAAAGTAATGCAAGATGAGAATTCTGGTATGGGTAAGGACTAATAATAACCAATGGAGAAAAATAAACAAGAACTGATTGAGTTTTGAAAGTAAGCTCCGTTTGCTGCACCAAGTAGGTGCCCTATATGGAATAAGGGAAAAGAGGAAGGTTGCTTAAAATGAAAAGCTCGTATCTTGGTGGATGTTAGACCAGACTGCTGTGATAAGTTTTACAGTTTAGCTGGCTCAGTGGCAAGTGGTTGTGTTTTATACAAATCTTTCAGCTCAATTCTGTTGTTGTATGGCAATGTCTTTCTTGCAGGCTGGCATCTCCAGCTTTACAAGTCTAGATAATATAGTTACATGTTTCAGGAAATCACAAGGTGATGGTTGAAAAAGAAAATAAAAGGCATAATCGGCTGCAGAAGCTATTGGTCAGCTCGGTGCTGACTGTAAAACCTGTTCTGCTTCACTTCCAGGGCAGCTGTTGACTAATTCTTCTAAGTACCAACCAACTGCCTCCTGAAGCTCTTGAGGATACACAGTTGAAAGAGTGATCAGAGCATATTTGATTTTTCACTCTTAAGTTAGCTTAGTAATTGAAAACAGTGCCTTTAAGTATGAAAAGTCAACAAGATTTTTATTTTGTACTAAAGCACGCAGAACTGAAGTTACATATTCTCCAATGTGTTTTATACCTTGAAAAGTTCTCACTAAAAATCTTCAGAAGGAAGTCAGGCAATCCTTATGGTGTTCCTGTTTACTTTAGTCCCTGTAAATAGTCTGTTGCATATGGCCTGTTCATTAACTGTTTAGGGCACATAGACATCTAATGTCCAAATTTTGCTTACATGCACATCTTTTACTCATATTCTTCTCCCTGTCTTATCCTGTACCTTATCTTTGTAGAGAAGAACTGTGTGCTTTTCTGTACAGCTCAGTATTTTCTGTTCTTTTCAGCAGTGATAACTGTGGATATGTTTGTGTTTCTGTTAATATATGTGCTTGTTTCTTCATTATTTTTTCCCCTCAACAGTAATCTGGAATCCTTCTTGTATGGCCTCCATGCCCTGTTTAAGGGTGACTTCCGTATATCTTCAATCAGAGATGAATGGATCTTTGCCGACATGGAATTGCTGAGGAAAGTAGTGGTTCCTGGAATTCGGATGTCACTTAAGCTACATCAGGTAAGAGATTACACAGAAAGATGTATCAAGTTCTCTTTATTTCTGTGCATTTGTTCTTTTAAAAATAAATGTCTGGGAGAGAGAAAGAAGAGGATGAGAATAAAAGGCTTGTGATAGAGATTGACAACTGAAAATGAGGGAATATCATGTGTTGTCCTTTGATTTATGATAGCTCAAGGTGCTACAGAGGAAAAGCCATTTATGCTCAAAGCTTGAAGATTACATTTAATGTAGATCAGAGAACATGTAAAGCCCTATTTCATACCTATCTAGAAATATTTACCTTATAAACAGCTTCTCTGATAATTTCTCCCCTCTTCCCTCTACCCATATGCAGTTGGCTTAAAGGTTATCATGCATTCAAAGCTGCACAGCCCTCTCCTCCAATGGGACTTGTTTTTCTTGTTCTTTTACTTTGAAGTGTTGTAATGACAGGTTTCAGCTGAGAATCAGAAGGCTGCTTTTCAATAAGCTGAAATTAGAGTTGGTCTTTGTTCATCTTCACCCTCACTTCATTATAGTCTCAAATTCTGTCCAGTGCACATATTAACTCAGCAAGTACAGGAAAGTGTATACTTTAACAATAAGCACTCTGTAAGGAGAGAAAAGTATTGGCACTCTGGAAGGATAGGTTGCTTGAAAATCATAGTAAGTAGGCAAATTTTAATTGCACTTTTAAAATTATTAAATTTTCTTTTTTTTTCCTTCATTGCAGTCTAGAAGTCCCCCAAAGCTAGCAGTGATTGAATCAACTCCTTCATGTAACACAAACTCTCTGAATTCAGCAGAATGTGTGTTAGGAGTACATAGAGTAAAGCAGAAAAATTACAACGTCATTGTTGAAACCAGCAGAAGTACCATTTCAACAACTCTGAAGTGCTCTCAGAGGGTTACTGTGCAGAATGCACTTGAATTAAGTCAGAGAATGAAAAGTGGGAAAAATGCAGATCACTCTAACAATTAAAAAAATTGTTTTTTCTGAACATTTTTGTATTAATCCGTGAAAGGTTTTTGTTTGCTTGCAGTGCAATAGCATACCCAGGCTTCGGCCAGTGTTGGAAATTTAGCTAATAACCACAGTCCTTTTTAAAACAGAAAGTAGTGTGACCTAGTACTGAATTGAACTTGCAGATTTGGTGTTTCTATTTGACTGGTAGTATTGTAAGTTGTCTTGATAGTATCTGATGCTGAACTAGTCTGTCATCGAGTATTAATTTGAACTTTTTAATAGTAAATACTGGTTTTCTTCCTATTGCTATTATATTATATTATAAATAATCTCAGTGAATAATCGGTGCTTTACCTAAGTGTGTTTTACAGCTGGAGGCTTGTGAATAAGAGAAGCTAAAACTAAAGTGCCTCTGTAAGCAGAATAAGTAGATACAGATCTAGTGTAAAATTCACCTAGAAGTTTACTTGAATCAGTGATAGACAGGTCCTTCCAGTCATTTTGGCTTTAGGTTAAAAAAGAAAGCAAACAAGCAAATAGAACCAATCTGTTGGAAAAGAGATCTTTAACAATGTTCTAAAGTAGGGATTTGATATTTGATATCTGACTTTGTGTAATGCACTGACCATTTTAAGAATTTGAGGTGTGAAATGTTGGGTTTTATATGTAGCTATATCTGAAATGTTAATCATATCTTATTGAATATATATTCTTGGAATCAGGATCACTTCACTTCTCCAGATGAATATGATGATCCTTCCGTCCTTTATGAAGCTATAACAACTCATGAAGAAAACCTGGTTATAGCACATGAAGGGGACCCTGCTTGGCGGAGTGCAGTTCTTTCCAATTCTCCATCCCTTCTTGCTCTGCGTCACGTGATGGATGATGGCACCAATGAATATAAAATTATTATGCTGAATAAGCGGTATCTCAGTTTCAGAGTCATTAAGGTAAGCTTTGTGCACATTTCACCAAGCGACAGTATGTTCTGGTGTGTTTTAATAACTATACCAAACAGCTGCTTGAACTCACATCTTTACCATTTTGTTATTGCTAGGGCTTCTGCTTCTCATACAGTGGAAGTATTGTATCAGAAAATCAGTTCCCTCTGTCATAAAATATCCTATTTCTCATCCCATTCTTAGATTTGCTTTATTCTTGCTGTTGCAGTCTGGGTCCCTAAGTTCAACCTGTTAAGGAAGGTCATATGAATGCTTGCAGTTCTGCAGTGCAATATCGTGTATGCTCATGAAGGCTTTTGTATAGCACAGCAGGTGTCACATGCTCTTGTTGCTTCACTTTCTGATGCAGCCTCTCTATTTGGCTTTTGCAGGTGAATAAGGAATGTGTGCGTGGCCTGTGGGCAGGGCAACAGCAGGAGCTTGTCTTCCTGCGTAACCGTAATCCAGAGAGAGGAAGTATCCAAAATGCTAAACAAGCTCTGAGGAACATGATTAACTCCTCTTGTGACCAGCCAATTGGATACCCAATCTATGTCTCACCTCTGACTACTTCTTATTCAGATAGTCATGAACAGCTAAAGGACATTCTTGGGGGAGCCATCAGTTTAGGAAACATCAGAAACTTCATAGTGTCTACATGGCACAGGTGAGCTGAGGAAATGAGGTCTCATTATTATGTGTTCATGCTCTCATACTCCATTCATTAATCCTGTACAGGCTCAACACAACATAATTTATAATTGGTTCTGTGAAAAATAAATACGCTTTGAGTTTCATTTGGGGCACATCAGTAGCATATGGCAACTGCTTTGGAGCAGGATTAATCTTCAGGGCTGAGTAATACACCACAAACTATGCAAATGAGAGCTCAGAGGAAAGAGGACAAAGTCTAGATGCAAGAACCACAATTTCAGTTCTGGCATTAGGTCTGATAATGACAGACAGTGCAACTTCTCTGTATTTGTTTTTCAGTACCATTGCTTTTGCAGTCTGAAATACTATCTTTACAGAATCAGGACTATTGGGTAGAGTTCCTGCCTGGCACATGTTTAGCATGAAAGTGCCCATATTAATGTCATTAGGATATGCTCGTACTGCTCAAAATCTGATGAGTATTACAGACAGTCTGTATGTCAGAGCCAGAACAAATAACTGGAACGGTAATAATATAAGTTTCTCCCAGTGACCCCTGGGTAATTCAGTACAAACTTGCTGTGCTGTGTTTTATAGGCCATGAGAACTTTTACTGCACTTCTGGTCCCTTATGACTTTGGCTCCAAACGCAACAGTGGCAGCTGTGTATGGCATTCAGTCCCAGTTCTTACCTGTTCCAGGAGCTGGTGCCATAGTGAACAGTCCTGTAGCTGTTCTGATGGTCATATTTAACTTAGACATCTATAGCACATCAAAGGAGAACATACTGTTTCACTCCAGAGTATGCTACGTTTACTGCAGTCTGAGGTGTTTCTCTCCTGTTCCCATCTGCTTGTCTGACTCTAGAGTAACAGATGAAACTGTGATACAGAGCAGTTTTTACATCCAAGGTGTATATGCTTTGGGAATTTGGATCCTGGGGCAAACAAAATTGGAAAGGAGTGCTCAGTGTATCTGAGTGCGACAGAAAGACAAGAAAAATAAAAAGTAGGAATTGAAGGGGAGAGGAAATGTGCTGTGTTTCTTATGTCCATCTAAAGCTTCTTAGTGCAAACAATGTGTACATAAATGCACAGTTTTTTCACTGGGAGATGTTGGCTAACCTACTGTCTGAATGTTAAATATGTGCCTCGAACAGTTGAGTGCAACTGAAGGTAACAGAAAGCAGATACATTTTAAAAAAAACCAGCAAACATTCTATTCTTGCCATTCTGAGTAGACAAAGATTTTGCGATATAACAGTATACATGAGTAGTGTGTTAAGTAGCATAAATTTTACTGAACTGTTACAAAATAACCAGAATGTTCTATCAGCATTTTAGATTTTGAATTTGATCACATTATTGTAGTTCAGAGGTGGCATAACTTTTAAAAAGCTATTTTATATCAGCATTTGACTTGTCATAAATAACTGTTATTGAATACCTTTCATGAAGCATATTGTAATCTCTTAGAAAGCAGCATTTATATTTGCAAAATGTGTTCTGAGAAAATAAAGTCAAGTTTTATCTGATTTTTAGAAGTGCTGTGGATTGTGCTGAGTAAAGCTTTTTGCTCGTCACAAGGCATTTCATAGAATCCTGATGATTAGAAGGCCTGACTTAATGTATCAATTGCATTATCTTTCCAGACTAAGGAAAGGCTGTGGAGCTGGCTGCAATAGTGGTGGAAATATTGAAGATTCAGATGCTGGAGGTGGAGCTTCTTGCACAAGTAATAATGCAACTATCAATGAGTCACAGAGCAGCATGTCACAAGGAGGAGGGAATGCAACTACAGGGCAGGGACCTGGAGCAGTACAGCACCCTCCTGTTGCAGCTCATCCCACAACTTTTCCTGCAGCTCATCCACCAACTCATCCCTCCACTCTGGGTAAAGTTAAAACAAAGAAACAACTTTATACAAGTTCAGTCCTATAATCAGAACTGACCTTCCAGCTTTAGGCCTAAGTTAAAATAAAAAGCAGACAAAAGCAATGTGGCTTTATATGTTATTAAGAGCTGTTGGATTCATATTAAACTACAGTACTGTTTTATGCAATGTGAGGTTCTCAAACAGATTTGGGCAAAAGGGATATATAGTTGTGCCAACACAATAGATTAAATACCTTTTGGTAACACGTCTCTACAGATTGGATCTTTTCACTTCTGTCATATTGTCTGTGAAAGCTAAATTTAACATTTGAATATCTATGTTAGTTATTTATACAGTGGAATGAATTCTCTATTTCTGTAGTATTCTAGCTGAATCCTGTCCAAGGGTCCATAGTGATCTGTAGTTAGAGAGGTGACAAACAGCAAAGCTGAGAAAGTTTTTCAAACACGGCCCTTACAAATAAAAATGCATGTATGTAGCTGAATGAATATAATTAGCTGTGGAGAGGTATCTGCAAGTACTTAGTATAGGAAAACCAGTGACACCAATGCTTATGGACTACAGTTTGTTTTTAAGGGTATTAAATTTTTTGGACTTGTTTTAAAACAGCTTTTGTTCTTATAAATTTTCTAACCCAAGCTCTGAATGTGTAGTCAAGCATATTAAGAAAGAATATTGAGTCATTTGAAACATGGACATCGATACCTGCCTTATTGCCTTAAGTATGGGAAACTTAAGTGTTAATAGTAAGGAAGTATTGTTAATGCCAAAAGAGCAAGGCTGAGGCATTTTTCAAGCTACTTGTCTGGTAGGGATTGTGAATTGACCAGAATATGAAATTCTGAGGTCAGATGAGTGGAGTGTATTCAAATGTTGTGATGTGTGAAATGCAACGGAGATCTGCAATATAGCAGTTTCAGATGATGTTGGTTAGATCGATCAGTTTTGTATATCTGTGCACTAAAACGTTTGTGTGTGTGAGGCTTTATCAAACTGTGCTGATTCTGTATCTTTTATTTCAGGCACAAGTCACAGCTCTCACTCTGTGCAGTCCAGCCTTGTCAGACATTCCCCTGCCCGTGCCTCAGTAGCCAGCCACTCATCTTACTGCTACGGCAGCCGTCATTCATCTCTTCGCACATCCACAACGGGCTTTGTGCCTTGCCGGCGCTCTTCCACCAGTCAGATATCCCTTCGGAACCTCCCATCATCCATCCAGTCCCGCCTGTCTATGGTGAACCAAATGGAACCTACTGGCCAGACTGGGGTCAGCGTGCAGCATGGACTGCCCTCTTCCAGCAGCTCCAGCCAAAGCATCCCAGCCTGTAAACAGCATGCCCTGGTGGGCTTTCTAGGGACAGAAGGAGGGAGCAATGCAGCTGAAACTCAGTCAGGTGGCAATGCAAGCCCTGCAAATCAAATGCAAGCCAAAAAGGATGACGTTATTTACAGAATCCAGGTGAATAGTCTAGAAGAACAAGTTAACCTGTATTTCTACATGCTTTTGTTAGTTTTTACTTTCTATGTTGTTGAAATCACTGCTTTTAAATACATCTACGTTCCGGAATGTCTGGGTATACAGTTTCTGTGCTGCTATGTTTGGAGAACTAATATAAGGGAAAGACTTTCTAGACTAGAAGCCTTCCTGCATGTTCCTGGTTTACGTTATTTATATATTTTGCTGTAGTACAGCATTGAGAAGGCAGAGGAACTCAGTTCTGCTTCATACTTTGTTTGCCTTTATCCATTACAGCATGTAAAGCTAAACAGCTTCATTTTCAGGGTAGAAAGCAACTAGCTTTTTTGCTTTGAAGCCAAGTAGATTTTCCTCAAAAGTAAGTGTGAAAATACTTGATTTCACTTCCATATGTATGTATTCTTTGGTTATTGCTATGTCAGGGCTTAATCAGCAGCAAATAGTACACTATTGACTAAGTTAATCCTGGCAGCCCTAACTTGTTTTGAAAATCTAGAAATTTATATTCTTGCTTTCCTAGCTGTTGCTTGCCCCACATACATGTCTCCGGTATTATATTACTGGGAAACATCAAGTGTATTTAATAGGCTAGATCATAATAAACATGATTTTAGGGCTAATATCACCTCAGTTTAAAGTAATCCTTAGTAAACTGCATCGTAGTGGGCAAAGTTGACAAAGTAATTTTTCAGGTCTGTGCTTAGTAGCTTTTATTTGCTGGCAAGGGCCCTTTTATGAAGCTGCTTACTTCCTCTGTGTGAGGAGGGTAAAGGCAAAGTGGACATTACGGAGTTCTCTCTGTCATTAAATAGGCAGAAGTTTTCAGGAGTTTTCTCCTGCTTTTCCCTGTGGAAAGGCCAGTTTACTTCAAAACACAGGGGTAGGTCTCAACCAACCATACTAGTAGTGAAATATTTCTGCCTAGCTATAAGTTCTCCAAGACTGTGTTTCTTAAGATGCTATGTTGTGTAAGAAGTAATGAGCCCATTTTAACAGCTGATCGCCGCTTAACTCTCCCCTGATACTGGACTGTGTGCTGCCAGGGCTCATGTTGTGCCAGCTCCTCAGACCCTGCCATGAGCCAGTACAACTGAAAGAGTGGGAAAGGGAACCAGTCCTGTTGCTTCAGAGAAATGACATATTGTCAGCTGTGTCTGAAACCACAGCCTAATTTCCAAATTTGGTGCTGCTAGGGCTTTTTCCTAGCCTGGAGCTTGTTTCCAACATTGAAATGGATCAGAAATCAATTTCAGTGGGTTAAAGTCAGTTATCTGGAAGTATGCAAAAGGTTATAGTTTATCTGTTTCTTTTAAATTTGGGCTGAACTAACAGTCAAAACTCAATCCTACTTATAGTTAATGGATCCCAGTCAAGTACTGGAAGGGATCAACGTGTCAAAAAGGAAAGAGCTGCAGTGGCCAGATGAGGTGATACGGCTAAAAGCTGGAAGAAACAGCTGGAAAGACTGGAGTCCTCAGGAAGGCATGGAAGGCCATGTAAGTTTTGCTTAGAAGTTGGCAAGCTAACTTAAAAAAAAAAAAGGCAGTGTCTGCGTTCTATGGCAGTCATCCCAGGTGTCAAGGCCAAAGATAGATATACTAGTAAGTTAGGTCAGCAGCTGTCCTCAAACACACTGTTGCTGAAAGAGCACATCTAGAATACTAATTTGAAGCAGAGAGGTATTCTGCAACTCTAAGCAAAAGATGCAGGATGATGTTTTGAATGTTGTCCACCACCTCTCCTTCCCAGACTTCTTTCTAGCTCTTGTCATGAATTCTCAGGCATTGCACTCATTCATCCAGCTTTCATTTTCCTTTCTTTAAACTGTTAATCCCTGAGCCAATACAGAAGGCAGATTTGCCAACAAGTCTTTAACTGAATGATTAACAGCATTTGGTTTTAAATTATACCAATCATAAAAGAGCTAAGTAAGTTTGTCTTTAGGCATCTCTTTATTAAACATTATAGGTGTTTTCTTCCCTTTAAAAAGGAAATGTGTTCTAAAACTTGTGCAAGCCTATGAATTGAAATTCTGTCTCTCTTTTCCCTAGGGATGTTACATCTGCATTTTATAGAAATTTACTGCATTAGTTAGAAAACTTGTCTCCCAATTTAGTCTCTTTTTGTGAGGAAAAACCCCAGATCTGTATTTGAAGCTTTTTGATTTTTACTGAGGTGTACACTTTGCTTTTTCACCTTTGTGTCTATAAAGATGTGTCCATGAGTATTCTTTCAGAGCTAAATAGTAAAAGGGAAGAGCCAGTAACGTGCCAATGCAATGTGTCTGCATTGGTTCCTAAATACAACTGTATTTTCATTTGGAATATGTCAGTTTGGAAAGTTTAGAAGAAATGTTTTTGCTTCCCTCACTGGAGGCATTATTTATACATTGGATTCAGGGGATGGATTTTGCCATCTAGAAGTCTATGTATGTGAGAACTTCAGGTAAGAAATGGCAATATGCCAGATTTACCTTGCTAGTATGTGTTTGTGAAGGAAGGGCCCTGGAAATACAGTTACACATGGAAGGAATTATCAGAGTTGACAATCCACTCTTGAGATAGTAGGGTTACCTTGTAGGTAACACCTGGGAGTAGAATACTGTTGCATTCACAGTTATGTTTGGTTTAGACATATATTGAAAATCAAGAATGTCATAAAGGTGTTGAATGTAAAGGGTTATATCGAAACCTGTCCTGTTGCCTGGTATCATTGGACAACTTTTTTCAGGAGTTTAAGACTGTATTTTGGAAATTGCAGCACACTGACATGTACAGTGATTGATGTTACAGAAAGATTAAAACAAGAGGATTTAAAGGTCAGAGTAAGCTGCTGTTCTGAATGCTTCTCATCTATTTTTGGTGCAGCATACTGGCATTATTTAAGCTAAGAGGAAAGGGGAAAGCACCAGATTATCCAGTGTGTTATTAGGAGGAGAGGATTTAATTCAATGACATAGTTTCAACTGCCTGCTTCAGCTGCCTGTGGTTAAACATACTACTGTCAGTAAAGTCCTTAGCTCCTAGGACAGTATTCCCTTTCTGAGCTTGCTGCTGTGGTCCTTACTGCAGTTAGGCAGAAATGATTGTTACCTGCTGAGATGCTGCTCATCAAGCAGTTTACCAGATGAAACCTTCTGTCAGTGCTCTCAGTATGAAGTTCTGCACTCAGTAGTTAAAACTTTGCTGCTATGTAGAAAAAAGTATTTTTCCTAACTTTGCTTTGTACTGCATACTTAGCAAAATAAAGTGTATATATAAGGCAGGAAGACATGATACAATTTCTTAAAGGAATTTAAATTTAGCAGTCCTCTTCGTAACACAGCCACTTTTTCCAGATTTGAGATAAATGTATACTCAGCATTATCCTTCTATTATACATGACAAGGGCATGTAGAAGAACCTTTTTCCTCCCAAGAGATTCTTATCACCTCTTGACTATCAGTGACATCGTTTTGCATGTTATCAATCACTTATGGGGACCAAATAAATGCCAGTCATGATAGAAGAGGTGGTAAAACTGAATGTGGGGGTATGGCTGAGGTGAGTTTTAATCTGTTTACAACTTTTGCATACACAGAGTTTCTAAGGAACCACGATAGTGATGGCTTTGGGATCAGCCCTTATCTACCTCAAAAGCACCAGTTTTTAAGTTGGCCAGCAAGGATGTAGTACTTGGGACTTCCCTGGGAAATATTTTATGTGTCTGGGGATAGAATATCCCAGGCCTCATTCCACAGAGCTGTGTAAAATGTTTGTGTGGGCACCCTTTGAAGTCAGTCTTGAACAGACTGCTCAAATATCGTGCTGCGGCATCAAAGGGGAACTAAAGATGCCACGCTTCGCTGGCTGAAATGTTCGTTCCTCCCTGTGAACACAACATAGAGCTCAATCCCCTTCACCCAGTGTCCAAGAAATTGCCAGCTGGTTTAGTGAAGATTAAATGGATCTCTTGGATTTGATATTGGAAGATACAGATCACTTGGGGATTTTCATCTTTTTCTTGCCACATGTATCTTTACAGATCTTGAGAACTGTACTGTCTTGGATTTTGTAAAGATTAATTTTATTTGCTTTTTGACTGGAATGAAGGGTTCTTTTCCCAGAACTTGCGAGTTTGGGGTATTTCTGTGGAGTTGGCAATACTTAAAACCATGTTACTGGAGCATCCTTATGGTTTCTTTGAGGCACCCAGAAGTTAAGGGTGTATTTTTACAGAGGCAGTTGAGCAGCAGGATTCTTGGGAGCAGCAGATCGAAGTACATGAATTCTGTAGATTGAAGGGAGTATGGGACAGTAGTTTGTAGCACTGTTTCTGACACTCTTCCTCTTTACAATATTTTTAATTTTAAATTATCTTTGAATAACTTAATTTAGAAGATCAGCCTTGCATTCTCACAGTGAGTAGGGAAAAAATCAGAGCAAAGGTGTTGACTCAGGGCAGCCAACAATTTGCACTTACCTCCTGATGAACTGCCTTTAAGTGCTATTAAGTGCTGCATGAGACTGAGATATTTTAAAACTGTTGCAGCTAAAGCATCAAAATATCCCAAATCTGTACATGTGCTCGTTTTTCAGTTGTTACTCACTTTACATGAACTGTTTGGTTCTGCTTGGGGTCAAATCGTTTGTCCCTGCTGAAATCTAAATCAAAGACTGGCTGTTTTCAGGTAAGCTAGGTGTTCTAACAGTTGGGCTCAGTGTTGTCAGGTTTAGCTTTCGACCAGCACATCAGGTCTCTTCCAACCTAAACAATTCTGTGATTTTAAGATGCAGATCTTCAGCAACACTTCAGCGAGTAGCTTATCTGTTGGTATGCTATCACTGAAAAAATGAGCTACTAAGTCAGTATAGCACTTACATTTTTGCCTCTTTTGCCCTGTAAGTCTTGAATTATCAGTCACAACTTTGATATGGCAGCTCTCCCTATTGAGCTTACATCTTACTGTACTTTGTTTTTTCCCCACCAGGTGATTCACCGCTGGGTGCCTTGCAGCAGAGATCCAAGTAGTCGGTCACATATAGACAAAACCATCCTGCTGGTTCAAATTGAAGATAAATATGTTGCTGTTGTTGAAACTGGAGTCCTTGAACTTGGGGCTGAAGTGTAAAACTCTTTGAGACTGAAACTTCCCCTTCTCCAATGGCTCAGAAGAGAGAAGGGTCCAGAAGAAGCAGCTCCTGGGACATGAAACTTCGGTCCAGTTGTAGGAAAGAACTTGAAACACAGATTTGTCTAAGTCCCTTGCCCCAAATAAACAAGTGTAAGAAATTTTTTTAAGTTGTTAGCTGCTGAAGAAACACTTGCATGAAGGATAGATTTGTTGAGACATATCTTTTTGTTTATAAATTTTGTTATGCATTGCGTAATGCTTTAAATCAACAAACTTTTCAGTTCTAAGATCAGAGCACCTCATATTTTTCTAATTGTTTTGCCAAAAATTGCCATGTCTTGTCACAGAGTGTGTGGAATTCATCCACCTTATTTTAAAGAAATTGACTACAGACCTTCAGTTTGGTGAAATGGTGTAAGGGTTTCAGGTGTGGCAAGAAGAGACTGAACAGATGTATAGATTCTTATTCCTTATGAGCTAAACATTAATGAGAACTGCACTAATTTTTTTACAGCAATGCACTAAAAACAACCCTGAGATTGCTGAGAACATTTATTTATATATATAAATATAAGTATATAAAATACCATTATTTAAATTGCCTTTGGGATTAATCCCCTCCCTTCTCCATATACATGTTGATGGTAAGGGCTGTGCCACGGGTTTGGTTCTATGTTCTGTATTTCATACAAGTGCATTTGCTGCATCCTCTTCACAATAAATGGTAAAGTAACAAATATATAGAAAAGCACCTGAGTATCCCTGTACTACATCAGACTCAATTGTGGTGGCAGTGGTACCTCAAACCTGTACAACACATCTAGCTTTAAAGTGGGCCCAATCTCTGACCTTTCATCTGTCCTCCTTCACTGGCCATGGCTACTTGGCTTCTTCACACCCAGAGCTGGCTGTGTGGTTTCATTTGCTCTTCTCTGGCAGACACGGTTCTTAAAGAGTTTTGTAGGGGGAAGTGCAGGTCCATGATTTCTTCATGGATAATTGAAGGGTTTTTTGATTCTATCCAATTAAAAAAGAAAAAATGGCAACAATAAAACCCTCCAAACAACAGAAGAAGAATGCAACAAAATTTGACTTCTGTTTTTAAAGATCTTTTATAGAAGGCACAGCCCTAAACTTGTATCACTTTTACCACCTTGCCTTTTTTTCCCTTTAGTCTTCATTCTTTTCTATGACTTGAATTTTATTTTCTGTGATTATATATTCTATGTAAGTGTAATTTGAGTATTTATAACTGTGAAGTTGAATTATTCATGTGTTACATATCCTAGGTTTTACTGTATTTTTTTAAAAGTGTGTATTCAGGGAAACAAGTAACTCAGAACTATCATGGGAGTGTGAGAGGGAAACTGGTTTATTCTTGACTTGCAATTCCTATGATTCACTTTTCTTAATCCGTAAGAAAAAAAATGTACCTGTTGTGATTGTTTCCTCTTTCTGACCTGTAATTATATAGGACTCTGTGGAGAAACTGCATACAGTCCTACCTTTTGGGAGCAGCCATCTTCCCAGTCACCTCCACTTCTTTATGTGTATTGTAACTAGAAGAGACTTCTGATATATCTCACAGAGGTTATAGTAATTATTTCTCTGACATCAGAGAAACATTGTCCATTATGGACCCTAATGTAAGAGTGAAATTATATGGGATGAGGGGAAAAAAAGAAAAGGAATGAACAGCTACCTAAGAAACATTGGGATTCCAACTCAATTTCCTGTATGCCATGTAGCCACAAAAGGGTAAGTCTGTGTGCCTGATAACTAGTCAATTCTAGATGCTGTTCCCAGTGAATGATAGTGGGGCCTTGCTTATGTCATACAGTATGCAAACTTGTACTCAAAATACTGTGCATCTTACACTTGCATATTACTATTCAGTTAATTCATATGCAGTTCCATTAAGTCATGGATAAGTGCACAGTTCCAGATCTGCCACAGTTAAAACTATGTGGGACAGCAAAATTATTTGTCATATGTACACCATTTAGTGTAGTTGAATTAATCTCCTGCATATCTGAAAATGTAGTACAGTATATGAACCTTCTTTAGCGGTCTGGTACTGCTCTCATGGGGAATGAAGAAAATGTGTAAGTTTTGGATTGAAGGTGTTTTAGTTAAGGTTTTATTCTGTGTTCTTCCCTTCAGGTAAATACTCCTTTAATTAATTAACCTTTCAGGTTTTCTGCATCACTAGGAATATTCCTTCATTTTAGGAAGAGAAGTTTGTTTGAAAATAAGCCCCCATTTGATATTAGTTGCATGGTTGTTTTTTCAATTTTTTTCTTGTACTGAAACCTTGAGGGAAACAAATTCCTGAAAAACAAAATGCATAGGGTTTTTGTTTGGTTGGTTGGTTTTTTTAACTTGACTG